>CM060599.1:25008128-25458128 GCA_030578255.1 Tiaroga cobitis
GCTCCACATAAGCATATTCATAATTTCCTTTTGACACGGGCTGTACAATAGAGCATATGGATGTATTTGTGACCTGCATATGTTCATGCTCAGTTATTCATGTTTAATAATGCTCACAATCCTAAACACAATCAGAGGTGAAAAAGCTACTTCACTTTTATTTTGCCCAAATGAAGTGATAATTATGTGAGAGCCTGTTATATGATTCCAGTGTTAGATTTAGGCAAATGTGTGGTTTCAACCCAAATAAATGTGTTTTTAGAAGAGAAAAAAGTAAACATTTAGATTAGAACATATTCTATGAAATTAAAATGTTTTTCATACTAATTTGCAGATATCTGACTTATGAAAGTCTAGGTTTTTGAGAATCAAACAAGGAGCAAACAGATTTTTTTATTTTTTTTTATTTACCTTTCATAATTGTGGATGCACAAAAGATCCCTATTTATATATAACATCTCGTAAAATGTATTATGTAATATGTTAATTATAAAAATAAAAAAAATGTTAATTAATGCCACCTTAGTATTAATGGGACTTGATAGTCAATGAGATAGTGTCTGGCCTTCCTCAGATTATAATTTAAAACAGAAAAACGTGAACCAATTATTTGATCATCAAATTTGTCATTTGTCAACTAACATTAATAATCATTTGACACATTTTATGTTGCATAATTTATTCCATATCATAATGACCCGTCATTTTTGTTCCCACTTGCCTTTCCACACATCAAGCTGTCATTGCAGACATCAGAGATGTGATCTTCCCTCTGTCCTGAATGAATTTAAACAAGACTTGGGCTGCTTTGATCATTCACTTTGTAAAGACATCATTATTATGCATTGAATTTCAAGAACATGTCAAATAATAATACAATGACACAGTGAATGTGTAGGGATATATTTTGTGTCCGTCCGTACGTCAGACTAGAGACGGCTCATTTCTGATTATTTTTGATGTGTTGTCCTGACATGAGATCCTGATGTTGTTGGACATGTCACTAACTTGTTCTCCACTGCCTGCATTATGGATTGTGAATATATAAATATTGAAAATTATTATAGCGAATGAACTGATTGCATAAGTAATCTGCCATTGATCTAAAACAATCCCTAAATTGGTCTCAAAAACTGAAGGGGCTCTACTGTATAAGTTACATAACTGCATAATATTTAGAGTGAGACAGAGAATTCTATCCATAAGCCTTTACTTTCAATAATGTTTTATAGTAATATATACATATATTGATTGTGCTATGAACTAAGTTGGTTGTGATTGTGAAGAATTCAATTTGAAGCTACAGACATCATTTTCCTACCAGAAATATCAATCTAGGGAATAAAGTTTTCGTTATTGCATTTGCCAAAGTGTACTTGACACTCCCTAGCAGCCTGTCTCAGGGACTTGACAGCTGTTCATGAAATAAAATGTATTGTCATTACAGAGAATCACCAACTCTAACCATGAACTGAGTATCATCATAATTAATCATGACATCCCCATATTGGGTGTCATTTTTAATCTAACTTCTCTGTTTTGGTCATTTCAAAATAAGAACATTTCAGCATTGTGAATCAGCTAACTGCGGCGTACATGGTCAAACCAGTAATGTACAGAATGGATGCTTCTTGAATAAAGGATGTTACTGCGTTTTTGCTGATTATCTCTGGTTAAATCTGAAGGATTTTTTCCCCTTATTACTCTATATAGGGTTCCTGCCTTTGATCTCATCATGGTTTTGAATTCATCTCACAGTAGGCTTGATATAAAGAAGTTGCATTGATAATTTTGACAAATTTTCACAGATGATGGTGGCCCAAGCTGAATTCTCCAAATAGTTGTATAGTTAAGGGTAAAGATGAAATGCATGCTACCTCAGAAACCCTTCTCACTTTAATTAATGGTGGGTGGCTGTATGACACTTCTAAAACCACAAACTTTTTGACAGTGTTTTATGACATGAAAGCTAAGCTAACTTTGAATCCTCTTCAGACAGGCTTTGAAAGCTCCAGACACTTGCACCCCATCCTATTTTCCCCACAGGCAAGGGGAAGTATAGAGGCAAGTTTTGAGACAAAGAAATAAAAATAAGTGGATAAGGTGCTTTTTTGCCATGTATAACCCCACAGCCCCATCAGTAAGGCTCAAGAACCCCTTCATCAATACCAAATCTGAATTATAATTTTTTTTTCATGGATTACCAGGGATCAAACCCATCCTGTCACCCACTAGCTGTAGTAACGCTGGGTGCACACTGTGCGATTAATGACCGTTGCGATCAAATTTTAACTCAGACGAAATTCTGGCAGTGTCAGAACATTTGACTCACAGTCCTGCAGTGTGACTTCTCCTACGATGACCGTCAAATTGTCTTTGTTTTTCAAGGAAAGCCATGACCAAAATTAGCGTTAGAGATTTCTTTGTATCCACCATTTCAATCCCGCATGTAATGC
This sequence comes from Tiaroga cobitis, assembly GCA_030578255.1. Taxonomy (NCBI): domain Eukaryota; kingdom Metazoa; phylum Chordata; class Actinopteri; order Cypriniformes; family Leuciscidae; genus Tiaroga; species Tiaroga cobitis. The sequence goes on from CM060599.1 coordinate 25,010,585, forward strand.
AGCTCACTGTCACCGAACGTGTCATTTATTGATGTAAAACTCGAGACAAGTTTTCTTGCGTGCATCCGTTTTTAACACTTCTTGACTGCCGTACAGTCTGACATTAATGACAACTGAGATTTTACAGTGTGACATGACTTGCAGTGATGATCATGTTCGTACAGTCTGACAGGCAACAATCGTAAAGGACTATAATAAATCGTACAGTGTGCACCCGGCTTAACACGCACAACAAAGAAGTTAAAGATCCAAGACAATCTTTAATAGTATTCACAGGAAAATCCAAACAGAGGCAGGCAAGCAAACACAACTATAACACAGACGAGACAGGACAACTAAAGGCAGAAAAACATGAAATTAAATACACCAGATAACGAGGGAACACAAATCAATAACCATGGCAACAAAGAGTGACAACAGCAGTTACATAAAACAAAGTCCAAACAGAACCGTATGCCCCCTCCCAGAAAGGCGCGACCTCGAGCCGGCAGTTCGAAGAAAGGAATCTGGGAGAGGTGAAAACTGAGGATACCTGGGTGGTGAAGATCATGGAATGAGCCAGTTAGAAGCCAGGAGCAGGAGGAGCCAGATAGCGACCCAGGCCAAAGCCAGGACGTCATCATATGGTGGTGTTGCTGGAGGGAGGAATCATGGGGGTGAGGGCCTCAAAGCCACCATGGGGATGAGCGAAGGCGATGGAGCCAATGGAGGTGGAGCCCTTGGTGCAGACAGAGAGCCAATGGACTGGAACGATGCTGAAGGCCAATGTGGAAGCGGGATACCAGAGGGTTGAGGTGGAGTGATGGGATCAGTGGCCGGACGCGGAGCCAGGGGATCCACACGCGGCCAAGCAGAGATGGCTCACTTCAGGCCCAAGGTGGATCTGCGCTACTGACAGTAGGCTGAGGGGTAACTGAGGGGCTGACGAGAGACAGCAGAGACTGGGTAAAAGGAAAGTCTGAGGTTTGGAGAGAAGCCGGGAGAGGGTGGCTGGGCGGGATAAGTGGATATGGAGATGAAGAGTCTGATTTGGGTGGGATCAGGGAGGGCAGGGAATTTTCCTCTCCAAAATCAAAACAACAGTTCATTGAGGTCATCAAGAACTCACACTCAGTGGCGGGGACTGTGGGCGGGGCTCCCTACTCCACTGTGACTCCCACGGCGATGGATGGTGCTGCCGACTCACACACCTGGTCAGGATCCCGAGGCTCAGGCTCCCTGTCATCGGTGGACTCAGGCAGATGTTCCGTGCAGCTGAGTGGTTTCTAGCTGGGCTCTGGGTTGGGAGTGGGGCTGGTGTCATCATCCGCTGGGCCGGTTAAACTCATCCAAATGGTCCTCGAGGGAGCAATCTCCCTGGTCGAGGCAGGGCAAACGAACAGAAGGAATGTCCATGGTGAAAAAACACTATGAAAAAATTTGCAGCAACTTTAATCACTTTGGTTCCGGTCTTCTGTAACCCATTGGCTGTAGTAACATGCATGATGAAGAAGAAAAAGATCCAAAAGGAGTTGATACAAGACAGGGCAGGAAGATCCAAGACAGTCTTTAATAGTATCCACAGGTAATGGACAAGCAAACACAACCATCAATAGCCATATCACCCTGTAGCCCAAGACTGGTTGCCCACTGAAGCTAAGCAGGGCTGAGCCTGGTTAGTACCTGGATGGTAGACCTCCTGAGAAAACCAGGTTGCTGCTGGAAGAGGTGTTAGTGAGGTCAGCAGGGGTGCTCACCCTGTGGTCTGTGTGGGTCCTAACGCCCCAGTATAGTGACAGGGACACTATACTGTCAAAGAGCACCGTCCTTCAGATGAGACGTTAAACCAAGGTCCTGACTCTCTGTGGTCATTAAAATATGAAAGCGCTATATAAAATGCCTCATTCATTCATTCATAACATAGACGAGACCTGCCAACTACAGGCAGAAACACATGAACTTAAATACACCAGATAATGAGGGCACACAAATCAATAGCCATGGCAACAAACAAAGAGTGACAACAGCAGTTACATAACACAAAGTCCAAACAGAACAGAACCATGACATGTCTTGCTGTTGGTAGCATGATTTACTGTTTTGTATCTTGTATTGGAAACAATTTAGCGTAACCATTGATATTATTTAAAAAACAATGTTACAATTATAATTCATTTGGTGTTTTTTTTTTTCATAAATACAAATAAATACAATACAAATCTGCAATAATATTGTAAAATGACCCGCATTTTATGCTTGCTTTTCCCACGTGTTTCTATGCAGAAAATGTTTACAATAATTTTTAATTTTAATTATATTTTATAAATTAAACTGCTTGTAAAAATACTTTTATAACTAAATTTTTTTTAAATAACCCGCTAAACACAAGTATTATGCACTCATTTAAGACAGTTATTTATTTAAGACAGGAGTCAAAAAATGTTATTTTAATCTATTGTAATTTCTTTTTATGTGTCTACCAAAGCAAAATCTTTCCAAGCTAATTCCGTCTGACATTTTTCTCTCTTAAATTAACATTTTTATCAGGCTCCTGTGTTTAGGTTCAGTAATTTCACTTTAATGGAAATGAAAAGGTTATTAGTCAGTTATGGAAATGCCTTATTTAAAAAATAAATATCACTTTAATCAATTAATTGATATTTAACTATTTTGACTGGCTTTTTAGTGACATTCATTGTCCATGTGTGCTTTTTTTCTTTTCTTTGCAAAAACCTCTAAGTCCCGTTCTTTAATGTCTATGCCTGTTTCTGTTACAGCAGTTACAGCAGCACATGAAACACTGTTGTGTTTATATGCTACTCGCAAAATCATGTTATTCATATGCACCCCTGGTTTAGATCATGTGATGCTGATTGACATGGATAATGCTTTGTTTTGGAGCCTTCTGTCTTAAGCCAATCATATGGTTTGGGTGTCATGCCATCAGAGTTCTAAGCAACACCTGAGCTTGTTCTTCTGTCACATTAATGGGTTGAAGATATAGATGTTAGGAGAAATTGATGCCCTACCTGGGGGTCTGCATTAACAAGACTCTCCTAATGAATGGGAGGACACTAAAAGGCATCCTCTTTCCATCCATGCATCAACTCCTTGACAGACAGGAAAGGTAAATGTCTCTCTTTTTCTTTTCTGCTCATTGACTGATACCACCGCCTCCTTAGCCGCCAGGGTTATTCTTAGTGACTGCTTTTTGACTTCTTGTCTTGCTCTGTCAAAGCAAAACGCTATATCCAATTTCATTAGCTTTGAAAAAAAATGTCATTACCACTTCGACTGACTGTATGGAGTGTGCCAAGATTTTCTGCCGTCCTGCTGGTTCTTCATTTTTGACAAGAGGAAGGTATTAAATGACTGAAATGAGGATCAGAAATTAAACCAGAAATTTGAGTTCATGTCTTCGAGACACGTCTGAACTTTAAGGTTGTGGGTTCCTCTGCTTTGATCGAGTCTATAGTTGGCCTGGCTAATCACTAATCAGTGGCTAATCATTGATTGTAAATGGTTAGAGAGAAGGGTATTTCCCTTGAGGGTGCAGCCACTTGGCCTCCGACTGTGGAAAAAAAGACCCACCATTAGGGTTATTAGAGGCTTAGATTTAATTCCAGCCCATTCTTCATTAAGGCAATTGATTGAGGGAAAGATTGATGCATGGAGCATGCTAGTCCTTGTGCCAGAATCACGTCGGCTCCATTGGATGTCATTTCCCTCAGCTCCAGTCCCTTGCTGCAGTGCTCGATGCAGGAGACACTTTTAGTCACCAAGCCTTGGGTTAAATGGACACTGCTAGCATACTAAAGAGGAGAGGAAGGAACCAGATATAGATTTGGACAGGAAGCTCTGCTTTAGTTTTCAGTCTCCACAGTTTTTGCTGGCACAGCCTCTCCAGAGAAGCACAGAAACAAAACAGTAGTGACTAATTTAGCAGTTTTTTTTCCCTCCGAATAGCCGCATTGAGTCATTTGTGCTGTGTGTTAATTCAGTATGTTTAGTGTTGGAAATTAAATGGAGAATCCTCTGGCTCCCTCCAGCCCACTTAATGCTCCTCTGATATTGCTTCCTATAGTCATGTGTTTTGGAGTGCTGAGCTTGATTAGATGCTTACATTCCATTTTCTCTTGTGTACTTTTGTCTACTTGATGATTTTTAGTGTACACCAGTGCTTGGCACAATGCTCTCAGGTTCACTGGAGGTTTAGAGTTTGACTAAAATGGGAAAACGAATGCAGGAGCAATTTAGAAAAGCTAACACTATTGTATGTATAAGCTAACAGCTAATGTAAACATATTTTTACACAAACATGAACATGTTCTACAAGCCATGCACATTTATGAGCGAGTGTGCTGTGCAGGCAGTGTGCATGAGTGCAGCTCATGCCCCAGTTAGAGCTTCGATAAGGTGTTTAGGCCCCAGGTGAGCCTCAAGCAACAGGAAAAGCCAAATCCCAGTGGACCACACATAATGAGGGATTGTTTAACCTGGGTTAACACTGGATGATGTCAAGGATGAATAAAGCTGTTTACCCCTGGTTCAAAGCTGTTTACCCCTGGTTCTCAGTGTAATCAAGTTAAAATAACAATAACAATAATAGCTACAAAACTTACATTAGGACATCAGAATATTTACTAAACATTTACGTAAAGTTTTTTTTTTTGCATTGGTAATGAAAACTTATAGTGCATAATATACTAATTTAAAAAAAATTACATTAATTTGAGATAGTACCACTGATTTACTTAAAATGGACTTGATAATGGTGACTAAATGACAATAAAAAATGTAGTGGACTTGTTAATTTTTTGATAATGTTGACTAAATTATTATTATTATTATTAGTAGTAGTAGTAGTAGTAGTAGAAGTATCATCATCATCATCATCATCATCATATATTTTATATAGAGACAGTAGCATGTGAAAATGAATGGGAAACTTGATACAACAGTAATGAAATGAATATAGGCTAACATAGCTATATTTAAGGGAACCTAGTCTTACAAATGTAAGAAAAAAGTGTAATTTATGGCAATTTTAATAATATCATGTTAGGTGTCAGCAAGGGTTGAGGACAGGAATGCGAAGATAACAAATTAGATAAATGTGCTTTAAAAAGCTTCAAAGATACGTACATATGCAGGGGACAGAAGAAACACAAGCGAAAAATACTAATGTAATATTTTTATGTAAAATAAAAAATGAGTTTTGAACAAAATAATAATAAAAACGAACACAGTGCCAAACTTTACTCCTGAAACACGCAGCACATATATTTATTTATTAAATCACAGCCTTTGCAATGAACCTTTTTTCATAGACTGTGATTACGCGTTTTAACGGTCATCAGCATCGTAAATCCTGCAAAGCTTTTTATATTTTTTTTTTCGAAGTTGATGTACATTTATAATACTTATTATTACCCTTGCATCAAATTAAAAAAAAAAAAAAAAAAAATAGTTAGCACTGCTGTCAGTGTGTTTCTAATAAAGCTGCTATATGGGAGTGACGGTAATTGACATCTTTCTCTCTTCTGACTGCCGTTATCAATCTCTCTTTATTTATTTTTGTACTCTTTTTTTGAAAGTTGTGAAAAAACTATTGTGGATTTTTTCTTTTGCTATTTGAGCAAATGGAAACACAAAAAATATATATTTATGTAGTCTCTCATTCACCACTAAAAAGTTTACCCAACTATGATGACTTCCTCTTCTGAGAAACCGAAATGTGAAAAAACTTTTTTTTTTTTACCTGAATATGTGTTTAATGCAGTGTTCACTGCACTACAATACCTTCTCTAATGCAGCACGGCGTCACACACTTTCCTTTCCATGCTTAGCCCAAAACTGTATTCGTATATATGGTAATTTGTGAAAGTGGTTGTCTTGTAAATATCAGCTACATGGTCTGCACCATGGCTCCAGGAGACAGTGTTTCATATCTTCTCCTACACACAGCAGAGAAATGACAGTAAAGCGACTGAGACTTTGACTTGAAATTAATTGTCTTGTCAATTCAATCAGCCGCTGAGTTTGTTGTCATGTTCATGTCAGTCTTTCCTTCATTGCTGGGGTTTGTTTTTAGTATAGGTAAAGCGTATTATTATCTCCACCTTTGCAGCTCTGCTTCGCCTTTGCCCTGTGGTGCTCTAGACTGTGTTTTATGGTCAACAGAAGACCTATAGTTCTGGCAATGCATCCTGTCATCATAAGTCAGATGCATCTTCTCCAACGAGTCAGACTCAACTAAGACCCAGAAATGAGCACCCATTCCCCTGACAGTTGACATATGTCTCTTCCCTTCTCCAGCACTGTCCTCAGAGAGCTCCTGTGGCTAATAACTAATACTATGCCAGCCTCAAAGGCAACGGTTCTGGCGGAAGATTTGTGGGTAACTGAATTACAGGTGGCACCTCATTTGAGGAGGCATGTGCAGAGGACTGACTCCTCTCTTCCGTCTCAATTCTTCTGTGTGAAAATGGTAATTTATTTCACTCAGGTCTGCCCTGCCGATGGCTTGTAGAGTCTGTCCTCTCCTGGCCAGAGCTGTTAGACTAATTCTCAGTGTGCTGTAAATGAATGTAGCGCTGCACCTGGGCTCCACAGGTGGGGAACCGCTGGAATGACAGCTCCCATCACAAACATAATCAGCAGACTTCTTCAGAAGTAGTGCCCGCCTCCAGAGGCTGTCAGGTGGGCACAGAGGGCAGAGAAAAACTGTCGTGTGGAACATTGCTGTACGCTACATCATGCTGGGATTTTTTACAGAAAGTACATAACTAAAACAGCTCTTGCTAACTTTTAGCTAGTGAATCATTTAGAGCTGACCAGAGGTAGCCTGTTTGTTTGTTTGATAAACATATGACCTCAGATGTCTCCGGAATTAATTTATAAACACCTGTCTATCTGAATATACTGTCTGTAACGTCGATGAGCCTTATTCATTCAGCAGGAGCAGAACACATTTCTGTGTTAATCTTTCATAAATCCATTTGTCCATGTTTTAAATCAAATGGTAACACTTTACAATAAGGTTCATTAGTTAACTACATTAGTTAACATTAACTAAGAATGAGCAATACTTCTTCAGCATTTGTTAATCATTGCTAATGTTAATTTCAACATTTACTAATACTTTATTAAAATCTTGTTAACATTAGTTAATGCACTGTGAACTAACATGAACAAACAATGAACAGCTGGATTTGTATTAACTAACGTTAACAAAGATTAACAAAAACAGTAACAAATGTATTGCTCATGGTTAGTTCATGTTAGTTAATACATTAACTAATGTTTAATAAATGAACCATATTGTAAAGTGTTACCAATCAAATGGACATTTTTTTATATGAACAGTTTTACACTGCCATTCAAAAATCTGGGGTCAGTATTTTTTTTTTAAAGAAATTCATTCATTTATTCAGGAAGGACATACAAAAGTGACCGTAAATAAATGTATGTTACAAAAGATGTTTATTGAAAGCCAAACCGGCACTGTAGATTTCTGAATGATCAGGTAACACTGAAGACTGGAGTAACGGCAGCTGAAAATTTGGCCTTTTTTCAGCTTTCAAATAGATTGTTTAATTTAAACTGTAATAGCATTTCACAATGCTTCACTGTTTTTACTGTATTTCTGATCAAATAAATGCAGCCTTAGTGAGCAGAACAGGCTTCTTTCATAAACAATTTCAGAAACAATTTTAAAAATCTTACGGCCCCACACTTTTGAACAGTGCTTTACTATTGACACACACATTTGTTCTGACTGTGTTTCATGATAAAGGTTCAACGAATCATTTTTTACTAAGATTTTAAAGGGATTGTTCACCCAAAAATGAAAATTCTGTTCTTTTTCTGTTGTGTTGTTTCTATGGTCTGTGGAACACAAAAAAAAAGATTTGTGTTTGTTTATTTAGTTGTTTATGTCCAAACAATGAAAGTCAATAGGGTACAAGTTTTGGACCCCATTACAAAAATTTTATGAAAACAACAACAACAGTTCTTATCTTTTGTCTTCAGCAGATGAAAGGTGAGTAAATGAAGACAGGGTTGTAGTATCCAATTAAACATTGAAATATCAAAATTTATTATATTTGCTTAAAACTCTTAACTTGAGGAATGATACAGAAAAGAGGGCAACAATCATGGAGTTGCTGACTTGACAGTTTAATACTATTGTTAAATGTTTTGTAGTCTGTTTGTTTTTTCTTTAATTATAGCCGATGTACAAAATAAATTGTCAGGAAATCCATAAAGTGCCATCTTAAAATATTACAAGGGCTGCATATTCATCACTGTGGCTCTGAATATTTTAGCAAATAAGCAGATGTTGAGTCCAAATGGAGTTTTGAATGAGATGCCAGGTGGCATGTTATAGATGGGAAATGAGATGCATAATATTTCTGTCTTTTTACTTCACATTGATTTATTTGTCTATTTCTTCTAAATTCATTTCACATTCAGGTTCATGTGCAGGTCAATGCATTTGAGGTTGCATTCTTTCTAAGACATGTTCCTATCTCATGCTTATTAATATTAATTATTTACCAATTGAATGGGAATGGACATTTATTTAATAATAATTCAGATCAGCCCACTAGTCTATGCAATATGACAGATTGAATATTTGATGACTATATCTGGTAACTACAGCTGTTATACTTACAAATCAGCTCAAGGAATAATTGAAAACTTCAAGCATTTTTTGCAGTATGTGCTGTTTTCTTCAGCTGTTATGCAATGGACAGAAAAAAAAGACAACTTGAAAAAGAAACATGAAAAATAGAGATGAACAATAAACAATGCCTTCTTGAGTGTGTCGTTAATAAGGGAGATATTTTGAATAGTGTAATTAAAAAAGAGGATATTCTTAGTCAGTATTCATCATTCAGATACAGTCTAACTAATTTACTGGTTCAGCACTTTGCATTTGTAACAATTTTTATAAATTGGCATGCAAACAAAAGAAACAATTACATGGATTTGAGCTGTAATTATAGACGTGAAAAGGGCCACAGCACACCACCATGCTAGTCTCAAATACAGCTGTTTCATCCGGATGAGATATAATTTTTATCACCATCCTAAATAGTCAAACAATTGTAAATACTGTTTTTGTCTGTCCTAATTATTTTTAATGTCTTTATAATCAAAGTTAATGCCAGATACTGAGGGATTCCAGCCCTGAGGCAATCTGCTATCATGAGTTTTATTTTATTTTTTCCCTAAATTATTCAGCATTGAGATGAATTATTGACTTTCTTATGTGGCACTTTTCCAGCACACATCATTAACCATTAGTCTAAAAAACAAAGTTTCACACAAGTTCAGTCGCTTCACAAGATGCCAAGAACACAGACTGTGACAAACATCAACCAAAGACTCAGCCCAACTTAGCAGCCATATCACCTTGTAGCCCAAGACTGGTTGCCCACTGAAGCTAAGCAGGGCTGAGCCTGGTTAGTACCTGGATGGTAGACCTCCTCAGAAAACCAGGTTGCTGCTGGAAGAGGTGTTAGTGAGGCCAGCAGGGGGTGCTCACCCTGTGGTCTGTGTGGGTCCTAACGCCCCAGTATAGTGACGGGGACACTATACTGTCAAAGAGCACCGTCCTTCGGATGAGACGTTAAACCGAGGTCCTGACTCTCTGTGGTCATTAAAATATGAAAGCGCTATATAAAATGCCTGTGGTCATTAAAAATCCCAGTCTTTCGAAAGAGTTGGGGTGTAACCCCGGCATCCTGGCCAAATTTGCCCAGTGGCCTCTGTCCATCATGGCCTCCTAATCATCCCCATATATATATATATATACACTGATTGGCTTCATCACTCTGTCTCCTCTCCACCAGTAAGCTGGTGTGTGGTGGGCGTTCTGGTGCACTATGGCTGCCGTCGCATCATCCAAGTGGATGCTGCACATTGGTGGTGGTTGAGGAGATTCCCCCTTCTATGTGAAGCGCTTTGAGTGCCTAGAAAAGCGCTATATAAATGCAATGAATTATTATTATTATTATTATTATTGTTAACTTCATGAGTCTATCCCAATATTGCAGCAATGTTGTGCGCTTTAATTGAATAAATGGAACGTAAGCCAAAGAACATCATTTGAGTCCTTTTCTATTAAATTTCACACATTTCTGCCACAGATTTGTATAATGTATACAACATATGCAAGTAGCCCCCAGCTGAGATGGCATATACATCTTATTCTAACAGATCATCTTTATTATCCGCATAAGCATGGTAGTCATTGTAGTGATTTTACTTAAAAAAATAACATTTTTAATAAAACTCAAAAAGTCTTCTCTGAATCTCATAACTGTACCCCAGTTCTCCTGATATCTGAGACCCTTTTGTCACTCCATATTTCTCAATATTGTCTTCCATGTCAATAATCTCTTGGCCTCACCTGTCTACGCGAATCCTCGCAAAGTAATCTAAACATCAAACGCATCCACTTTCCCTCAAACTGATGCGATTGCAGCGACGCGGCGAGGATGCGGGCGGCCCAGGTGACCTTGTTCCATATTCAATTTAGCTGGCCCTCGTGAACAGGTCCTCTGCCAGCTGCTCTCCCTGTCGCACAGTTCCTTGTGCAACACCGAGAACATCAGTCTAGGGACGACTTCGAGAGCCCTTATTGATGGTGTTGTCAAGGCGAGGGCGAGAGCAACTTAATCTCTCTCAATTAATGCCCCCGCCTGCGGCCACTGAGTCCCAGTGCTCAGTGGCCCTTTTCCTCCGCACAGCCCCTGAGCCCCATGCTGACACTCACCTCTCTACTTGTAATGAGTCCCTCTCTGATTAGCTGCCATCGCTCCAGGCCTAAAAATCGCCCCTAAATCCCAACACATCCCTGGCTCTATGTATGTCCCCCCTACGTGAACATGCTAAGAGAAAAGTCCTCTGTAAAAGTCAGTTCCCTTTCAAGGGAACTTCGAGCTGCGTCAAACGCTGTGGGAACGCCCCTGCGTTGTGCGTCATGAAGCATGTATGGAATCAGCCCAATGGAGAGACGGAACGTCATAGGCGGGTGACGTCATCGACCAGGAAACTATAAAGCACCCCAAAAACACAAGCGCATCAGTTTCTGTGCCTTCAGTCGCGCTATATGTGAATCTGTCTGATTGTAAACACTGTGTCTGTCTTTAGTATTTGCTAGGCAGGAGTTATCACATTTACACCACACAAACAATTTTGTATGAGAGACTATGGCGAGCGAATGGCATTTAAGAAGTGTGTTCCTCCCTGCTCGCGCTATCTAACGGGCGGGGATACACACGTTCTTTGTGTTGTTTGTTTGGGAGTGCAGCATGCCCAGTCAGCTCTCGAGGGGGCTGGCTGCGAGCATTGCGAGCGTCTGCCTTTATGGACGCTCCGCTCCCGCCGGGCGCTCTTTGAGGAGAGTGCTCGGTGCGCGCTCCCCGCGGTTCGAGTCCCGCTTTTGCCGAGGCTGAGCGGTGACGCTTATCGTGGGGATCGCAAATGGATCTTTCAGCGGGGTTAGAGACGGGCTCTGCCTTATCTCTGCCTTTACCTGTTAGATCCAGTGTCTCAGCCCGGTTTGGAAGCACGCTCTACGGTTTCTTCCGCCTGGGCTGAGGCACCAGTACTGCAACTATCTAACGTTGGTTATAAAAACTAGGAGATAAAAATAGCAGTATTGACGAGGGAGATGTGGAGGACTCGCCACCTAACACTCCCGAAAGCAAAGAGCTCATGGAGGTTCTCACTCGAGCTGTATTAAAACTAAGCATTGAGTGGCCAGTGGCTAGGCAGGAGTCTGTTATTAAATCTAAGTTAGATGAAAGATTTCTCCCTTCCCGTGTGCAACCTCCATGCCGGTGCTTGCCGTTTTTTTTCATGATCTCCATACTGAGGTGTCGAGATTATGGAAGAAGCAGGCTTCTGATATCATTTTAGCCCCCAATCATTCACATATTCAGATTTAGCGGGGGCTAGGTTTTTGAAAAGAAAAGACGGCGCTTTGCCACGGGTAGAAGAGACGCTTGCGAGCTATCTCTCTTCCGAGGCTGCATTGTCATTTAAAGCACCGGCATTACCTTCCAAGCCATTATGAAATATTTCGGCTTTGTAAAGTGTATTTGGCGGCAGGTCAGGCTGCGTCGTGTCTGCATACAATGTCTATATTGCAGGCATACCAGGCTGATTTGCTAAAGGACGTAAGCGTGAGTGAGGAGGCAGTACTGACGTGGTTCGAGAACTGCGTCAGGCTGACGATTTGTGGTAAAATTATTATTTTTTTCCAACATGAAACAGAAAGAGAAAGCTTTCTTTTAGATGATCCTCTCTCCCCTGCGGGGTTATTCAGTGACTTAGTTAATACTGTCATTGATAATCTCAGGAAGAAAAGAAGCAGGCAGCAGCTTTTAAAAGGTTTCTTCCATTAAAAGTTCACGTCCACGGGGCTGCTGGGCGGGAGCAGCCCCGGCCGTCCACGAGCTCATCGCATAGGCGCAGCAAAGCAGAGTATCGCGTCTCGCGCTCCCCCTGCTGGACAGTGGGACCAGACGCGGCACTCTCAGCCAAAGCTTTTTGAAAAAAAGCAATAGAACTGTTTTGAAGACAGTTATATTGGCTATGCTGAGGGCGGTCCCCACCGAGGGAGAAAGGTGTTCACCTCTTTTTACGGTGCCCATTCTTCCTCTGTGCCCTCAGGGGCCCGTTCTGCCAACCCCGCCTTCATGCCGGGGCGCAAACGGTCCCGGCGAGCGCTTTCCCGAGGGACGCTCGCCGCCTCTGACACTGAGGGTGGTCCCCATCGAGGGAGAAAGGTGTTCACCTCTTTTTACGGTGCCCAATCTTCCTCGGTGCCCTCAGGGGCCCGTTCTGCCAACCCCGCCTTCATGCCGGGGCGCAGACGGTCCCGGCGAGCGCTTTCCCGAGGGACGCTCGCCGCCTCTGACACTGAGGGTGGTCCCCATCGAGGGAGAAAGGTGTTCACCTCTTTTTACGGTGCCCATTCTTCCTCGGTGCCCTCAGGGGCCCGTTCTGCCAACCCCGCCTTCATGCCGGGGCGCAGACGGTCCCGGCGAGCGCTTTCCCGAGGGACGCTCGCTCCCTCTGAGGAGGGTCTCAGAGCAGTCAAACCAGTTGTTCCCTGCCGGTGCGCCGTTACAGGGCGCTGTGTTTGCTGCTCAAATTACACCAGAGACCAGTCTCGAGAGACTGGTACCCTTGGTAGAATTTGTTTGGCAGAGTGGAAAAGCCTTCCAAGAATATCTCAGTGGGTCCTGCAGACAGTAGTAAGAGGTTATGCGATCCAATTTAGGTGTCGTCCACCGAAACTCAGAGGGGTTCTGCCCATAGTGTGGGCCCCGAGCAGGCTCTGGTAATGGAATAAGAGGTGAAAACGCTCCTTCAAAAGGGGGCTATAGAACGGGTTCCTCCTCCCAGTTTGGAGCTAGGTTATTACAGCCGATATTTCATCGTTCCAAAGTAGGATGGGGGGTTGCGTCCAATTTTAGATTTGCGCCTATAAAATCGCTCGGTAGGGAAGCTCAATTCAAGATGCTCACTATCAAGCAGGTCGTGTCACAAATCAGGTCCGAGGGCTGGTTTGTCACGATAGATCTAAAGGACGCTTACTTCCACATTTCCATACTTCCACAACACAGGAAGTTCCTGAGGTTTGCCTTCGGGGGCGAGGCATTCCAATATAGGGTTCTTCCGTTCGGTCTAGCTATCTCCCCGTACTTTACGGAGCAGATGGCGGTTCGACATCGAGATGTCGTCCTCGCGCATATCAGGAAGTTGGGGTTGAGGTTGAACGCGAAGAAAAGTGTTTATCTCCTTCCCTGGAGACCACTTTTCTGGGCGTTGTTTGGGATTAGATCACCCGCATCGCTTCGATTCTTCAGCCTTGAAACAGTAAAGCTAGGCCAGCTACTCACTGTAAAGCAGTTTCATAAACTTTTGGGTTTGATGGCAAAAGTGTCCAACGTTATACCTTGGCCTGTTGTACATGAGACCGCTACAGTGGTGGCTCAGGACCAAGGGATTCTCCCCGAGGGGAAATCCACTCCGCACGATCAAAGTCACGCGGCGCTGCCTTCGTGCTCTGGTCTTGTGTGGAAAAAAAAAAACTTGGTTCCTATCCAAAGATCCTGTGCTGGGGGCTCTTTGTCGTCGCGTAAAGCTAACGACGGATGCTTCCCTCACAGGGTGGGGGGCGGTCATGAGTGGTCGTCCAGCCCAAGGTCTGTGGCAGGACCAGCATCTATCATGGCATATAAATTCTCTAGAGATGTTGGCAGTGTTTCAGGCTCTGAAACACTTCCTAGCAGACCTGAGAGGTCATCATGTGCTAGTTCAGTCAGACAACACATCGGTGGTCTCTTATATAAATCGTCAGGGGAGCCTGCGGTCTCGCCGGCTTTACAAGTTGGCCCGTCAGGTCCTGCTGTGGTCCCTAGGGAAGTTACTATCACTGAGAGCAATGTATCTTCCTGGGTATTTGAATGTGGTAGCGGACTCTCTGTCGAGGCAGGGGCCGAGGCCGGGGGAATGGAGACTCCACTGCCGAGGTGGTGGAGCTCCTTTGGTTGAGTTTCGGTCGCGCCGAGGCGGACCTATTCGCTTCCAAGGAGGTATCGCACTGTCGTCTGTGGTTCTCCATCAGTCATCCAGCCCCTCTGGGGTTGGACGCTATGGTGCAGCCGTGGCCGAGGTCACGTCTGTACGCTTTTCCCCCGATTGCTCTGCTACCAGGAGTTCTGGAGAGGGTTCGCCGGGACGGGGTCAGCCTACTATTAGTAGCCCCGTTCTGGCCGGCCCGAGTATGGTTTGCGGACCTGGTTTCTCTCCTGGACGGCTCTCCTTTGGAGCTCCTGGTCAGGAGGGATCTACTCTCTCGGGCGGGCGGCATGATATTTCACCCCCGCCCAGAGTTATGGAAACTGTGGGCTTGGCCTCTGAGGGGGCCCAGCTCGTAGATTCCGGTCTCTCAACCGAGGTTGTTGAGACCATCCTTCACTCCAGAGCTCCATCCACGAGGAAGCTATATGCCTTTGAAGTGAAAACTTTTCACTTCTTGGTATGGAGAACACCTGTAGGACCCAGTTAACTGCCCAGTGGGTGCAGTGCTGGAATTCCTGCAGGAGCGTTTCTCCACAGGGTTATCCCCCTCCACACTAAAGGTGTATGTGGCGGCACTGGCTGCTTACCACGTCCCTTTCAGTGGAGCTTCTCTTGGGAGACACCCGCTTATAACTCATTTCCTTCGTGGCACTTTGAGGCTGAGGCCAGCAGTTCGTGCCTGGAATTTTCGCCTGGTATGGTTAAGGCTTTTCTATACCCTAGGCCAGGTTATGTTCCTAAGGTCCCTACTAATGTTGTTAGACCTACAGTTCTGCAGGCTTTCTGTCCTCCTCCATTTCTGTCGTCAGACCAGGAGAAACTTAATTTGCTCTGCCCAGTGAGGGCATTAGACGCTTATGTCCACAGAGCTGCCCTGTGGAGGAAATCAGAACATTTATTTGTATGTTTCGGGCCACCCAGGAAAGGGTGTCCTGCGTCTAAATAGAGAATGAGCAAGTGGGTGGTCGAGGCTATCTCACTTGCTTATGAGTCGGCTGGTCAGCCTTCAACTTTGGCTGTACGAGCCCGCTCTACTAGGAGTATGGCTGCATCCAAAGCTTTACTGTCAGGAGTTTCCCTGAGTGAGGTTTGTGATGCGACTGGATGGTCCTCACCGTGCAGGTGCTCTCGTCCGCTGTACGCTAGATCTCACATGACGGTCACTTGGTCCTATGGCGACGTGGGTATTCGCGTTCCCACAGCGTTTGACGCAGCTCGAAGTTCCCTTGAAAGGGAACGTCTCGGTTACGTATGTAACCCTAGTTCCCTGATAGGGAACGAGACGCTGCGTCGTTCTGCCATATTACCGGCATTCCCGTTAAGCGCTCCTTCAGGCCTATCAGAAGCTGATGCGCTTGTGTTTTTGGGGTGCTTTATAGTTTCCTGGTCGATGACGTCACCCGCCTATGACGTTCCGTCTCTCCATTGGGCTGATTCCATACGTGCTTCATGACGCACAACGCAGGGGCGTTCCCACAGCGTTTGACGCAGCGTCTCATTCCCTATCAGGGAACTAGGGTTACATACGTAACCGAGACGTTATGGACCCAGACAATCTAGCAATATTTTTTTTTATATTTTCATTTGTAAAAAATGTGATGTACATTTATAACACTATATTTTCTGTTTTATTACCTTGGTATTGCATTACAGAAAACTAGATGTCAGGCAAATTTGACATCTTTCTCCCTTTTGACAAATGTAATCAATGTCTTAATGTTTTGGGTTTTTTTCGGCTTTTGGAAAGTCATAGACGCAAAAATTATGTTTGTTGTACGTACCTGTCGTTTTTTCATTCATCACTAGAAGTGTACCCAACAATGACTACGTTTGCATGTGCACCAATAATGCAATTATTTCTAATAATCAGAGTAAGGTCTTATTTGGAGTAAGATGTTTACATGACACGAGCAGAACTCTTTATTCCAGTTTACATGCACTGTAAATGATTTCTGTTGTTTTCACAGGATTATACTGTTTTTCTCAACAGTTTCTTACTGTATAACCTATGTACAGTAAGTTACAGTAGATTTAGGTGTTGTCACAGTATTATGTTGTATTTTCAACAGTTATGTACTGTGCCCACAGTTGACAGTATGTTACTGTTGATTTTCAATGCATTCTGGGAAATTATCAGTTACTGTAAATCTAAATACAGCAGTGCAAATTGGCCGCGAAAAAAAACACAAACAATTCCGCAGGAAAAATTGGTAGAGCAACGTTATTTTTAGGCTACATAAAACATTGTCAGGATGGGGTGACCATGACAGTATTAATTTGTGTCAGTGGGGGGTGCATGAGAGCGCATTTGACTTTGAACGAGTTTTTGTGACTGTCATGTCAGTGCATCGATCGTGTCTGTTTCTGCCGACCTGTGGAACTTCGTCATCTGTTAAGTAATAAATTGTATTATTTGTATGCATAGATGGATTCTAGCTAATTAATAACTTAACAGTTATTAGCTGACCACGTTTACGGTCAGAATGATCTAAACATTTTGTTATTTACCATTTTAAGTCGGTGGAAGCGCCTGCGGGTAACGTAGGCCTACATTTTCATAGGGTGGTTGGGAATTGAAAATCGATAAATGTATCCTGAAATCGGATACCGAAGGTTAGGATTCGGATTATTGTTATAAAAATTAACATTTTGATTCCTCTTATCGATTTTTTCGCGCTTATTTTCGTGTAAATCACTATTTCCTTTTACTCGTCTGTGAGGACCTGACGATCAGCCAGTAAAGTTACCTTGTGCAGTTGCGCGCTCATATTTACCTCAGTCTATCTGATGGAAGCGCTCAAAAGTGTGAATTTTTGTCCAAAGACAAAGCTAGGTATGTCATTTACAGTATTGTCAGCTATAATATCGTAATTGTTGTTTTAACTATGTGCAAACTGACTTGTTACTAATTTGAAGAAGAAAAAAACGACGCCTTGAGTCAAGCTTGATAGTTCACTTCAAAATGAAAATTCTGTCATCATATACTCACCCTCAAGTTGTTTCAAACCTGTATACATTTCTTTCTTCTGCTGAACACAAAGGGAGATATTTTCATAACCAAACAGTTAACTGGATCCATTGACTTCCATAGTAGGATAAAGAAAATACTATGGAAGTCAATGGGCGCAGTTAACTGTTTGGTTACTGACATTCTTAAAAATATCTTCCTTTGTGTTCAGCAGAAGAAAGAAATGTATAGCTACATGTTTGGAACAACTTGAGGGTAACTATATGATGACAGAATTTTCATTTTGAAGTGAACTATCCATTTAAACTGCGCGATGAAGCCTATTAGAATGCAGTTTATGACAATTAAAGTTAAAGTAAAATTACAATTAAAGAAATGGTCCGTAAGAGTTGTTGTTTTTTATTCAGTTGGAAAATATTTATTTATTTATTTACAGGTTTCTTCTCAGGATAAGCCAGGTGAGCAGAAAGAGTGGGAAGGTTGTTCGGAGGAAGAACATGTCTTTGAATCCACACATCTTTCATCAGGGACTTTGCAGAATATGACTGGCAAAATCATTAAGGTAAGAGATATTAGGGATGTGCAGCGGAGCCCATATCGGTAGAAATGATTTGTGTCTGAATCTGTATTTAGAAAAATCCAAAAAGGGCGGAAATGACTTAAACCATACATTTTTTAAATTAAAAAAATAAATAAGTGAGTTTACACTCATTTGTGTTCCATAGGGTTGGGTGATAAGGTCAAAAATTGTCTTGATAAAATGTATCAGTCAGTATTGATAATTATAACAATCAATGTCAAGTATTTATTTCTTTTAAGGTTTAAATGTTCTCAAACTTGCACTAAATAATGAAAACAACAGGTTAAGTAAAAATATAATGAAATGTAATAGGGGTGGTAATTTTTTTGAATCCATGATTCGATTCAAATAGATTCTTGGGGTCACGATTTGATTCAAAAATCAATTGTCTTTTGAATCAAATTTAAATTTGATATATCCATAGATTTACATTTGATCATAGATTTTAAATATATTCTATGCATATATCAAATTTAAATTTGATTCAAAATCAAACAGCATAGAAATAAACAGCGACTACTGTTATCCCCAATCGAGTGGGAGTTATTTAGTTTAAATTATACACACCTCATATCTGCGTTAATTTAATCTAGCCCGCTGCCGCTCAGCGTTCATACACGCATCTTTTTCATCATTCAAATTAGTGAGCATCAAGTCGACAGACATATCTATGAAAGGATCTGACTATCATCAGGATCTGGGTTGCGTTTACCAAAAGCATCAGAAGGCTAAATTGATTTTTAGACCATTGGTGGTAATTGTTCTATAATTAATTTAAGGTTACAATGCTTTGGGGAAACGCAGCCCTCATCAGTGGCCGATTGTTTGGAGTCAGATATAGAATAAGGGCCATTGCATTCTCAATATTTATTACTTTAGCCTCTGATACAGGACATGTTCATGCTCTTTTATACTGTAGGCGGTATTTGTTCGTTACCATAGAAAACCGCTTGCGTGTCCATGTTGAACGTGTTTCTTGTATGTAAAAACCAAAGTAGCCTACCTTTACATGGAAAGATCGCAAGAAAAGCCTGAAGTGTGCTCGACTAACTAAACTAAACATTATTTAAGACTATTTTCTATTTGTTAAGATATTGATATGAACTTCTGTAGTCAAGTAAAAGCTTCATTCATAATGCTTCCTCCGTTTCAAGCTTGTGCACTCTCTAAACTGTCCTTCTTTGAAACAACATCATCACATTATTAAACATTTAGATCGATTTTTGAAATGTGTGAATCGGTTTGAATCCGCAGAAGATGGAATCGTAATTCATATGTGAATCGATTTTTCCCCCACCCCTAATATTGTCGATATATGTATATCCATGTATGCCACACAACATGCAAGCAGTATATCCACCTTATTTTTCAACTTCAAAAGTGAAGTAAGCCATTTTCTGTGAATGTGAGAGACTTCCGGTTCATTAGCCGCTATAAGGAAATAAGAGATTAATAACAAATGCTGTAAATTATAAAAATATTTGTCCCTCAAACTAGTGTTTACAATTATGACAAATTCAATACATTAAATTAGTTGTATGTTTAGCCTCTGATTGATTTGTGCTTATCATTTCTTGCAGGATTATCAGAAGTGCTGTCGCTGCTCTTCCACTTTTTTCCTCACCTGGCCTTCATCCTCTCCTGTTCTGCTTTCAAGTTTATATTTTACCTCTTCAGGATAATTTTTGCATGAATTGAAATACATGAATTGTTCACTGATTTTAATTATTAATGATAAATTGTTCATTAGTCTTTTTTTAAAACAGACTTTTATTGTTGTATTATATTACATTATTATTACTAATGTATTGTTTGAAAATACACAATAAACCTGGTTGTGCAGTTAAAACTTCAAATGTTCTTTTTTCTATTTCCCATTAACAGTTAAAATTATATTTCTACGGATTTTCTACATATTCTACAGGTTACACAGTAGCACTATAAAAGAAATAAAATAACATTTCATAACTGTATAATACTATACAGTATTATTAAAAATTAACGGTGTAATACTGTAGTTCAACATGATAAAAAATTACAGTAAAATAATGTATTTAATTTTACAGTATGCTTAACACTACTGTAGTTAGTTTTACAGTAATTTTACTGTTGAATGAAATACAGCAACTACTGGATAATTGTTGCCAGTAAGTTACTGTTAATTTGACAAGACATTTTTTACAGTGTGCAATTTTCATTATTCTGATTATTCGCTAAAAAGTATGGTTGTACCACACTCAGATAAGCATACACCCAGCAAACACAAAACACATTTACGTTGTGGCAACGTCTGTGGCACGTTGCATTTCTGCTATGGCAACGTCGCTGTCTACGTGCTCGCAACATTGTAACAACGTAGAATTGACATGACAGGGCTGTAGCAACGTTGTTGTGCAACATTCAGCAACTGAGAGATGACGTTCTGACAATTTTTTTTTTTTTTTTAAATACTAGATAGGCCTTTAGATATCCCCCATTTAGCATTTTATGTTTTGAGGTTAATTTTTAATTAGTCAGATCAGATGTTAGATAAGTATATACTTTTTAAATATTGTTTATCCTTATTATTATTTAATGGGGCTATCAGTAAATTACTCTAATTATAATCAACACCTGAAGTGTACACTTTGAAGAGTAAAAATGACAGGAGGTTCAACTTTATTAAAACTCTATATGGTAATCAAATTGCACTTCCAAAAGTCATATTTTCTGTAAAAAGAAAAAAACTGAATAAAGGAATATGCAAATTTGTTTTAAGTAGGCATAAATAAAACATAAAAAGTAAAGATTAGAACATTTAATGAACAAAACCGGGTTCAGTACATGGCAGAGTGTAGTCGAAAGCCCGTTGATAAAGGTAACGTTAATCGGAATCAGTCCAGGAAACATCAACAAATCAAGAGGAGCAATGAATGAGACTAAATAGCAGACAAATCAAATGAAAAACTAAAGAGGCTACATTAGTCACATTAGAAAATGAAGTTGTAGGTTGTGTTTGAATAATTACATATATTATTTAGCTGAGATAAATTAAACGCAATACTCACAACGAAGAATGAGACAACACAATGAGCCCAACGGGCAGGTGAAATTTAAAAGGCTGATTCTCGTGCTTCAGGGCAGTGTAGTCCAGTGGTTGTCCAGACACCCAATGCACAACCTTAAAGGGTTAGTTCACCCAAAAATGAAAATTATGTCATTAATGATTCACCCTCATGTCGTTCCAAGCCCGTTAGACCTCCGTTCATCTTCGGAACACAGTTTAAGATATTTTAGATTTAGTCCGAGAGTTTTCTGTCCCTCCATTGAAAATGTATATACGGTATACTGTCCTTGTCCCGAAAGGTAAGAAAAACATCATCAAAGTAGTCCATGTGACATCAGTTGGTTAGTTAGAATGTTTTGAAGCATCGAAAATACATTTTGATCCAAAAATAACAAAAACTATGACTTTATTCAGCATTGTATTGTCTTCCGGTTCTGTTGGTCTTACGGGCTTGGAACGACATGAGGGTGAGTCATTAATGACATCATTTTCATTTTTGGGTGAACTAACCCTTTAAGCAATGGCCCTGAACGTGGTTTAATGTCAACATTGTGCAAACGCTGTAACCTTCACCGCACAGCGTAGATAGCAACCTTTTGGCCATGTTGTTAAAACGTTGTTAGAAGGTTGGGTACGTTGTGCCAACGTTCTGTGTTTGCTGGGCAATATGCATATTAATCTACTCACCTCAAATTCAAAACACATTTTTATGGACGTACTGGATATTATTCGGCGCCTTGATGAACATCGCAATGCCGGGTTTGCCTTCGCTGCCGTTGCGTTCTTCGCGCTGTCTGGATGAAGATATGGAGCAGAGACTGCGCAGTGAGTTGTTGACATAGTTTAGTGATTTGGAGAACTAGATACAACTTCAGAATAATGTCACAGAGTTCATTCATGAAGTTGTGTGGGCAACACACGGAATCCGTAGAACCGAGCACATGCGCATTGATCAGGGGTGCGTTTTCCGAAAGCATCGTTAGCCAACTATGGTCGCAAGTTCCGTCGTTATCAGCATAGTTCAACGAGTCGTGTTTCCCGAATCCATCGTTCCAACGAACATTCGCAAACAGCATCGCAGTTGTGTGGTTGGAAAGACAGCACTCGACCTGTGGTTAGAAGCATAGTTTCTAGATTGCATGACATGTGGACTTAATAAATCCGTATCTTGAGCAAAATAAGTAAGCTGACTTTTTACTGTGTCCTTTATTTAGAATACACACAACAGTCATTTACATCTTTGAGTTTGTCAAGATATTTAAAGCACCGTTTTTGAAGACTGCGCATGTGCGAACGTGCTCTACTATGTAAGAACGTGCCTATGATTGAATGTGGAAATAAAGCGAAATAACTGAGAAAAATTTGAAATATTCCTTAGATGCCATGTCTGTAATTTATATCAAAACATCTAGCATTAATTCGATCTCAAACATTTTCATTAAAAGAAGTGATTACTCCACCACATGCGTGACGTTATAAACCAACGTGGTTGAACGTCCACTTTGCGACAATATGGTTTCGAGAAACAGTCGTGACTAGCTAGTTGATTTCTTCAATGATGCATCGTACTATGGTAGTTAAGCAGCGAGTTATGTCATTGTACGGGAAACTTACCCCTGGTTTACTATCTGAAGGATATTTTTACTTCCTCCTTCTAGTCATTTGGCAGCAGATGTCTAACAAAGTTACTTTGAAAAACGCATTATGTATGATCTTTAGAATTTATATAATGATTATTTCCAGCCATTTTTCCTGGAAATGTATTAGATATACAGACAAAATTATAATAAAAGCCCATGTAACTGTATGTTCATACGGGAAGATTGTTGTTCTTGTCCTGGGGTAAGCACTGAGATAGTATTCCCAGTTATGTCTTCCCTGCACATCTGCTTTTGGGCTCTATACCAACTTCAAATTAGGAAACATAAAGTAGGATTGATAGGACAGCTGTTAGACTGGGCCGGCCAGAAAAACTCATCACTGGCCCAGAGCCTCTGTGCTCTTTGATTGGATCCTCAACTGGAAACATGGCTTCATCCAGCCAAACAAATGGCCCACGAGGAACAAGAGGAGAGTGCTGGCAGGACCGCTGGTGATGTTGAGGGAAAACATCTTGAGTCTTGTCCTGCATGCTTTTCCATCATTTAAAATCTGACAATAACTTCACTGTTCTGCAATTGGATTCTCTATAGATTTTATCACTGTCAGAAATATTTGACATTAAAATAATGGGGGGAAACAATAAGTTATCTCCACAATGCAGTTTTGATGTGCTATTGTGAAAGTTTTATAAAATAGACAAATGTGTTTTAGCTAGCATTCTGTTATCCTCCAGTCCTCATTAAAACTATCTGAAGATTAATTCTACATTCAGATTTGGCTTTAGCATTGTGGTTTAATTTCTGTATTCAGTCTTAATCACACAGCACTAAGCACTGGCATTGTGCATGCGCTATAAATAATATACAGTTTTCCTGCGATAAAAGTCTATTGAAGGACAGTATAATCATTATTCTCTGAAAAGAAGAATCTCTTGCTCTTTCTTTTTTTTAAGGAAATGGAAAATAATATGAAATGATTTTGTTTTCTGCGACAAGCTTTGGGAATATAAATAAATTTAAACTAAATCATTACCTAATGTAGGATATTATTTTTGCTTTTTGTATTTTTATGTGTTTTATATTTTTAGTGAGGCAGCCACTTCTTTTCATTTTAATCCAACACCTTCTTTAAAAGACATGCAGTGGTTCTTTCTTGTTCTCAGGTTGTCAGGTTGAGAGCGGACACAGCACATGAGTTGGAAGGCCAGACACAAAGACAACTGTGTTAATTAAAATGTTCATGGGAGGTTTGCCATCCAAGAGGAAATGCCATTAAGGCTACAATGAATGGAGCAGGAATTCAGTATGTAAGTGTTATTTCTGTTCCTTTCATTTATCTGTTGTTCAGCCAGAATCTTTTCCAGAAACATCTATTGCCATATATATGGGGAGACTGGCGCTAGTTGCCACACTTTTATTCTAGTGAATATTTCTCAGTATGGGTTTATTTTTGAAAGTCAGTTTTTGGCACACACCCTTAAAGTCTTGACAAACAAACAATCAAAAAAAAAAAAAAAAACTATTGAATATTTCCACCATCCTCCCCCACTCCCTCTTATTGGCTCCATTTTAGCAGATGAAGATTTTCCTTCTTTGAGTAAGACATTTGAATTCAGTGAAGCAGATTATTCTGAGATTCTATTCTGAGAGTGATTATCTCCGCCAGAAAATTATACCAAGAGATCTACGTCTGCAAAAAGCTCCTGCATTTGGTCTGGAGAACTCAGACTTCTGTACCCGCTGGTGTGAGATATTGAACAAATGCTAATTCGACTTGATGCCATTGGTTATTAAAGAGATTACCAAACAACTTGAGTCAACAAGGCTGGATTTTAAGGATTCAACTTGGTGAAATGGTGACAAAAAGTGAGCTCACAGAACTCAAAAAAGATCTTGAACGTCAACGAGCTGAGCCGTCTAAAGAGATCAGAGCGATTAAACGTACAAAGTTTGAAAGGGAAAATGGTAACTATCAATATGGAAAGGTATATTTTTGGAAGGATGGAAAACCGGAGTCGTGCTGCTACTGCGGGTTTTTCTCAGGCGCCGACAACCCGGTGATAACAGAACTTGGGCCTCTTCAACCTCATGTGATTCTGACTCTGATCCTGTTGGACGACGGTGAAATGGTTCCGTTTTTTTAGGCCGTACCCAGCCCGACATTCAGGGAATGGATCGAAGGAAAAACCGATCAAGAAGGAAAAGGCTTTTCTCTACCTCCATGAATGACAAATAGCAATCAGGGGATACCTTAATGAACTTCTCAGATAAGTCACTCTCAAAACCTTGCATCACTGCTCTGAGCAAGGGACTTTCCTTTATTCCTACTACTGAAACTAATGATTTTGATACTATGATTGATTTTCACAAATTCTTTATAACCCTGAGACTTCAGGAGTTCTTTGGTACAAATGAACAGTCGTTCCCATCTAATGATGTTTCGGCTGCTAACACACATGGCAGCGTCACTCTTGAACAGTCGATTGCTCGTCTTCCTTTTAAAAAGAAATCTATGTTTA
Organism: Tiaroga cobitis; assembly: GCA_030578255.1. Lineage (NCBI taxonomy): Eukaryota > Metazoa > Chordata > Actinopteri > Cypriniformes > Leuciscidae > Tiaroga > Tiaroga cobitis. Next base: position 25,035,891 of record CM060599.1, read on the forward strand.
TTTCATCTATAGAAATTCATCCTAAGATTGTAGACTTGTGGAATTTGATGTAAAAATGTTATTTAAGAATAAGAGGCAATATAAAGTCTACAACAATTTGTAGAAAATGGAGAGGGATAGCTTTACTTGATCTTAGTAAAGACAATACGGTGGTAGTGCATCCTGCAGATGAGGGTGGTGCTATTGTACTTCAACAAGCTTCAGACTATGAAAAAGAAAGTCACAGACAGTTGGATGATCATGTTTTTTATGAATTCTTACCTGTTGATCCCATTAACAAATTAAAAAACGTGTTGAAAAATCTTGTGAGTATTCACTCTAATTGCTAGTTCAGGTTTGGCTGAAGGCTACAGTTTGCCCGGTCAGAACAATGATGTCTCACTCAGGTTATATTCCAAATCGTAGGTTTATTTAATGTGCATAGATGTGTGGTTCTGTGAATACAAAATACAGATATAAATATGGATATAAACATATATAAAACACAAACAATATCTGTAGGGAAACTCGGGATTAGCTCTATTACAGGGAATATAATTTTAATAACTGATCATGAAACATGATCGGGAATCACCTACAAATTATAAAATTACCCGTAAGGGAATAAGTTGCCAATGTTCTGTATGAACAATTGAATGCAACGAACAATTGTAGTATCAATAATCAATCACAAGAATCATAATTAAATATTAATATGTCAATTGTCTAAAATAGATCGTCAGGATAATCGTTCAGGGGATTAATTTATGATCAAATCATCTGCTTGTCCAGCAAACCTGATCATTCGATCTCCATCAAACCTCACAAAGTGATCTTCCTTTATAGACTTTCAAGAGAAGCTATTCCTCTGGCCACGAGGATTAACTTTCCTGTTCTATAACAATACCTTTTTAAGTATCAATAAATTTGTAAAGCACGTAGCTTTGATCGCAACATTAAAGGGACTTTGAAATGTGCACGAGACAGTCAATCCAATGAATATAATGTATTTAATAAAATGAAAACTACGTGTACATGGAAAAAATGTATATACAAACAATAAAACAGCAAAAAGACACTGAAAGTGAAAGAAAAATGGAGATAGTGAGAGAGAGATCCCGAAGGAGAGTGGCAAATTACAGACCATAAACCCTTGAGACAGAGAGACACCAAGATATCGAATCATAAACGCATTAAAGCTCGATAACACCAATACTTGCATATGGTTCTTTGTGGTGCTGACTCGAGAAAGCGCATGTGTGTGGTGTGTCATTCCGTCGGAGCGTCACGTGGTCTGCGGATGGTCCGGATCGCTCACTTTCAATGAAGGTTTAAAGGTCCTGGACGTAAAGTTACCAAAGAAATGAACTGTGTAGTTCATTGTGGAAATGAACAAAGTAGAATACGAAAAGGAAAAACAAAACTTAACAAAATAAGACTAAGAGGAAAGGACAAACTGGAGATGTCCAACACAGGAAGCGAGAGCAGAAGAAGAGAGGTCAAAAGAAGAGAGAGCGAGCAGTTGCTTGGACCATCACCTTTAAGGAAAACAGTCCACACCTCTTTCGGAGCAACCTGCCCAATGACATTCAACAAAACCTTGGCGGGAAGGATTCCTTTGTCTCTTTCTGACCAGCTAATTTGCATGTTTTATGACAGTGACAGAAACGTGTTCAGTCTCACTCCAGAGATGATAAAACATAGTAAAATACTTTTTATCACAATCTACTACATAGATTCCTCATACAAAGCTAAGACAAACCGAGGGGTTTACAACAATACCAAATAAAACATGAAAAAGAACAGGAATTACAAAGATACAGCTTACGGCATAATTACACACAGTTAATTTATTACTACGATCAAATCATAGGTACCCCAATAGGACATAGCCAACCTAAAAACATATCATATATATCTTAGTAATGTCTTTATATGAGGAAGTTCATGAAAAGTCTGTGTATGTGTATGTGTGTGTGTCTGTGTGTGTGAGCACACAATGGGGCGGAGGCCTGGAATTCCTTCTTGCCGGAAAGGGGGAAGGTTCTGAGATAATAACGTCTGTGTGAAGCTGGCTCATCGCTGGTTTTAGGGGTGTTTTGTTTTAACTCACGTTCGCCATGAACGTGTCAATGAACGCCATTAGGAACAGACTTTCTGGCGCTCGCTGGTGAATTACTAGACGCGAGTCAAATGTTAAAAGCTTTTCTACATGTAGAATTGAATGAGTCCCAACTTACACAGTCCAGATACAAGTGTTGTAGTCGAGACCAGCTCACTCGAGTCCGAGTCGAGACCGAGACCATAGAAGGTCGAGTCCAAGTCGAGACCGAGACCAAAGAGAGTCGAGTCCGAGTCGAGACCAGAGAGGTTGGATTACCTAAGGTTGGGTCTGAAAACAGACCTAAAGATATCTTCAAGAATATGTAAAATATTTGGTGGTAACAATAAAATTGGCACCATACTCAAACAGTAACTCAAATATACCATGGAATCATACACTGTTATGGTAAAAAGGTCACATAGCGGTGTAAAGGTAATTTTATAAAAATTATGACTTACAATTATTACAATCAGTTAGTGCTCTTACACATAACATTACTGCACACGAATTCTGTGTCGCTCTTAGATGCAAATTGAATTATGGATAGGGCAGACATTTTCAATACATTGTTGAGCTAGAGGCTCCACATCACATCTGACCTGGGTCCTGCTGCATTTGTTCGAGTATGATGTTCGCTGTCCATGAGCTGTGCACGAGCTGTGCATGCGAGCATGGCTACTGCTGCATGTGCGGTTGAACCGAGATGTAAACAACTGAGCGCATGCGCGCGACCTGAGATACAACCGTGCATTGGTGATTATAAGGAATAAATATAACTATTATTCGAATGACATCAATAAACATGGAATGGCAGTAATGTCACAGCAGTAGAATATAATTAAGTAAACAACCATAAATGTAAACACGGATACAGGCGGATTAGCATTCGCTGAGAATGTTCAACAATTATGTGATTACTTACAGCGTGATCCACGCACACGCACAATCGATAAAACTCCTCCGATTTGGGCTAATACACTATATTTCACTCTACAAACTATATACAATATTCAGCCGATCTCATTTTCCCTTGATTATCCATCTACTCTCTTTCCTACGGAGCCCCTAAAGGGACGTGGTGGTGGAAAAAAAAAATAGGATGGGAGACATTTTTTTTCCAAATCTTTTGCGTTCCCTCGCAAAACCTTTGCGTTCCCCCGAGAAACTTTGCGTTCCCTCGCAAAACTTTTGCGTTCCCTCGCAAAACTTTTGCGTCCCCTCGCAAAGATATTTGCGTCCCCTCGAAAAGATATTTGTGTTCCCACGCAAAATGTTTGCGTTCCCTCGCAAAGTTATTTGCGTTCCCTCGCAAAGTTATTTGCGTTCCCACGCAAAGGTTTTGCGTTCCCTCGCAAAGATATTTGCGTTCCCACGCAAAACCTGTTGGTAGCTCGGACAGACACTTCCTGTTTAATGTCCCGCTGGCAGTGTTTCAGAGCTCCGTACGTTAATGGAGCGTTTCATAGTGTTTGAACTTGGACTCAAATATAAAGAAATGCGGTCAATGCTTAACTCAAGAAGTTCAGTGAAGTTGGCAATATAGCCTATAGGCTAAACATAGGCTATTCGAACTTCCCGGGTCAATATTCTTGAGCTTAACGTTGATAAAACACACAGGACACCTATTTACAATCACAGTAACCTAGACAACGAGCTACAACCCAATTCTCCACAAAACGAGCTTTATAATATAAATTTGTCTTTAACCGGCCGATTGAGAGACAAGTCCGAATAGGGGACCGTCTGCAAAGTGCAAATCCCAAAACCCTTCTGTACATTTTATATTATTTAACATATTCAAAAGCTTCACTGTGATACACTGCAGGCTACTGTCACCAAATTCAGTTCCAATAATACCATTTTTAGAAAAAATATTCAGTAACTTCGTTATACAGTGTAATGCCATCAAATTCAGTAAGCAAATATAATGCAAAAGCTATATTATGTTAGCTGCGTACAGTACCAAAATAATTTGTGTAAAGAATAGGCCTACTTATTTTTTATGTGCAATTACTTCCCAAACTAAGTGTTGTATAACCAACATTAGAGCAGTGATGTGTGAACTAAATTTGGTGTGTTACAGTGAAGTTATTAACCCTCTAGGCGCCACGGTCGAGTTTACTCGACAAGATGCGGCACTTAATAAAACGGCCGATTTTGTCAAATTGGGTGTCAAATTTCATTCCACCTCCCCTCCACTGGATGGCAGACATGTCATACTTCATCCCCGAATCAAAAAAACGTAATGTTTCTATACAAAATGTTCGAGTTAGAGCGCATTGAATCAGTGCGAGCAAAATCGGAGCTAGTGTGCGAGTGAGCCATGTTATCAGAGCCTCTCCGCAATCGCGGCGACAGTATTGTGGTGGAGAGAGACTTTGTCTAATGCCACTGGGTATGTTAGACGAGGTCGAAGTATTCATAGGACAGTTAGGAGGCAACGTGGAGGCAGGGTGAGGAGTCGCAATGACAACGACAGTAGTCCGAGCTGTGCACACTCGGCGTGCGTGCACGAGGCAGATCTGGCCGCGCTGCTCGTATCATGTCACTCATGATCTGTGCGAGTGAGCGTTTGAACTAAACAGGTCTTGTCTATTTGTGTTTGTATGTCATATGAATAATATATATGTGCCCCATGGAATAAGAGTGCCTACTGTATTTAGTAAATGGAAAATCTCTACCACTACATGCATTCGGTTTGTTTCTACCATTTATTAGTAATGATTTACACAGTTTGTTTACGACTTACTATATACCTGAGCATTCAGTATTGTGTAATATAGCATACAGAAGGTGATGGACATTTTGGGGGGAAATAAGTGCTGCATTTTATCATTTAAACATGTGACTTTTCATGAAAATTCTATAATCCAAGATTGCCACCACCATATGACGTCATAATATGCTAATTAGATGGGAAAATGTAATCCCTACATAAACTTTGGGTCATCCTTAATATTTCTCTAATTTACAGAAAGTCTCTATCTTTTATCACTTTTAGAATATAGCCTTTTGAAATTAAGATGTCAAAATTGAACGTTTTAGGAAAAAACCTCTGGCGCCTAAAGGGTTAAATATATTTTTGTATAATATAAAATGTGCAAAAGCAGTGCAGTATGACCAGTGGGTTTACCATTGATGTGTAAACTGAATTGGGTGGTTTGTAACATTGAAGTTAATGACTATTTTTATATTTTTGACTATGAGTTGATGCTGTAGTCGTTTTTTGAGTTATATTGCACATTGCAGATGGTCCCTTCTGAGACAGCAGCCTGCTCATAGAGATCCATTTAGCCTATATTATAAAGCTCGTTTTGAGGAGAATTGGGTTGTAGCTCGTTGTCTACTGTGATTTATTGTGAATAGGTGTTGTTTGTGTTTTAACAATGTTTAGCTCAAGAATATTGATCCGGGAAGTTCGAATAGCCTATGTGTATTGCCAACTTAACTGAACTGCTTGAGTTAAGCACTGACCGCATTTCTTTATATTTGAGTCCAAGTTCAAACACTATGAAACGCTCCATTAACATGCGGAGCTCTGAAACACTGCCAGTGGGACATTAAACAGGAAGTGTCTGTCCGAGCTGCAAACAGGTTTTGCGTGGGAACGCAAATATCTTTGCGAGGGAACGCAAAACTTTTGCGTGGAAACGCAAATAACTTTGCGAGGGAACGCAAAAATTTTGCGTGGGAACGCAAATATCTTTGCGAGTGAACGCAAAAGTTTTGCGAGGGAACGCAAAGTTTCTCGGGGGAACACAAAAGTTTTGCGAGGGAACGCAAAAGATTTGAAAAAAAAAGTTCTCCCATCCTAAAAAATTTTCCACCACCACGTCCCTTTAGGGGCTCCGTACTTTCTCGTCACTTTGCGAACTCCGGTGGAAAGTTTGGAATAGTCCATTTATCGCTGAATGACAGGGGTGACTCGGAGAGTCCATGTGCCAAAGGGGATCACTTTCTACACGTGTATTCATTCTAAGTTACTGTCACACTTTGAAAACAGCGAATTTAGGAAAAATGAATATGAATTTCTTAAAGTAGATTTTCCAATTACACCCATTATATACACATTGCCCAAAGTTCACAAAGGAATACCCCTTTGAAAGGTCGTCATATTGTGAGCGGTATTGGTAGTCTCACTGAGAACATTTCTACGTATGTGGATTTTTATATCAAATCATTTGTACGCATGTTGTCATCTTACAGGAAGTGGGTCCCATGCACAAATTCTTTTCATTGCTTTTTCATCTGCTTTTAACACAATTCAACCGTATATTTTAGCCAACCGTCTTATTGAGCAATTTGATTTTGGTCCTAGTCTCGTTGGTTGGATTTTGGATTTTTTTAAAAACAGGACACAGAGAGTAAAGGTGAATGGAGCTCTGTCTGGTCAGCTTTGCTCTTCCACAGGTTTACCACAGGGGTGTGTACTTTCACCCCTTTTGTTAATTTTATATGCAAACACGTGTCAGAGTAAATATGTAAATAGGACCATAATTAAATATGCGGACGACTCCGTCATAGTAAGCCTGCTCCATAAAAATGCAATAATTGAAGACTTTGTCCAATGGTGCAAGGAGTCGCACCTTCAACTGAACATATCCAAAGCAAAGGATATGTACATCCATTTTGGAAAAACTCAAGGATACGAGGCCACAACTATAAATGGTCAGTTAGTGGATCAAGTACAATCCTATAGATACCTAGGGACAATTATTGACTCTAAATTAAATTTCCAGGAGAATTGTGAGGCTGTTTGTAAAAAAGTACAACAGAAAATTACTGTTTAATCGAGACAATTAAATCCTCCTCGACCCCCCTCCATACCCTCTTGGGATCTTTCCCTGGTGCTCCAAGCATTTCAGGACGTTCCCTTTGAGCCTTTGCGAACAGTGGACTTAAAGCTTCTTTCCATGAAGACTTTGCTACTGGTTGCATTGGCCTATGTCAAGAGGTTAGGAGACCTGCACGCATTTTCGGTCGACGAATCGTGCCTAGAGTTCGGGCCGGGTGACAGCCATGTGATATTAAGACCCCAGCCTGGCTATGTGCCCAAGGTTCCTACCACTCCCTTTAGAGACCAGGTAGTGAACCTGCAAACGCTGCCCTTGGAGGAGGCAGACCCAGCCCTGGCTTTGCTCTGTCCCGTTCGCGCTCTGCGTATGTACGGGGACAGAACTCAAAGCATCAGGACCTCAGACCAGCTCTTTGTCTGTTACGGAGGCCAGCAAAAGGGAAAGGCTGTCTCCAAGCAGAGGATGGCCCACTGGATAGTGGATGCCATCGCCTTGGCTTACCAAGCTCAAGGCGCGCCCTGCCCGCTCAGGTTGCATGCACACTCCACGAGAGGCGTTGCATCCTCCTGGGCGCTGGCTCGTGGCGCCTCGCTAACAGATATCTGTAGAGCTGCGGGCTGGGCGACACCTAACACGTTCGCTAGATACTATAGCTTACGTGTAGAGCCGGTCTCCTCCCGTGTTCTCACCCTAAACGGGTAGAAGCACTGAGAGGCCCGGCTCTGTCGGCTTGCTGCACCCTACTGTGCAACCCTATTGCTCCAGAGTGAAAAACCTGTCGAGTCCTCAAACACCCCTCGGCCCGGACATGGCGGAGCCAGGCCCCTGTCCGCTGAATCCTTGAGAGCCGGACCCGGGCTGGGTTCCATATGTGCGACCCTTCGGGGATCCCATATGTGTATATGCTCCACGGCTGCTCCTAAGTCGGAAGCCCGTGTCTTTCCCTTGGGCTAAGTCACCCATTATATCATATGCAGTACAGCCTTCGGGTTAGTCCATATGTATTTCCACATAACTCTCTGAAGAAAGTGGCTTCCGCAGCGTTCCCCTCCCTCTAAAAAAGGGCACGCTTTCCCAGTGTTATCCAAAGTCTCACTGTATGGGTTGTAAACAACAACAGGAACAACAGTGTCAGACACTCTCTGTGTAACCCTCCTCCTATCGTCCTTCCAGGCAAGAAGGTGCAGAGGCTTGCATGGGGCGCTGGATGGGGTGCAGCGACTGTGGCGCTTTGGTAGGGATTCCTATTGGTCAGTCTGACCTACGTTGTAGTGACTGACCGATAGGGAACGTCTCGGTTACATATGGTAACCCTCGTTCCCTGAGGGAGGGAACGGAGACGTAGGTCCCGTCGCCACATCTGCTGCTGCCTGCTGGGGGGCCAGCTTCCCAAGTTTGGCTCCTCAGCAAAAAACTGAAGTGCAATCACACAGCCGCTCGTTTATACCCGCGCTGACGAGGACACGCAGCTGTTGCAAATGATTGCACGCCAATGTGCATTGGCTTGTTTTAGATTCAATCGAAGTAAATTGGCTCTCTAGCGAGATTCCTATTGGTCAGTCTGACCTACGTCTCCTTTCCCTCCCTCAGGGAACGAGGGTTACCATATGTAACCGAGACGTTTTCTTGATGTTAGAGTACACATATGTGACGGGAAGCTCCATACCGATCTGTATCGAAAACCAACGGATCGTAATACAATATAAGAGGCGATGGTTTCCATCCTAGGCCTTTAATTAAGAGTTTGCCTATTAGTCAATTTAAGCGTGTACGTAGAGTTTGTAGCACAGATCAATCTTACTCTCAAAAATCCACTGATTTAACTAAAAGATTTTTTAATTGTGGCTACCATAGTGAATTTGATCGATAATGCCAAAAACAAATTCAATGTGACATCTCAGATACAGTGCTTACAAACTAAGCAAAATAATAAAACTCAACTTTTTAATGCTCCCATTTGTACGACTAAGTACTCAGCATTAGGTGCGGAGTTCCGTAGAGTCTTAAAGGGACACTCCACCCATTTGCATTAAGCTTTCCATTGTTAGAAACCCAGTCATACTATTGAATGGTCGTGCAAAAGTCTCTCATTTTCCCCTGAGACGAGAGAAATCCGCTATTTACCTTTTTCACTTCTTCCCACAATGATGCAAAAATCATCATTTTACGTCATTGTAAGTGTAAGTGTACGGAAGTGTAAGAGGGGGGGATTTCTGTAAAGACTACAAGCACTAGTTCCCACCCTTTCAAACCCGCCCATAGGGGGTTGGACCTAATGCGCTAACAGACCTATCACAGATCAGTGCCAGTGCGTTTGATTTCACCGGCAGAAACTTTTTGAAAATATGGACGAAGGTACTGAATACTCAGATGCATTATGGAGGATAACTTATTGCTAAGTGTCTAACATCATTGTTACGTTACATACTAACTTTGCTTCCTCATTGCTGACGAGTGGAGCTAGCAAGGCAGACACATTAGAACAACAAGGGAGCAAAACATACAAGATATTTAGTTTGTAAACAGACAAATCATAGGAGATGTGTTGCTTTACAGCAGACGACTATGTCAGTGTGTGTTCTCAGTAGGGTTGCCAACCGTTCCGTATAATACGGAATCGTCCCATATTTGACACATGCAAATCTTGTTCCGTATTGAACTGATACGGGACGCACTTTGTTCCGTATTTTTGAGAATCAATTCAGTGCAAATCCATGACAGACACATAGCTTCTAATATAAATGTCAGACAGACTATGAATGAACGAAGACCTGCAATAATGGCAATTCGGGGACTTGGCGCCCCCTTGGCGGGCTCTTGTATGAGTTTCTTTCTTCTGCTGAACACAAAGGAAGATATTTTGAAGAACGATTGGAACTTTGGCACCATTGACTTCCATAGTATTATTTTTTTTCTATTATGGAAGTCAATGGTGCCAAACAACTGTTTGGTTCCAATCATTCTTCAAAATATCTTCCTTTGTGTTTAGCAGAAGAAAGAAACTCATACAGGTTTGCAACAACTTGAGGGTGAGTAAATGATGACAGAATTTTTATTTTTGGTTGGAGTATCCCTTTAAAAACTAAAATAGCTTGCAACAACATGTGGAAAAAAAGAACTATGAACTTAATCTTTTGGAACCGTGAACTTGAAGTATGAACTATGAACTGAACTAGTTCATTTCAAAATTTGTGAACTGAACTTTGAACTAGTTCATGTAGAAAGTGAACTTTCCCAACACTGAAGGTCATGCAGAATAAGGTATTAATATGTGCTTTATAAGTACTAATAAACAGTCAATATCCTTGTAATATGCATGCTAATATGCAACTAGTTAATAGTGAGAATCGGACCCTAAACTAAAGTGTTACAGAGAATATCTATATAAAAGATACATTCCCTCTAAAAGAGCAAACGCGGACAAAGAATTTCCTTTTAAAGATGCTTTGTCACCCGTGTATTTCTGGATGCTGTCGACACCTGTCTCCATTAGACAGCCTCAATTGCTGCTGCAGTTTGGGCCATCCCCATGCTGGAGCATCTTTAGTGGACAGTACATGCACTCATTCCGAGAGTGTGGCCATGGGAATATCATGCTTTTATAAACAGAAAGTCACCTTGTTTGCTCCCTCTGCTGGTTCTTCTGCTTCTATTCACAAGGCCTCGGCGGCAAGCGCCAAGGGCGATCTGGTGGTGGTTACTCCATTCGAGTGATGGAGACCATGTAAGCACTGGCTTCAGACTTGAGATCTGAGATGGACATTGCTCAGTGGCACACATCGTGTGTCAATCGCACCAATCTGCCTTCACTCATTCCACCTTTGGACAGACCTTGTATTTCTACGGTCAGGGGTTCCCTTAGAACGAATGTCCAGACATGTTGTGGTTACAACAGATGCGTCCAACACAGGCCTGTCACGGTTCATGAATTCACTGTCTCTCTCTCGTCTTGCGTGCTGTTGCGTGTGTGTGTGGGTGTGGCCGCTGATTATCACTGATTAGCGGCGCCAGGTGGTTCCACTTGTTTGTCCCTTTATATGTCAGTAACTGCTGTCTCATGTTGTCAGATCGTTGTTTGGTATCCCGATGTGTTCCCTGTTCCTGTGTCTGTCGTTGGATTGTGGATTCCCCGTGTCTTCGTCGTGTTGTTTCTTCTGGACTCTCCGCACTTACACTGGATTACAGAGCACCGGCACTTGGGATTATCATCGGATCACAGAGCACCTTCACCAGTTGTCCACCGAGGTCCCTGCGTCACTTCTCCATCAGCGCTGGTGTCCGTCCGACCAACCAACTGTGTTGTGTGTCATCTGAGTATTTCTGTCTGATCTCGTTTGAGATAATAAAGAGCATTATTTGCACTTGCATCCTGTTTCTGTCGTCACGTAACAAGGCTGGGGTCCTATATACAACAGGCACACGGCATCAAGGTCCTGGACAGGACCTCAACTGTGTTGGCACATCAACTGCCTCAAGTTGCTGGCTGATTTTGCTGAGGATTCAGCCGTTGATCCAGGGGTAAACATGTGTCAGTCCGGACAGACAACACAGCGATGATGGCATATAAATCACCAAGGTGGTTTACGCTCATGTCGAATGTCATAACACCATCTCCTCCTTTAGAGTAAACTCAATGTGCTGTCACTACGGGTGATGCTTCAAGGAGAGTGGAGACTCCATCCCCAGGTGTTCCTGCTGATTTAGGTATACCTTAGTAGAAGCACAGGTAGACTCCCCAAGAATCCTCCCACTGCCTGCCGTGGTATTCCCTGACCGAGACCCCTCTTGGCAAGGACACGCTGCCACACATCTGTCCCTGGGTCCTACGGTTGTCTTGGTTGTGCCGTACCGGCCAACCCGGACTTGGTTCCCGGAGCTCATGCTCCTGATAACAGATTTATTCATGTGATGACAAAACTGAATTTTCAGCATCATTGCTCCAGTCTTCAGTGTCACATGATCCTCCAGAAATCATTCTAATATGCAGATTTTCTGCTCAAGACACATGTTTTATTATTATCAATGTTTAAAACAGTTGTGCTATATTTTTTGTCGAAGCCATGATACTTTGTTTATTCTTTGATGAATAGGACGTTTCAGCATTTATTTAAAGGGGTCATGACATGAGAAACCAAATTTGCCTTGATCTTTTGGTATTTAAGAGGTCTTTGTACCATTAAAACCTCCTGCAAGTTTCATAGCTTAAGACGTCCTCCCCATTATAAACGAAGCATTTATTTAATCAAGCTCTAAATACAGCTCGTTCTAGATACTTTGTTCTTAGTGACGTCACGGTACGAAGTGACGTACCAGTCGTTTGCATATGACCGCCTCCAGCGCAGGACAACTATGCCTCATTTCGCATCATCGCATGCGCTGTCATGCAGCGAGTGACTGCGATGCCACGCAGATGTGCTGTTCCTGCTGTGGACAAGCAACATGTTTGAATGCTGCCGAACGATCCACATGTCAGGGAAAGCAGTTGGATGCAGTTTATTTGCAGCATATGCAGCCCGCCAAAGCCTTATTTGTTCGGTGAGTGATGTAGATGAGTGTGACAGGGCGCATGTTACTGAAAGAACGACAAGAGAGAGAGAGAGAGAGAGAGAGAGAGAACGAGAGAGCGAGAGAGCCCCGGCCGTGCGCGCGCCTTCAAACTGTCCAGCTCTCTCTCTCTCTCTCTCTCTCTCTCTCTCTCTCTCTCTCTCTCTCTCTCTCTCTCTCTCTCTCTCTCTCTCTCTCTCTCTCTCTCTCTCTCTCTCTCTCTCCCTCGCCCATATGAATCAAAATCAATTGAGAATTGACACGATGGTAAAAGATCGAAGACCGAAGTTTCACGTGGCGGAGCATTGTGTAGCCTACATCATGTGATACAAAATGATTAACGTTAATAATTTATGCATAAGCAGCACTGACGTTAGCCAATCATAACAGTGGGCGTTAACACTGAACTCTTAAAGGGGAAACACCTCCAAAACAGACTGTTTGAATCAGAGGGGGAGAAACAGGGTGGAAAAAGCTCATAAATCACTACATTTTTAAAAAATTTTGTACAAAAAACTATAGTAATAGTATAATTGCACCTAAGGGAACATAATAAAACAAAACAAAAAACCATGTCATGACCCCTTTAAAATAGAAATATTTTGCAACATTATAAATGTCCGTCACTTTTGACAAATTATCACATTCGATCAATTCAATGCACCCTTGCTAAGTAAAAGTATTCATTTCATTTTCAAAAAATATCTTACTGACTTCAAACTTTTCAGTTGTAGTATGTAAATTGTGTAGATTTATAACATTTAAAACATATGCTAGTCCTTTTAGAGATTAATAATATTTTAATAATAAAGTTTAATAATATATAGTGTGGGGGGGGGGGGGGTCATAAAAAAAAAAAAAAGGATAACTTTGTTGTCAGAGGTCTAAATGTGTGCTTTTGGCACAATTCTTCGGTTAATGTAAAAGAATTTCAGCTTCTTGAAAAAGAAGCTGGCTGCATCAAAACAATTTGTGGACTTCACATAGAACTAACAATTAGAAGTATTATGTCTACCATCTGTTGCTAATTGTGTAGCTGCTTGCTTCATAAACCATGGCAATGTTTGAGAACCATCTTGAGCAAAATAATATTCATCCCTGCAAACTGAGAGAAAATCACTGTCACTGAGTTCATCATTGCATAGATTATGTGTTCGGATGGAGTCACAGAAATTGTCAAAAATGAGACTTAGAAATGTTCTTAGTTACAGCTAAGAAATCAAATGTCAGTTAAAGTTTAATTTGTATTTATTTTTTTATTTATAAAAAAAAAAGTAATTTCACTTTCAAAGTAGTGAAAAGTAGTTTTCCACTTGGATGGCTATACCAGCAGTTCAATGCAATTCAATTTGACGTAACGGTGGGTGACAAATTGATCTACAGTTTGCAATTGTTGCAATGGTATCGGAAAAATAAATAAATGAAAATGACATTTTCAGAAAAGTATGTTTGAAAAGAGAGCTGTCAACGGTATCTTGTGTCCTCAGGTCCTCTGTGCCTTTTCTACAGGGAGCAACTTCAGTTCACCTGTCACAGTTAGTACCTGTTAGTGAGACCACAGGATGTCAGTCAGCAGTTCACAAGTGACAGAGACGAATACTGTGCTCCCTCTGGTCTCAAAGCATACTGAGGAAAGCTGTCTGTATGATTTGGGCAACCTTTTCATTTGCAAAAGACAAACCACCCATAAACAGTTGAAAGACAGGTAAGTGTCAAATAAAACAATCAAATGGCTGCAAGGTTTTCTGAGATCCTATTATTGACAGTATTATATCTTTGTATATTTACATGTTGAAATGACATGTTACTGACATGTTGATCTAGATACTATCTACAATGTAAAATACAAATTTTAAAACATTGTACATTGATTTCAATTCACGTAGATATTTGTATGAATGGGGACCATAAATATCAGCTTTATATGCTGCATGAGCAGTTATGCAATGCAAATGTATGGTAGATGGGAGCAGGTCCCATGGGTCATGTATCCTCTGACTTTCTCAGGGTTGATAGGTTGCTAAGCAGGTTGGATAAACATTCGCTGGAAGAATGAGACCGAGTATAACACCAAATAGTAAAATTATTCCTAGAACCAGAAACCATTCACATCCCACTGAGCAAAGTGTAATCTTAATCCCCGCCCAAAAAAATGTATTTGTATCTTTGATAATTAGGCTATGTATGATTATTGTAGGGAAAAAACCCTGGTGGCAGGGTATGGTGGCAGAAATCAACCACTCATGTCTATTTTTTGTCTTAGTAGCCAACAGTGTGAGTGTAATATGTTACTTATACTGTAATTAAAATACTTATCCACTGAAAAGGTAAAGTAAAGGATTACTGTTTAGGTAATTTAATTACAGTTACTTATAATGTACTTGTGTTACACACTGTATATTAGTTCAACAGTTCTGCATAAATCAATATTGAATTTAAAATCTAAATATATCGCCTAAAGGTAAAAGTGAACGCTGCCTCTTTAAAATCTTTAGCTGTAGTGCAGTTGGCGTGACGAGTTTGCGCAATTTAATTACAGTTGGTTACGTTGTCAGAAGTGGAAGAAGCGAGGGGCTTATCAAATGTAAATATTCCAATTACTTCACTTTTTTGACACGGGTAGACAAGAACATTACGGTACAATGTAAGCTATGTCCTGGGGAGAAAAAACTATCGGCCTCTGTCAATAGCACAAGTAATCTACTGAGGTACCTGACAAGGCAGCATTGAATAATACTTTTGAGTGATCCATGTTCGTCGACAGCTACGACAACCCCTGTTAAGCAGCCAAAAGAGATACAACCACTTTTTCAAAAAGGAGGCAGCAGTCAGCTGAACAGTATAAATGAGTTTTTGTTGAAAAACATATGACCGCATAGTAGCCTATATGAAATATGTTGCTCATTGCTTTGAAAATTAAAAAAATGTACAGCTTGTTTTTTGCAGAGTAATTATATTTTTTGTTATTCAGATATTTGTCAGAGGAATTCTGACCGTTAACTAAAGGTTACAGTGAATTAGAAATTAGTTAATTTTGTTGAAACACATGACTACATAGGCTACATTATGTATGAAATATAATATGGTAGGCCTACTCGTTGCTTTGAAAGCGAGTATCATGTTTACAGCTTGATACATGTCATTTAACTTCTCTTAATTTAAGCTTTTTTGTTATTCAGAAATGTAGTAGAATAATGAAATTTTTTTGTTATTCAGATATGTAGCAGAATAATTCTATTTTTTTGTTATTCAGATATGTAGCAGAATAATTCTATTTTTTTGTTATTCAGATATGTAGCAGAATAATTCTATTTTTTTGTTATTCAGATATGTAGCAGAATAATTCTATTTTTTTGTTATTCAGATATGTAGCAGAATAATTCTATTTTTTTGTTATTCAGATATGTAGCAGATAACGTCTCGGTTACGTATTTAACCCTCGTTCCCTGAAGGAGGCAACGGAGCGTAGTCGACGTGTCGACTGATTGGGATTATCTTCGAGTACTGTTAAAATGAGCCAATGTAATTGGTGTGCGTGAAATGCATCACACACTCCGCCCCCGCGGCGCGGGTATAAATATGGAAATGGATGCACGCACTTTTTTCGCTGAGGAGCCGAGCGTAACTCAGAGTCAGCGGTGGTCCAGCAATAGTGATGACGGGACTACGTCTCCGTTCCCTCCTTCAGGGAATGAGGGTTACATACGTAACCGAGACGTTCCCGAGACGATCCCTTTTGGGATCCCAATTAAAACGCCATCTAGTGCTGTCACCTCCCAGATAGCACAAGTCTATTTGATGTGATATTTCCATCTGGAAGACGTATTTTAAAGAGTGTTTGCTCATCTGCACGACGTCTATTGGACGTTTCCTGTCAGATGTCAAATAGACGTTTAGAAGATGTCTTTAAGATGTAATGATTTAGAATGCATGTTAAACTGACATCTTCTAAACGTCTATTTGACATCTGACAGGAAACGTCCAATAGACGTCTTGCAGATGAGCAAACACTCTTTAAAATACGTCTTCCAGATGTAAATATCACATCAAATAGACTTGTGCTATCTGGGCTTCCAGTGCCTAGACAAAAGCCTCCTGATCTTCCCGCAACTGAGGCGGGGATGGAAGGGCTTAGGCAGGGAAGTCACTGCTGTTCTTACAGGACCACTGGGAAAGCGTTACCTGAACATGGAAGGAAGGGACGCTGCGGAAGCCACATCCTGCCCGAAGGGAGGTAACGTGGAGAATACACATATGAACTGGGCGGATGACCGGGCTGCAGTGTTGTTTTTTGGCAGCCCTTTTAGTTTTAGTCTTAGTCTTTTGGACGAAAATGCTTTTAAGTTTTAGTCACATTTTAGTCACTTATAAACTTAATAGTTTTAGTCAAGTTTTAGTCGACGAAAACACAAAAAGGTTTTAGTCAAGTTTTAGTCAATTGTAGTAAAAATAAAATAAAAAGTAGTCTTTAACAAATTAATTTAGGTTAAAAAGAATTGGAAATGGGCTTAGGCTTTACAGGTTGTAGCAAGTATTGCAATTCATAAAACAACAGCTAACCTTAAAACCTTAGCATAATAAACTAGACTTTCTCATTGATGGAGATGCAGTGATGCCATTGCCAAGCTGTACTTCATTGTCACATTGGGCAGAAACCTTTTATCCCCATATTTCAAGTTATAGTTTTTCCATGAATATTAAATGCTATTTTCACCAGTAATCACAGTAATGAAGGAATGGTTTAAAGTTTAAACAGCAAAACACTTTGAGCTACTAGAACATTACACACAGATAAAGTGGTAACAGTGGAATCACTGTTTAACTCCAAAAAAGCCAGGAATAAAAACATTCTTACTTTGGCAATTGTGGCTTTATTTGAGAAATTGCATGAACAAAATATAAGCTATTGAGGAACACATACTTATGATCTACAACTTGCACTTCAACTTGTCTGCCAGTGCAACAACAAGATGCATATTATTTGTAAACACAAACATCATACAACCCTGTCTTTAACTTGTGCAAACTGCAAAGTTGCAAACATTCTGAAACAAAATAATAAAATAAATAAATAATACTGAGGTGCATTGAACATAGGTTGTTAGGAATGCATACTTGAATATAAAATATGAAACAAACATGAACACTTGAAGACACTTAAGTGTGTTGAACATAAAAATGAATAAGACGATCCCTGAATACTGTAAACACACAACACTTAAAGCCCTGTTTTAAGATTGTTTCTGATGAAATAGAATGGTTAAGATTGAAATTTGGACAAATGCTGTTGTCCCGAGAATTGTAGGTTTGTGTGTTAGCACACCCACCTACACAATGGTTGTCTATGTGCAATGGAACAATCATTCATAAAACGCATTAAACTTTAGTTTACAAAGACGTAAAACTCACCGAGTGGTCAGGGGTGTTCACTGATACGCTCACACAAAAATTGCTGCAAAAGATTGTAAGGAACCACAGCTTTTGGAAATATTAATAATCAATAATAACTTATTATTATTAATTATTAATATTTGGGTCAGTTAATTGGATTAACTTGATGTGGCTGAATTAATATTACAATCAATTAATCAGTTCGTCCAACGAACTCCTTTGATTATTAATTTATTCTAAGAAAAGGGTATCTTCCATGGCCACAGAAGAATAATTATTTCTTAGCATGTACAGCACTTTGAGCAAGTAGCAAAAACCGCGATCGTAAAAGTGACTTTGTATTGCAAACAAAACAGAACCAAATACATACTATGTACAAGTTTTATTAACTAAAAATAGATATTTATATGAATATAAATAAACAAAACAACATACACACATGAATACATAAATAGGTGAGTGGTAGAACGAAACCGAAAACGGAACTATTGAGAAGTTCCATATAACTATATGAGAAGAACATCAGCATTTCATTTTCAAAGCATCAAATCAAAAGTATACTTGCATGCCTGGGTAGCGTACACTATTATCAAAGTTGTTGAAAACTGAAGTTGTTGAGGATTCTGCGAGTGTCAGATTTTGAAGTCTCAATCATTTTCTTCTTTGTTGGATGAAGAAGATATGATGAACTTGCATGGTGGGTTAGAGTCCTTTTACAAACTCCCGAGATTGTCCTTGGTTCTTTGTGAGAGAGTGTCCTCTCTCTTCCATGAGGCCGGATCTGGTCCAGGCCTGCTGGGAGGCCTCTGGGCCCCATGGAGGGGGGAGGGGGTTCCCCCGGATCACCCGAGATAGTGTTTGCAAGGATGAAAACTATCAAGAAGAAAGGCGGTCACTGTTGCCTGTCTGATATAGTCTTAGAAAAGAACCAACCCCTAAGGTTTGAATGGACCAATGAGAGAGGTGACAGGTCTGAGAGGGGAAGGTTACTTTCAAATAATTTACGAGTCTTTGTACCGAGCGTGATTATACCTTCATTAATGCTCAGATAGATATAACACATCCACACTGCATTCTAGAAGAAGGTGATGTACATCAAAGTGTGTGTCATTAAATGAGGATTTGTTAGGTAGGAGGCATGATACAGGTCAGGTTACATTGACCGTTAGTTGGTTGTATACCCAGGTACATACCATAATATATACATAATAGTACACAAGACAGTAAATCATTTACCCAATGTTATGAAGTTGAAGCTGCCCACCTGGAAGACTCCAGAATCTCTACAGATGCTTTCCAACAGGTTTTATCATAGTTTTTGTCAGACTCCATTGACTTGACTTGTCAACCTGTGTTGTTGCTGTGTGGAATCTGGTGCGCGCGCGGCAGCCGGGTGCTGGGCGTACCCAAAACAAGCATTGCAAATGCAGCATTGCTGATACTTTTATTTTTAGCTCAATACAGACAGATTTCAGGCAAAACAGGCAAAAATGACATGCATTGTGAACCTCAGACTTATAATCATTTTCGTTCCGTCTCGTCTCGTCAACGAAAACTCGAAAACGTCTCGTCATGTTTCAGTCACCTTAGAGCCATTTTTAGCTAGTCATCGTCGCGTTATCTTCATAAAAAAAGGTGCGTCAACGAAATCATTTCGTTATCGTCATCACTAACGAAAACATCATTGCCGGGTAGTACAATATATGGAATGCCACTGGGGTGGCTCCAGCCTATGACAGGGGGGAGACTCAACCGGGCAGTGACAGCAGAGCAGGCTCTGCCAAGGGAAGACACGGGCTCGCCGCAGTGAGCCGTACCGTGGAAAAATACACATATGGGATCGCCGTAGGGATCACAGCATATGGACCCAGCCTACCACAGTTTCCACCAGTGCATACAAGTGATAAGCCTGGCTTCGGACGTTCCGCCACGTCCGTTGCCGAAGGTTATGGAGGAACTCGACGGGGTTTGGCAAAAAAAGGGGAACTCGACTGGAGCAAGAATTGCGCACGTATCCAGTCCATTGGAGGGGAATGGCGCAGCAACAGGCACAACGAACCGGGCTTACAGTGAAACTGGCTTCAAGTGAAGGGAGCCCACGGGAAGCAGCGGTTCGACTAAGATGTCGTCCAGCCCCCAACTCTAGAATATCTGTCAGCGAAGCACTCTGTGTCAACGCCTAAGCGGAAGCACACACTCATTTTAGAGGAGCTCACCACCTAAGTGAACATGCTGCATCTCGGGAATTCCACCAAGATGAAGGCAGCTACTTTTCAGTGGGCCAACCTCACTTGGAAACAGCCTTCCCTCTCTGCTGATTTCCTTAACAGATAAGAGCTGGTCTGAGGTCCTAAGGCTTGCGTTCTGTGCTCGTATAACCACAATAAAGCGGACGGACAGAGAAAGCCAGGGCTGGGTCTGGCTCCTCCGGGGCAGCGCTTGCAGGTTCACCACCTGGTCCTAGTTTAAGGGAGAGGTAGGAACCTTGGGCACATATCCAGGCCGGGGTCTCAGCTAGTGAGAGTTAACCGGCCCGAATTCCAGGCACAAGTCGTTGACCGAAAGCGAGCAAGTCCCTACCCTCTAGTAGAGACCATGCGAGCAGGAGAACTGTTTAAAAAAAAGAAATTTTAACTCACTGCCTGCAGTGGCTCAGGGGGCGGTCTCTGCAGTGCAGTAGCACCAGAGATAGGCCCAAGAAGATAAAGAGGGGCGCAGGGATGATCCTTGCTCCCTCAGGAAACTGACGATCAGGACGTGCTTCCCATGCTTCTGCATGTGATGTTCGTCATCATATTGAGGGTGAAGGAACAGCCTACTCCAACCCAACTTGCAGGAAAGAGAGCACTGAAATGACCGAACGCTCTCAGGATCTCCTCACGGACTCATGCAACGAATAGGTTCCACTTCTAACTTAGCGAAGCACAACTGCCTTATCTTAAGGGGGTGCTTGCAGAAGTGATGGTCACTAACACATATCCTTGTGGTAGCCACCTCAACCTCCCCGTCCAGTTTTTTGAACGCGGGTGCCATCATCCCCCGTCCCTGAAATGTATTTAGGGGAAGTCAGGAAGGCTGTCGAGGGAACTAGTTCTGGTTGGGCCAATAAGGGGCAACTATCAAGACCTGTTCCACTCCTGACTTAGCACAGTAGGTGCAAGCGACATGCGCGCACAAGACAGGAGCACTGCTCAACACTAGATGTTGTCATGGACCTGCTGGGCTCCTCCTCTTTGCTTTTTTCCTGTTTATTGCGTCTCCCCTACAGGTGAGCGACGCACAGGTGTGCCAAGTTGCTCGTGTGATTGCTTGTAGGATCTTGGGCTTTAAAAATCTCTCCAGACCTGGTTGAAGACGGCCCCTGCTTCTCCTTCTCTCCCGCACCGTTTTGCCGTTTTTGTTTCCTTATGCTCAACACCTCATATCTCTTGTTGCATACATTTTTATTTCTCAACCTAACATCTATACTGAATTTATTTAACTTACGTTGTTCATTCTTTATCTTTAATAAACATATTTCTTTATATGAAAATTCCGCGTGGTCTTCCCTCTGTTTACATAAGCCTATAGGCAGGGTGTAACAATGTGAAGATCAAGCATTTCTGCTCAACACCTGAGTGTGATGAAATTCACTGAGCTTCAGGAGCATTTCTGCTCAACGCCTGAGTGTGATGAAAATCACTGAACTTGAGCAGCGCCAAGCATTAATGAATCGCATAGCCACTTTCTTAGAAGGATCACTGGGGAACGCATTTCTGCGGGGCCCCGGGGTAAGCTGAGAGCCAGTGTCTGTCCAAGGGATGTCCGCTCAGACAGAAACACAACTGGCAGAGGGAAGAGTCTGGAGAGGCAACAGATGTAACTGTGCGGCCCCGAAGTGATCCCTGCCCAGCTGGAGCGCCAGGGGATGGAGTCTCCACTCTCCCTGGCCATAGCTATCGTGAGGCTCGTTGGCGGCACGATTAAGCAGGCCGGAAGAATTTTATAGTGGAATGAAGCAACCTCAGTAGCTTCTGACTCCAAGGAGAAGGTAACGGGCTAGTTGTGACATGCAAGGGAAGCTTTGCGGAACGGTTGCGATGTTGCCTTTTCAGACCAGTACCAGCTCACTGAGCAGCGTTGGCTCAAAGCGAGGTGAACTGCCAACTCGAGGTAACGAATACCAATGCAGTCAGAGGTCGCCCAGGCCTCCGTTAAAGCATGCCCTTTGTACATGGCCCCTCAGTCGGTGTTAGTGGACCTGAAGGTCTGAACATGGGCTGAGAGTTTGGTGGCAGGCCGGGGTGATCTTTTATCACACAGGGCGTGCCGCTCTGCCACGGTCACCTCGGGACTCGATCATAAAACTAGTGCTGAAGCGGTCTTCATATGGAGGAAGCCAAGCGGCTGCAACTGCCATATGCCCCAGGAGCCTCTGAATTTTTTTTCAGTGGGACCCTTTCTCACTTCTAGCACTAGCCTAACACACTCTTCTTGAAGAGACGTTTTGGACCGAGTCCTTCTTCTGAAATGAAAAAGAGATACTCAGCCCGTGGGCGAGATTACTCTCTCCCAGTTGACCTGAAGCACTCAAAGGGTAGGACTTGTACTGATACTTCGTACCCTCGACGCAAGAACACAGAATGGTCTGTTGAGCGGAAGAATAGAGGTCTGAAGTAATATCCTTCAGGTCGAACCCTGCAGGCCAACCTTTGGGGATGGAGCATTTGAAAATGCATTTCTGTGTAGTAATTGAACGGAGGCTTTCAAAAAAGGGTCCATTCATCATACCTAGGTGTTGAGCTGAGATGCTCCTAAGATTAGTGATATTTATCACACCTACGTGTTGAGCGCTGGAATGACTTGCTCCTCTTCTTTTGGGAGCAGCAGTGGAACAGACACACACACAAACAAAGACTCCACCCGGCCCTCACCCGGGGGGCTGGAGTGGATCGGTGACCAACTCCACAACTCCAAGAGCATCCTCCTCCATCCCTGAGCGGCCGGCTCCGGGCTGGGCGTCCCTACTGCGGCCGGCTCCATGCTGAGGTCTGGCTGGAGGCTGCTGTGGAGGCCCAGCGGGAGTGGCGGCAAGGGAACACCCTCGGCGACGAGCAGGCGGAGGAAATGCCACCGGCACCGGGTAGGAGGCAGCAGCGGGCCACCGGGACAGGATGTGACGGATGGCCTCCGTCTGCGCTTGGGCTGCAGAGAACTGTTGGGCGCAATTCTCAGCCGCATCGCGGACCAGCCCAACCTGGGAAATTGGGGAGGCCAGGAACCGAACCTTGTCCGCATCCGCCATATCAACCAGGCTGAGCCAACGATGGCGCTCCTGGACCACTAAGGTGGACATCGCCAGACCGATCGTGCACGCCACGACACTCATGCCCCGGAGGCCGAGGTCGGAAGCACTGCGATGCTCACCTATGAGTGCACGGTCTGGGCTACCCTCGTGCATGTCCATGGGTGTCCTGGCCTGACAGAACTGTAGCAGCGCCATGGCACACAAGAGGAGGCGGCTTGCCCACAAGCATTGTAAGGTCTGCCCGTCGGAACGGACGAAAACTCACAGGCCTTAGGGGGGAGACGAGCATCCCCCCAAAAAGAAGCGGCTGCCGGACACAGGTAAACAGGTGCACCTGTGTCGTGACAGACCGCTCCACTGGGGCGATAGCCTCGCCACCCTTCACCGCTGCTCCATCAAGGTTAGTGAGGTGGAAAAGCTATCCTCGAGACATCCATCACTATCCTCCGATCACCTATCCCACACGGCACCCGGAGGTGGGGCATGGTAATGGGGATCGCGCTTCGCGGACGAAGGCGAGTCTTGATCTCAACACCGCGACAGTCATATTCCCGCAATGGGAACATGAACCGTCCACAAAAGCTGCTTCAGCGTGATGAAAGTTCAAACACGTGATGCAACAATTGTGACCATCAGAGAGGAAAAGGGAACGACCGCATCCAGAAACGCACAGGTGGAGTGACATCTTGAACAAGACGCAAACGCACCAGTTTTGGTCTTTCAGGAAATAGGACCCATCACCAGTGCCGGAGCACACATGGGAATGACCGCCGCAACACTGAACAGTGAACTGAAACAGTGAAGCACTCACTTTTCCGCCCTCTAAACAGCCGTCAACACACACAAACCTTTAGAAATCTGACTCATATTTAATTATTAAAAGAGTTTAATTTCTATTGTCTATCCGGTCAAGGTTAAAGGGATTTTAAGAAGTAATTTGTTTAATTACTTGAGTAATTAAATTACTTTTCAGACAGAGTAATTAGAAAAGTATTTTAAATACAATATTGATGATGTAAATGATTTTTTGAAGTAACTTACCCAACACTGGTCGCCAAGTAGCCTTTGTCTCTGTCAGATAGGTATAAATGATTGCTTATATATAATCAATTATATACTGTATATAAGTAGCCTATTATTTCGGAAGCGTATTGCATTCACTTGAGGAAAAAAAATCGACTCTGTTTTTCTGAATTAACGAGTTACTTATCTCAGAATTACGAGATAATTTTTCATGGAAAATTTTTTTTTGCTCTGTTTTTCTGAATTAACGAGTTAATTATCTCAGAATTACGAGATATTGTTTCATGAAAGAAAAGTGTTTGCTCTGTTTTTATGAATTAACGAGTTAATATCTCAGAATTATGAGATACATTTTTCTTGAAAAAAAATTTTTCACTCTGTTTTTATGAATTAATGAGTTACTCATAATTTTGAGTTACTCAAAATTAACTCATTAATTCAGAAAAACAGAACAAAAACTTTTTTCCATGAAAAATTATCTCGTAATTCTGAGATAATTAACTCGTTAATTCAGAAAAACAGAGCAAACACTTTTTTCCATGAAAAATGATCTCGTATTTCTGAGATAATTAACTCGTTAATTCAGAAAAACAGAGCAAACACTTTTTTCCATGAAAAATTATCTCGTAATTCTGAGATAATTAACTCATTAATTCAGAAAAACAGAGTAGATTTTTTTCCTCAAGCAAATGCAATACGCTTCCGTATATTATATATAAACAATATATAAAATAAAATATATATAAAAATATATAAAATAAAATATATATTCACATTTATTCACATGTTTTATTACTGAAATCTATTATAATTTATCTCTCCAAAATGGCTTTTTTTATTATTTATTTGAGACACCGTGATGCATTTTTTTAACCTTGTACAGTCATTGCAATTTCTTTTGGTATGTATGTATTTATTTATTTATTCATTCATTGTCACTGGAAGTATAAATATTTTTTTATGAAAACTTATTTAATATAGCATTTTTGCTGGTAACTGATTGATAACATTCTAGGAACATGCTATGTATGTTACAGTCCCCCTTGTGAAAATCAAGTTTTTAATTTTGCTTATATTTGTCTATGTGGTGTTATTAATATGATTTGAGACAAACCATGAGTAAATTCATAAGTCAACACCATTGCTGAGTATTTTCTCTTTAAAACTGCAAGGATCTAAAGACAGTCTCAAAAACACGGTTTGAAATCGCTGTTTCTGACGTTACAAACTACCTTGTAACCAATCACGTCAACATGCCGGCGGGCTTTAGCATATCCTTAACTATTGTTACGTACTACACACTCAAAGCAACTAAACATAACGTAGAGAGTGACACAACCTAGAGACATATAGACGCATTGGAGTCTCAAGAGATGCCAAGTTATCCAGGTTTTTTTTTTTTTTTTTTATATGAAAAATCGGGTAGATTTAACCGTCAATTGGGTGTATGATGTTCATTACGAACTATATACCTTTATCCACTGATGTTCTAAGTTGTTCAAAGCGTTTCTAAAGATACTTATTGTTAGAAGGTAGCAGTCTGACTCCGATATGGCGAATGGGAACATGGTTTGTGTAGCATTAGCAACACATTATTAGCTATTTGATAACGTTGTCAAGCAAAATGGTTAATCATATTGATTACTGTTATGTGTCCGAAGTTGTAAAGAGTGATACCATTGTGAAGCGTTTACCTCAGTAACTTGGCCGAGTGGGTCTCTGAGCTGGTGGTGTGAGGCGGAGCAGCTAATTATGGCTAATTTTTAATGGTTCCACATTTACTAAATGAAGCAAGGGTGTAGAGTTACATTCAAGCTATTTTAAGTCATGAAGATTTTTTTTTTCACGGGAGAACAGTATGCCATTTTGGTGATCAAAGATGAGTTTTGGGATACAATTATTGACTACAGGGGGACTTTAAGAAAATTTGTCATAAAGCCGAAGGAAGGTTTTTGTCGGATACAATACATTCTCTAACTTAGCGTCAACTAAACTTTCTGGAAACCAAAAATCATTTGCTGGTTCATGCAAGTACTGTACACTTTTCTTATTGTTGCATTTGAAAGGCCTTCTGTTACATTTATTAAGACCTGTTAGAGGCTTTTCATTCAACCTTTTTATACATTGTCAAAAACAGTGCAAGATATTCCTAAATGAAGCTATACAAACCAGTGAATTTGCTCAATAAGATGCTTGTTTTGTTTTTCTGTTGGTTTCTATGTTTTTATGAGGTCATGATACATCACTATGGTTCCTCTAATAAATATTGGAGATGTGTGAGACATGTATTCAGAGAAGCATGGCATCTCTACGAGTTATAGCGCCTCAACATTTCCCATTCCTAATGTGGTTCATGTCTGATGGTTTTAACTGTGACCGTCTCAATTAATGCATCTTCAGTCCTTTAATGTATCAGCTTTTACTGGTACTAATACACGCTCTGTGCTCTAATGTCATATTTACTGGAAACCCGTCAGCGACGAGACGCCACCATCCATCTCTCTTAGATCCCTCCATCACTCATCCCCAGGGGGCCATTTGGTATCAATCCGGTGCATTATAGTCATTGAGCCAGGCAGCTTTTTCTTTTATCGGCATGACTTCAACTCTGAATGTTAGAATGTTCTTGTCAAAGTCCATTATAGTTCAATGCTTTATTAAAAATGCTGATATGGGGTAAAGTGGCTGGTTGCCGCTTGCTGCTTTTCTTTGAGCAATTGTCCGTTGGCTGAGTGAAAGCTCTTTTCAGACCAGCTGCTGAAACGGTCTTGTTAGTCACTTGGTGAGATTGTTCATTAGTCGTTGAGGTGAGAAAAAATGTGGCAGGAATAAGAAACAGAAAGAAAAGGTGCTGTCTATTCCTGTTGATTGTCTCACATAAGAATGCAATCAAGATGGAGTGTTATTTTTTAGGCGTCGGGAGTGTGTGGCAGTGGGGATGGTCGAGAGGGGGCAGGGGAGTGGGGGATAATGGGTATGGTAGGTTATATTTCTAGAATCGGTGGTTC
Organism: Tiaroga cobitis; assembly: GCA_030578255.1. Taxonomy (NCBI): domain Eukaryota; kingdom Metazoa; phylum Chordata; class Actinopteri; order Cypriniformes; family Leuciscidae; genus Tiaroga; species Tiaroga cobitis. Next base: position 25,063,023 of record CM060599.1, read on the forward strand.
TGCGTTGGAAAAAAAAAAACTCTTGGAATTTTTTTTCCTTTCTATCTCTCCAAACTGAGACGGCACATCCGAATATAAGATTGTATGTAATTGGGGTGACGCTTTTTTTGTGAACTCCTATAGGTAAGCTTATTAAACCATAATCCAGCAGTAACACACTCGGCGGGTGACCTGATAATTGAGCTCAAGTGATAATCAGGTTAGACATAGTGCACCATGGGCTCGGATCTGCAGTAGGGCTACTGCTCACTCCTTTGAAGAGGACAGAGAGGGTTTAGAGAAAGACTAGGAAAAAAAGGAGGTTGCACTTTCGCGAGTGCCACGGCATCGCACCACTTAACGACAAAACGGCAGAGACTGGAGTGAAGATCTTGATTATGCAGATGAGAGCATTCCTGGTATGACAGCAACAAATCATACCTACCTGTTAATTATCCACAGTTTCAGCAGCTGAATGATGCCAGCGTCGCATTCGCTGCCAGCCACAATTTGTCTCCTCCTTGTTTATTTCTGAGTTGAATGTGGAAAATGTTGTAATGTCAAAGCGTATTTGTGTGTAAGAGTAATGCCCATTACCATAATAGCATAATAACGTCCATTAACATTTTCAGAATTGCAACTGGACCAGATAAAACGTCCTAATGAAGGCTTTAGCAATTAGGAAAATGGATTGGCCACCAATAAGATTGTTTACATGGCTGCCTCCGTTAATGAAATTGTTATCCCAGAGGCTGCAAACATTGACGCTTCTTAATCATTGCGTAAGCAGGGCGCATGCACAGATCGTCAAACATTAACTATATGTGAGAAAACGACACAACGCTGCAAGTCACAAGAGGGAACGACATTCAGGTCAGTTTTGCATCTGTGAACATATGCATTTTTCACACATCTGATTTAGTTCAAACTCGATTAGGGATGTGAAAAACTAGTTTACTAATCAACCTTGATGTTGCAATAAAACAGAAGTAGCGACAGACTAAATGATTGGAGAAATCCAACGTACATCAGCAGAGAGAAGTCTGTTATTTCTATGGAAGCAGGGCTGAGTTGGCAATTCCCTAGGACTTCGGGCTTTAAGGTGGGGCCTCCATAACCGTAACATCCCTATGTGCTAGTTCACCAATCAAGACGGGCAGCAAAAGACCAGCTCTTTGTCTATTGGATATAGATGAATAGTCACTCACATGAAGTGAAACCAATTAATGTCACCGTTTCAAAGTATAATTTTGTCATCTTCTGAATGTACCTTCTTAAGAGATAAGGTACGAACATGCAAAAATGCAAATTTTCTGCAGCTGACTAACTTTAATGTAGTGACTTAAGATGACACCAAAATGAATGTATCCATCCGGGGCTTCTACTCGAAATGTTACAGGCATGCAAAGCTTGTAATGTAGGTGTGTGATTTCTTCATCTCTTTTGGAGTGATTGTAATGTATTCTAAAAAATAAACCCATTCTGCCGATCAGCGTCATTTTGGGATAGATCAACTGCCGGTTTATTCTGAGTTTAAAAGAGCCCGATCGATACATCCAGACTGCTAGACACTTTAAAAAACACAGTGTGCAATTGGCAATATAGTAAATTAAAAGTAAAGACGCTTGTTTTCAAAGTCAAAGAGCAAACACAGTAGAGCATTTTTTATGTTTAAAGCTACCTTAAATAGAAAGTTCTGTCATGAAACACTAGATGTGCGCCATCTAGTGTTTCATGACAGTTTGTATTGGAGGTACGTTTTTGAAAGATAAAATCATCTCAGGTTACGACTGTAACCCTAGTTCCCTGAGAAGGGAACGAGACGTTGTGTCGACGACGCCTTGGGAACGCCTCCGCGTGATTACGTCTGAAGCACGTATGTCAATTAGTCCAATGGAAAGAATGAGCGTCACGGGCAGGTGACGTCATGACCAGGAAAGGATAAAAGCACATCTGGTGCAACAGGCGCTAGCTTCGAGAGCCGAAGTAAAGTCGATCACAGGGATGCAGGAAGTATGGCAGGGCGACACAGCGTCTCGTTCCCTTCTAAGGGAACTAGGGTTACAGTCGTAACCTGAGACGTTCCCTTACGAGGGAACTTGAGCTGCGTCAACGACGCCTGGGGAATAAGAATACCCAATACGCCAGACTTACAATTGCCTGTATGTGAAACTGTCGGCAATCTAAGAAAAAAGCACCTGAGAACCTGCGGCAGCGTCCAGGTCTAGGCTATAAAACCTCACGAATGTGAGCGGCGAGGACCAACCTGCCGCATCACAAACCTCCTGAAGGGAAACCCCAGAAAATAAGGCTTTAGAGGCCGCCTTTCCCCTAGTAGAATGAGCTCTGACCACCAAAGGACACGACTGGCCAGAGGACTCATAAGCAAGAGAGATAGCCTCAACTATCCACTTACTGAATGTTTGCTTAGAGGCTGGAAGACCTTTCTTAGGTGATCCAAAGCAGACAAATAACTGATCAGATTTTCACCACGGGGCAGCCCTTGCACTGGACACAAAAGATTCAGTTTTTCCTGGTCCGAAGAGGCAAACAGAGGAGGACAGAAATCCTGCAGGACAATAGGCCTCGGAATATTGGTTGGCACCTTAGGGACGTATCCCTGTTTAGGGTATCCCGGGTGCAAATTCAAGGCAGGTGGGAGAAACCGAGAGGGCCTGAAGGTCTCCGACTCTTTTGAGGGACGAAATAGCTAAAAGAAAGATAGTCTTGAATGTCAGAAATTTCTCTGAAACCGACTCTAGGGGCTCGAATGGAACCCCTGAAAGGCTTTCCAAAACTATTGCCAGGTCTCAAGCCGGCACCCTAGTGCGAGTTGCAGGCCTCAGCCTCAAGGTGCCACGAAGGAAATGTATGATCAGGGGGTCTGGACCCAATGGTGTACTACCCACGTGGAAAGCCGCAATGGCCGCCACCTAGACCTTTAAAGTGGATGGACATTAACCTGATGCAAAGCGATCTTGCAGAAACTCAAGTACTGTACTAACTGAACAGTTAACTGGATCCCAGTTAACTGGTGCTAATAGCAGTATACTTATTCCGTCCTGGCGAACTCTCTCCAGAACTCCTGGTAGCAGAGCAACAGGGGGAAATGGGTAGAGACGTAGCCTGGGCCACATCTGCACCATAGCGTCCAGCCCTAGGGGGGCTGGGTGAATGACGGAGAACCATAGTGGACAGTGCGTTGTGTACTGAGACACGAACAGATCCACTTCTGCTTGGCCGTAAAATTCCCATATTTACTCCACCGCCTCAGGGTGGAGTCTCCTATCCCCTGGCCTCAGCTCCTGCCTTGACAGGGTGTCTGCTCCAATATTCTGGAACCCTGGGATAAATACTGCCCTCAGAGAGAGTATTTTCCCTAGGGACCACAGGAGGATCTGCTGCACCAGTTTGCAGAGGGGACACGAACGCAGACCCCCCTAAGAATTTATGTAAGAGACCACCGATGTGTTGTCTGTACGGACAAGCACATGATGTCCCCTCAGGTCTGGGAGGAAATGTCTCAACACATTGAAGACTGCCATCATCTCCAGGCAGTTTAAGTGCCAAGAAAGATGATGACTCCTCCACAGACCCTGAGCTGAGCGGCCTTCCATTACCGCTCCCCAGCCGGTGAAGGGAAGCATCTATGGAGATAGCAACTCGATGGCAAAGAGCTCCCAACACCGGACCCTGGGATAGGAACCAGTGTTTCCTCCATGTAACCAAGGCGCGGAGGCACCGCCGCGTGATCTTGATCGTACGAAGTTGAGTTTCATGACTGCACAATTCAACCGACGAAGATCTAAAATGGGACGCAGCCCATCTAGCGTCTGTAAAACCCTGATTCTCTGTCGGGTGAGTACACCTGCTCTATAGCTCCCTTCGCTAATAGAGACTCCACTTCTTGCTCCATTACCAGAGCCTGCTGGGTACATAACGCGAGTAACACCCAGTTGTAACGAGGTGGAGGAGAACCCAACTATCTATTTCTCTATCTGCAGGACCCAGGAGATCTATTCTGAAGATTCTTCCACTCTGTCAGAAAATTTACTAAGGGTACCAGTCTCTCGAGACTGGCCTCTGGTGTTATTGTAACTTATTGTTATTGTCATTTCGGTGACCTGAAGCATCCTGGCAGGAAACAACCGAAATTTACTGTTTCCGGCTTTGACTTAGAAGACTTTGGCTGAGAGTGTCGGCTCGCCCCCCATGATTTATTAGGAGGAGCACGAGACGCGACACTCTCTTTCTTTTATGCACGATGTGAGGAGCTTGGCTGGGGATGCTCACACCCAGCATCCCCAGGGGGCTGGAGTCGGCGAGGGAGAAATTACTTAACCCTCTGAGGTCGGCTATCGCGCCGGCGCGACAAGCTCGATTTTTTCCTTATCAGTGAAAAAGAGAATCAAATTACTCTGTTGATTTTGATCTTACATATAAGTGTTGTACATCATTAGATCATGTTAAGTCTCTATTATTTTTGTGGGTACTCACAATAAAAACAAAGTGTTGTGCTTTTCGTCAAATAAAGAAAAATAAACATGATGCGCGTTTTGCCTTCTCTCTGTCAGTGAGGTCCATTCTGAAACGCGTCCGTAAAATTAACTGTAATTCAGTCAATACTTGTCACGGAGATACGAGAGATTTCTCTTTATGAAGCTGAAATTCTCTTCTTTTAAATGAAGTAATTTATTTAAAAATATATATATTTCCAGTTTATGTAATCCGTTTGAAACCAAGGAGAGGTACAGTTTTTTCGTTCTCCCTTCATTATCTTTAATGAGCCGAGGCCACCACGCCCCCAGAGCTTTTCACATGGTAAATAGGCGATCTAATGTTACGCATCGCACACGCCCCCCCCGATCAATACCATAACAACACGAAGTTTCTTCATCAGATTCACTGATAGTTCATCGCGTTTTGAGAATGGCATGCTACTCCTTCAGATGATTCTGGACAGCGGGGATTCACCTTTTCCTCAGAGGAATTTGAAACTCGGGCGACGAACGGCTGCATTTTGAAGAACGAATTGACCCCGCCGAGGATACAAGCTCGGAGTAAGTTGTTTAGTTTTATATAATTCCTTTTCTGATCATAGAGCTCAAACGAATTTTCAGACTATATTTTGCCTAGTTTTGGCTAGCTTTTGACATAGGAAAGATTACCTCACAATATCCCTAACATCCGTGTAGGCCTATACGCACATGTAAACTTTTTAAATGTGATATTAGCCTACTACATATATTTCAATAGTAAGTAATGTCTATGACACTACTTATGCGTAAATACTGCCTTATGTGTTTGCATTTTGTTTGCGAATAACTGCTTAGGTTATAATGATTTAGTGAAATATATTTCAGACTCCGGTAAAATATGTGATACTACGGAGCCCCCCTAGTCCCACTTTGTCAAAAAAATTCATTATAACTATCTCGTGGCCTCAAGATAGTACCTCGTGGCCTCAAGATAGTAACTCGTGGCCTCAAGATACTATCTCGTGGCCTCAAGATACTATCTCGTGGCCTCAAGATACTATCTCGTGGCCTCAAGATAGTATCTCGTGGCCTCAAGATAGTATCTCTATCTCGTGGCCTCAAGATAGTATCTCGTGCCCTCAAGATAGTATCTCAAGATAGTATCTCTATCTTGAGGCCACGAGATACTATCTTGAGGCCACGAGTTACTATCTTGAGGCCACGAGATACTATCTTGAGGCCACGAGATACTATCTTGAGGCCACGAGATAGTATCTTGAGGCCACGAGATAGTATCTTGAGGCCACGAGGTACTATCTTGAGGCCACGAGATAGTATCTTGAGGCCTCAAGATAGTAACTCGTGGCCTCAAGATAGTATCTCGTGGCCTCAAGATAGAGATAGTATCTTGAGGCCACGAGGTACTATCTTGAGGCCACGAGATACTATCTTGAGGCCACGAGATACTTATCTTGAGGCCTCAAGATAGTAACTCGTGGCCTCAAGATAGTATCTCGTGGCCTCAAGATAGAGATAGTATCTTGAGGCCACGAGGTACTTATCTTGAGGCCACGAGATAGTTATAATTATTTTTTTTGACAAAGTGGGACTAGGGGGGCTCCGTATGATACTGTCTAAATACAATATATTTTTTATATATAAATGTTCAGTTTTGGTTAGCCTATGACACTACTTATCATGCATAAATACTGCCTTATGCACATATGTTTGTGAATAGATGTGTAAATATTTGAAATGTAGTGATTTATCGTTCGCGAACGATCCGTTTATTGAGTGTATCAGTAAATGCGTGCGTCTATATGGGCCATAAACAGATAACCACGGTGACGCAGTCTACGGCCCATCAATAGATGTTTCTCCGTCCATCAACAGACATACAGTGTGCATCCATACCCATTAATTGTCCATCAGTTTACTTTGGATAATATGCTAACAGTTTTTTTGTTTTGTTTTTTAGGAATGTGGCTGCATCATGCTCTCCTTCTCCAGCAGGTGTCGTTCAGTTCTCTGTGCGATCGAGAATCATACTGAGTAAGTGCATAGATGTAATATTTTACAGATGTAATGTAGCCTAATTGTGTTTACATCGTCATAATGTAAAAGTTCATATTCTTGTGTGAAATTACAAAAAACTTTTTTTTTTCCCATGGCAATTAATAATGATTGATAATGATAATAATACAGTTTCTTTGCTTGTGTTATCAGCATGCTCACACTTTTTCTTTCTTCTTTTTTATAACAGATGTGACAATGAACATGGCGGGAGCGGAGCATGCGGAGCGGGAGACTCTCACAATGCTGACATTAAGCCCCATCAAAGGTTGACATAGCATGCTCCACTAGCAAACAAATTACACAAAGTTCATGTGTATCCCCACCCGTAAGGAAACGAGGGCAGGGAGAAGCACACGACTTGAATAGTTGTTGGATTAGATTAGATTAGATTAGATTAGACATTTCCTGGTCATGATGGCACCTGCCCGTGACGCTCATTCTTTCCATTGGACTAGTTGACATACGTGCTTCAGATGTAATCACAAGGAGGCGTTGCCAAGCCGTCGTCGACGCAGCGCGAGTTCCCCTTTGAAAGGGAACTTTCTGCTTAGTTGTTTGTCTCTTTCATTCCACTGTTTTATCATTGCTGGGAAGTGACAGGATTTATCCATCCTATTGTACCAATATACAATAGATATTGTCATAATTTGTTTTTCAGTGAAATTGCAGTTGACTTGTGAAACAAGCAGTTGACTTGTGTAGGCTACAGTGCCTATCTAAGTTAGGTCTATTTCACCGAAAAACAAATTATGACTATATTTATTCTACATTGGTACAATAGGATGGGGAAATCCTGTCCATACCCAGCAAGGATAAAAAGCACTGCTGTTAATTTACTAAAATGGTGTCCAGAAAGTCATACATTTTTTTTTGGAAATGTAACATTGTCTTCTTTTTTCCTTCATTTTACTCTATAGAAAAGGAAAAATTGTTCCTTATCCCAAAAAGTGGATTGGTACTTTGGCCATGATAGCATCCTTAACAAACAAGAGATGGTCCAGATGCATACACATACATGGATGAAACAATAAAAATAAGATCAATAAGATGCATTAAAAATAGATTGGATTTTCATTTTTATGATGCATGACTTTAAAAATGCAGTGCTGGTTAGATGCTTAAAAAATAGTGTGATGCAATGGCTAAAGTGCTAATCTTGGCAGCAAAATTACTGACCAAAATGTTAATTGTGTTTAGCAAATGTTAGTTTGTTTTATTTAATAAATTATTATGAAGTTGAGACATCTTTGCTATAGCTTGAAAAAGAGACATTTTGAAGATAAGACCTCATAAAAGTTTTTGTACGTCATGCTGTTAAATTGAATACAACTCACTAAAACTGATTGATGTACAATATAATACGGACAATGATTAACTTGAGCATGTATTTACAATACTGTACTGCACAACAATAGTGTGCTACTATTTACAGTATGTATGTATGTATCACAACAAATAGTTTCACATAATTTCACTCAAGCATAAATGAATATAAAACATGTTTAAATATTTAGTTTAATTTTGTGATTTGTGAGTAAAATTTTCTGAATTAATGAATATTATAAAACGATATTGACTACATTTAAAGAAGGCTTTTTGTATTTTTTATTCATATATTCATTCAATTTAATATATATTTTTTTTTTTGATGTTGTCATGTTCATTCATTTAATGAACTACTTAAAAAAAACTGTAAAACTTAACACTGGGGAGTCTGTCTGAATATTTTTGGCTGTAGTAGCAATGTTTTATTGGAGACCAATTTAAAGATGCAACTTTTACAAAAGGTTTTTACAGTGGCAAGATGTCTAACAATTTAAGCACTGCCGCTAAAAATATCAATGAAATATGAAAAAAATCTAAACCTGTCAACCTCATCCAACAACCAACTGATCCCTCATGACCCATTCCTAACCCCAACCTCGGAAGTTTCAAGTGTTGCGACAAAATTTGGATGGTAAATACACAGAGACGCCACTTAAGCATGAGAAACGGCATTTACCATTGCAGCGAGTCTTGGAGCCATGTCAGAATGGGCGTTGTACACGCTTGAGCACTAATGGGCTACCCCAGAGTGCTAAGCCAATATGAACGGCATCCATATTCACAGCCGCTGTTAATCACTGGCGTGGCTGCGGCCATATTTCAGCGCTGGCCCTTTCTGCCCCAGGAATCTAATGCCGCCGAGCGTCTGTGAGCGGAGGGAGATTGATGGATGCAGGGGGGATGCCTAACCGAGCAAGCCCTGCCAAAGCAGCCTCTTTCTCTCTCAGGTTCTTAATACAAGACGTACGTTTCCTTCCATGGACAACTGCCAAACCTTGCCCACCTCTTTCTTCCGGCCATAAATGCAGTGTCTTTATAGAAGGGAACTACCTGTGTGGGGGCAATAAAGCTCATTCCTTTCAAACGTAATCAGACGCAGACAGAAAGAAATGCCCTCAATCCAATTGACTTGAACAACTGAAGCACACTGACTAATCCATTTCACAGTTCATTTCTGTCTCCCTGGATACCCGGAGCAGCGCAATTACGAGAAATAGAGAAATTATTACAAATGGTTTCTTTTTGGATGGCACTGAGAAGACACGAATGCATGCAGGAAGGGGAATACAATTCAAAGAGATTAACGCAGCTCGGTTTTCCCAAGCACAATAATTCTCTCTCTCTGTCTTCAGCGGGGTCACCATTGTACGGTCTAAATCATTTCTTATCAGGGCCAAACAGCCCCCCTGACTCCTGTGGTGTCGTCAGCGACCTGTTGTGTGAATCATACATTTCACAGAGTCACAGACCAGGATCTCTGTAGGTCGGAGTAGTGGACACATCGAAAGTTAGGGGGTGTGGAAATATATCAATCCAGATGGAAGAGAACACTGTTGGGCAGTAAGCAAATTTAAGCCCTTGTTAATGTTCTACAGCAGTATTGCAGTTGTTGTTTTATCTAATTTAATTTTTAGCTAGATAACCACACAGACTGGGGTGTGGGTATTACTTGCATAGCAATTTTATGATGTGCATGTGGAACCATTTTACAACGTGATCTGTGTTTAGCGCAAACCCCGCCCTGCAGCTGATTCTAAAGATTTATTCTAAAGATGTTGATCACAGTACTGATTGCAACGCTGAAACAAATTCTAACTCCTAACCATACATATTAACCTCAGTATAGAGTTGGTGGTAGCACATTCTGTTGGATGGCATTACTGTTTGTATGATGATTTCAGTCACAATGAGCTTTGACAATGGCTTTTCTGGTGTGAAATAAATGTTTTCGGGCACTTAACTGTGTGTTATGAAAATGGGATTATGTATGTTATGAAATGTAGACTATGATAAATTCCATAAGCTGAACTTCAGTGTGTGTTTTTTTTTACCCACTTAGGAATGAATTCCTACCTAAGTAGGAATGAAGGTTACAATTTGTTCTAAAGTGTCAGTATTACAGTGTAATTATACATTTAAGTAATAAGTAATAATAATTAACTACATGCAAACTAAAGTATTTGTATAAATAATGTGTGCCTTTTGCCCCATGCTGGTGAGCCTTTTACCCGTGTGTGGGGTAAAAGGCCCCCCTCGCCACCTCATACAATTATACGATTTTTAAACAAAATAAACCACTTTTATGATTTATTTTACACAAAATATGTTGCTACATCAATGTTCAATACAACAAACAAAAAAATCTGCAATCATACACTTTGGGAATAGTGAAAAGCACTATTTGTTCTTAAGGTGTGCCTTTAGCCCCGTTGTACCCTCTACTACAAATGCACATTCAATGCATTTAAGCACACCTTTTTTTACAGGGTTTGTCAACACATACGCATATTTCATCCAATATCACAAGTTGTTCATGAAACAAATGTCTCTATGGAAGAACTAGGGTTGCGCCGACAGTTTTTATGAAATTTGATTTCATTATTGGAATGGAGAGTGGCAAATGCAATGTCCCGGAGTGCAGCCGGAGTGGATTGTTATATAACTCTACATTTCTGTCCGTTTTTTCTATGACCTGGCCTCTATGACCTGGCAGAAGGTCACAGAAGAATCATAAACACGGGATGTGATGGTAAACTGCCCATTGTGCCAATGGATGGTATGCACATGAGGTTTGCCTTGATGTTGAGAGTGGCGTGGGAGCTGTACCTTAGTCATGGGAAAGATGTCAATTTCGGGACACATCATCAGTAATGTACCTTTGAATTAGGGGGTGTTTTGGCCTTTCAACACTAGACACCCTCATCAAAGGTGGCCAGCTACAGGGTCTGAGCTATCAAACCTGAGCTTGTGTCCCATGCCCAATCATGAAAATTGCCTGGTTGCCTATGCAAGGCAGGAGGCGTCCTCTTCCCTGAGTCAAGCCTAGAGCTGAACCCATACCGTGTTTACCCTCCTCATGGAGGGCTGTGACCTGGGTTCTCAAGTGGGTTATATAGGCTGGGGGGATTAGTGAGTGGGTCATGTTGATGCTCTTTGAGCCCAACAAGGGTCCTTCCTCTTAATCCATATCCACTGGCTGCTTCTTTCGGCTACTTCGGAGACTGATCTAATTGTTTGTCGCAGAGCCCGCACCTCTTCGACCACCATTTTCCTCCTCTCTGATGTTGAGGGCTTACGACTAGTTGGCTTGCTTTCCATAAGGCCATGGCCTCCTCTTCCCAACTGGACGTGCCCTACAATGTCGCTGTGCCTCAGGGCTGACGTAGCTTGCTGCACCGCATCGGATGGTGTCCATTTACGTCCAGTTAACAGAGGTGGAATGGCATTGCTGATGGTCTGGTCTCTGGAGTCCTTCAAAGTCATCTGGAGTCTCACTTTAGAGCATGTGTACTCTTCGGTGAGGCTCGTGATAGGCAGTTCAAGGCCCCCTTGCCGTAGAGGCTGATGTTAGTCAGACAGCGTGGGACGCTGAGTCATTTCTTCACGTATGAAGTCATGGTTCGCTCCATCTTCTCCACAGTTGTTGTTGGGAGCTCGTAAATAGTGAGTGGCCACATTACCCGATGGTGAAGTCCAAATTGCAGGCACCAGAGCTTGAGCTTCCCTGGCAGTATAGGGTACTGTTGATGTTTTCCAGACTGTTGATAATGTCCTGCCTTACTTGCTGCACTTGGTCTTTGGCCCTGAGGCTTGCGTTGTACCATCTACCCAGGCTTTTGACAGGTTTCTCAGACACTTTTGGTATTGTATCATCACCAATGCAGAACCTCACATCTTTAAGCTGTCCCTTAACTATTGAGATGCTTCGTGACTTGTTCGGTTTGATTTTCATCCGGGCCCACTTGATGTTCTCCTGCAGTTTTCCAAGTAGCCGCCTGGCACATGCTGCAGTAGTGGTAAGGGTGGTCATGTCATCCATGTCTGCACGGATAGGTGGAAGGCGAATCCCGTTCTTAGTTCGCTCACCCCCCATCACCCATCTTGAGGCCCTGATGATGAATTCCATGGCCATTGTGAAGGCCAGGGGTGAGATTGTACAACCTGCCATGATGCCTACTTCTACGCGCTGCCATGATGTTGTAAAGTCAGCTGTTGTAAAGCACAGTTGCAGGTCTTCGAAGTAGGCTTTTACTAGACTAGTAATGGATGATGGAACGTGGAAGAATTTGAAGGATTCCCAGAGGAGGTTATGGGGAACTGATCCAAAGGCATTGGCCAGTTCAAGGAAGATGACATGGATGTCTCTCTTGTCTTTCTTCGCCGCTTGGGTCTGGTGCCAGATCATGCTGGTATGCTCCAAGCAACCATAGAATCCAGGAATGCCGGCCTTCTGCAGTCATGTCCGTTCCTGGGTCTGTAACCATGCTGTCAGTCATTGAGCCATCTTGCGCTCCCGCTCTCGCAGGCTCTGGGGGTATAATACATATGGGCACAAAACAGTATAACTGTATATCAGTATAGAAAGACAGTATAAATATTGTCATGTAGATATTTCATAGCATTTTTTATGTCCGTCTTCCCCCTGTTCAAAATAGCTTTAAAAGAAATGATGATTCTTGTCATTTTTAGATCCTTTGTCGGCACAGGTCATGGCAAGAAACTCTCTATACCGGAAAGTGAAACCTTTTGTCACACCCCCTCATTCTGTCTGAGACCCATGCAGAGACCCATACCTGCTGAGTATAACCTCTGCCATAAACCAGCTTTTTGGTTTAGGGCCTTTGTACCTCCTGCTGGAAGTATGTGTTCACTTGAGCCGATTCGCTATAAAGAGCACAAATCATATATGAATAAATGTCACCCATATACTAAACTGCAAGTCAGAAGGACCATAATTGATTTGTGTATAAATTAAATAAGTACATGCATGCATAAACAAACAGACTCATATAGCCTTATGTTCCGTCTACGGTGCATATCATTTTTCCTATAACTCTACTGTTTGATCAGCAACCCTGAATAAATATTAGAACTTACAGAGAGAGGAAGTGCTGAGAATTTCCCTTATCTGAGTTTGTAGCTTGTTGGACTTAAATACATCAATGGTGAATGAAATTGAATGTTGCCCGATGCCTGTGCTTGGAGGAAATGGATTTCTGGCTTGCTGTCACTTTTTTTTCTTCAAAGTCTTTAAAAGACAGCCGTTTTTGTGACTCTTGTCAAAGCTTTTAATTTATGCATGAAGAAGAAGGGAGCCCAAGAGACAAAGTATCACAATGATAATCATTTGTATTAAAGTTTAATTATCAACCTAATTATTCAGGGGTTTATCGCCCCCTTCCCCCCAGCGATGCTTCAGTGTAATCAAGTTGACTAGATTATATCCGTGACAATAATGTGCAAATTTGGTCGAATTCACTTCTCACAGATTGCTGTAATAACTTCAAGTCGGCTAATTAATTACCAGAGCTGTAGTATGATTCATTTAGATGCCATTTTTATTTGGATTGTTCTATCAGGTGTGTCGAGCTAAAATGGATGGGTACCTCATGTGAATAAATCATGGCGTACATAATGCAGGACAAACAAACAAAAAGAGCTTGTCATCAGGAAGATGAGATGTCTTTGAGAGCTACTGATCCAGTACTTTGGCAGCCTGCGATTATTGTAAATTATACCCCTGGAATCCTTGCTGTGCAGAATTAGAATGGGCACGGTGTCTAATTTGGACTTTGCAATCAGAATTTTGATTAAGCTTGATATTGTGTCTGCAATTAGAACTTTAATGATTCAGAATAAACAAAGGTGCAGAGAAAGTAGCGCTACTACAAAGGGGGAAAAAAGTATTGTGCTAATATTTTCAGATCTGCAATCAACCATATTCCCCAAATAAATCTACTCTCGGGCCAAAATAATATTTTCTTAACCACTGTCTGCTCCCATCAAGCGGGCTTAGTGAGTTGAGGGAGCACCAGGGAAATAGTGAAATTGTTTTTAGATTACATTTGGGTGGAGTTGGTTCCACTCTTGCCTTTCTCGCTCCCTCTGAGGTGAGACCGTGGTCACTTTTCATTAGCTCTGAACTTCCTCGCGCAGAACAAGTGTTAGTGAGGAAACGTGCCCTGACATTATGCCTGATCTGAAGTGTAAAATGTAGCTTTTCCACCCACTGAGAAGTCATTTATTAGGCTGTCTGGAGGCTTAGCGGAAGTAGAACATGAGGGTAAAGTTTGATGGACTTCATTAAAGAAAAAAAAAACATTAGAGCAACATGTCAAGAGTTATTAATTACTATTAGGGTGATTTGTCTTAAGACTCCCACGATCCATCTAAATTAGACTAATAGGCAAATCTGCCAAGTAAACAAGTTTAATATGTCTAAATGACCCACTATTTAGCCTATATCAATTTCAAGTGTTATATAAGGACATTGTTAGTTAACACAAGGGGAGATCATTTGAATTGACAGGATGTTAACATTGAACTTGCTTAATATGCTTTCTACAATGTATAAAGAAAACGAGGTGAGACGAGAAATCATTGTTTCTGTAATCTGAATGGCAGCCACTTGTTCACTTATTACAGTATTGCACATTTTTATGACATCTAAATTTCCCTCATTGCTTTCAGAATGGGTCATGATTTGAATATAACTTTATATTTCCAGTTCGCTAATGTATTTTCCCTGGTTACAAATAGCTGTAGAAATAGACCAGTTCAATTTGTGGGCAAACTATTTGGTGTCATGAACAATTGCAGTATATTGTTGTTGTTATTATGGAGTATAAGTGGCTGGCATAGGCTATTGGCTAAACTATTCTATGCTATGTTAGCATTATGCTAAACTGGCAAGCTGAGTGGTAAGCTTGCAAAATATAAGCTACCTTAAAAAACAAAGAACGACAGATAATTAATTTCACAAAGTATAGCTTAGTTTATATACTTTTACAAGTAAAGGTAGCTAAGACATTAATGGTCATGATAACAGTTCAGATAACATAGATCATGAAGGGATTTTAAAGGATTTCTTTGGGAATTGAATACAGTAGCTACTCATTAAACAGTGGAACGATTTGGGATGCTGGACGGGCTGGATTCAAAGAGCAGACCATATTGCTCACATTGAGTTCTCTCAGAAAATTGTCTATGGGTTTTCTGGGATCAACTTTACTTGAAGAGACTTTCCCATTGTCTTTTACAATGTAAAATATATTCTATCATGACAACTCTCTGGATATTTTTAGCATAATAATGGATATGACAATGTTAATGTATTTCCACTCTAAAAAGCACAACCCGAGGGCTGGGTAAATATAGGACAGAACACATGTTGGGTTAATTTAACACAGCATAGTGGGTTGATTTAACCCAGCTGATTCATTTTTAATATTAATTTGTACTTTTTAAATTTTTTTACTTCATACATGAATCAACTTAAATCCTTTAAACTTTTAAAAAATACTTGATACAACCACTGGCTTGCATGATAATTAATTTATTTCAATCATATTTTACAGTATAGTATATTTATATCCTGTTTAATACATATTGCCAACATTTAAGCTCATTTAACAAATATTATTAGTAAAAATTAAACATTTATATAAGTAATTCAAGTGTAATCGACCAGTCTCTGCGGTCCCGTAACGGCGTTGGATCTCATGACGGCACTTGTAATGTTCAGCGGGGGAACTTCTAACTTCAGACCGCTGCCTTGCGTTTCAGTCGGAGCCGAAATATGCGGCGACTGGCTCCATGACCTGGCCATAAACAAACAGTGTACAGCTCTGAGAACATATTTTGACATCATAAGTATTTCTGTATATTTTTGAATAAAATCATACAATTTTATGCAAGGCATCAGGCATTTCCATCAAGCGAAATTCCGACGCGAGTCACGCGACACTAGTTTAGGTGACTCACATCGTAAAATTACTCACATCACATCCATAAAATTAAACGATATACAGCACAATAATGAATTTAGAGATAAAATAAAATGTACACAAACCTGTATTTTACCGAAGACATGCACCATTTTGACGGAGATGCACTGCTCTCGCCTGAAGAGGTCGCAAAAAGCCTGCGATAAATAACTCAATCCATGGGTTGTTATGTCTTTCCCAAGATCTGGGTAACACAAGAAAACTACCCAAACACTGCGTTGTTACGTTTGACCTAGGAGTTGCAACTACCCAAATACTGAAAAAATAACCCGCAAAAATGACCCAAAAGGCCAGAAGGGTAGAAGAAATAAATAACCCAAGATTTTTTTTAGAGTGTGGTCTTGGCGGAATATCTGATACACTGCTGCTGCTGAATTGCTGCTGCTGCGATTGATTATTGCTGTTGTTGTAGATTATTGCTGCTGCAGAGCAATTACAGGAACTTGCTATAGCCAAAACATATGGCTATACGCTGCTGTGAGTATGTAAGACATACTGCTTCTGCACAAATGGCATATTTCAAGTACCCATAGTAGATCTACACAGGTGGAGCTGGGGAAGGTAGAAGGTTTTAGACGAACTCTGAAAGCGTGCTGCAAACTGCTATGGTGAATGGTAACCAGCCATTTAGATGTTGAGCAAGCAAGCTCAACTGCAGATGCGACATGAACCAATCAGCTTGTTTCTAGTTAATGCTGTAAATATCATCAGCTTCCGTTAATGACCCATCAGCCTGCACCATCTATAGTTTCATGACATAACTTTAGGCATTAGTCATACCTCAAACATGAATTTTGATTCTTCTGTTTTTTTTTTTTTTTAAATGTAAGTTGCTACTGTGACAGGTTGCTACATAAGGACTACAAAGGATGTCTGATTTGTCAAGTATGTAAACTTACATGCTTGTGGTAGTTGTAGTCCTTACTTAGGCTATTTAGCCATTCAACATGCAGATAGAAAGTCCCAAAAGAAACCCAAAGATCTAATGCTCTTCCAGGTTTTGAAACTACATTATCCCAGCTCTATATCAGTGTTTTTCAGTGATGATATGTAACACGCAACAGTATGTTAATCCCATTGTTCTCTGAAACCTCTGTTTGTAATATGGTTATATTGATGCAAATAACACTTTGAAAAACAAATCAATACTATTTCATGGAACAAACATGGTCACCCTTCTGACCCATGTAAAGTCAGGTCTTTGAGGTTTCATCTAAAAGCAATTTCTAGCAAGGTCTGGGAAATGCAAAGCCAGCTTTATCCAGCTTGCTCTGACGTTCCTGTTTCAGTGGAAGTCAAGGCCCTGCACTTTGTTCTCTTGGAGGACATGATATTGATCTAGGTTGGTGTCAGAGTAAACTCGACTGTAATGCTTCAAAAATGAGCGTATGGTTTACTAAGTCAACACTTTCAGTAGTTCTGTTAGAACTTTTGGATTTATTTCAGATAGGGCTCATACATCTGTAGAGTAAATCAATTGCACCCTGGGCAGGTTATTAAACGGCGAGAAGAAACGCTTCTGTGATTCCAGACATCATCATTATTTCTGCCAAAAAGAAACAAACATTTGTTCTGGGTTTCTGGGAGAGGCCAGCTATTTCTGCTTCACAAGTATACATTCTTTTTGACACATTTGTTTTCTTCAGGTCGGCCTCAAAATCTTTTTACATCACTGTCCTCTCCAGTCTCCAGTATGTATTTCAACATCTATAGCAAAAGATTTAGAGGGTGTACCGATCTGTTGTATCAGCTTATATCCAATTTACAGTTCTTTCAACCTAAAATACAATTTCTGTCATCACTTACGAAATCTCATGTTATTCTGAACCTGACTTTCACAAAAGGAGATTTTTTTGTGTGTGAAATATGAATTATTCATTAGTCACTGTTTTACATGCACGCTTGAAAGGATTGAAAAGCCCCATTAAAATATCATAAAAGTAGTCGATACAATGGTTGTGCTGTATTTTTTACGTTTTCTGAAACCATTGATAGCTTTTTGTGGGAAGACTGAAATTTAATTTGTTATTTCTCCGTGGCGTGTTCATTGTAGTGCTCATGAGAGAGGTACATTTATTTTGTGATTTGTAAATTAATATTTTTTTATATCTATATGCTATCGTGTGACTTAAGACCACTTTTATGATGCTTTTACCTGCTTTTGCATCATTTTTGAGGCTTGAAAGTCTCAAGGGGAATAATTGCATGGAAAAGAGTGGCCAGTGTAACAAAACTGAAGTCATACTGTTTTGGAACAACATGAGGGTAAATAGACAATTTATTTATTTATTTTAATTAGAAAATTGTGGAAAACTGAAAACTGGATTTTCCACCAAAAATTCTTGTTTGATTGACATGTTTTTTAAGATAACAAAAAAAAAAACAGCACATAGAGCAGCGTTTGCATGTAAGCGACAAGTAAACAACAATCATACAAAACATCTTTTTTTCTTGCGGTTAATTGGAACCTTAATTTCTCGTCTCTGATGTCCTCATTAAAACTCTCTGAACTGATTTCAAACATAACATAATCAACAATTCAGATGGAACGAAACACACCGCCATGGCCTTCCACTGCTTGCCAAAGGGATTGGTTTCAAGATGGTCAAATATTAACGAGGGCTTGTGTTTGACACATTCACTCCCTGGCTGTCATGCTGCCCTGCTGCCAAATGCTTGGTGTACATGACTGTGTTCATCATGTTTGTTTGTGTGTGCGTGTCAGTGTATGTGCGTATTATCTATAGTCTGGACAGACTCAGGGCATCTCAGCAGGCAACGCCGTGTTCCTGTAAGCAGACTTGTGAATATAACACAAAGCTTTGAATCATGGAGAAGATAACAGACCAGTTCACTAACACAAGTACATGGATGATCGGCCTTGGCTCATTTCTCAGCACAGTGCAAAAGCAGCAGAAAGAGGGACATAGCTCCACAAGACATGCACAATCTACCGCCTTTCATATTCTCCCTAGGCAACAGAGCATGTCAGTTAAGTCATATAGAGAAAATAATCAACAGTGCAAAAACTAAAATATCAAGAATGTGAAATCAAATAGTGTGCTTTTCTAAAGTAACACTGTGCAACAGTGACACCAAGTTTCAGAGCAAGGCAGTGACTCTTTTGCCTTCTTTTGAGTTCATTATGTTCTCATTGCGATCTAAATCATGGTGTGAATGTGAGGGCGATCATGGTGAAATGCAGGTGATAAGCAGTTGCCCCCACGTCACTCTGTGATTGCTCCGTCAATGCGATGTCATGTTCGCAGCGGGAGCACAGATAGGCCCGAATTGGTCAATCTGGTTGAATAGAAGTGCACTGAATAATTACAAAGTGAACAACTCACTCATTCAGACTTTTGGTCACGTCTTTGGTGTTCGTTTTTAACTAAGCGAACTTGAAATTACTTGAAATCGTGATCTGTGAGTGAGCCGGTTCTTTAGCAAGCACTCAGATAGACTAAATTAAAGGTACTTGTGATCATTGTTATTATTTGTTCTTACATAATTAATTTAATTGCCTACTGTTAATGTCTTTCTAATGTAATAATAATCATAATAATCTGAAAATAAACAATACAATACAGTTTAATGTAGCACTGAGTTAAATAACTAGGCTATCGTATGTCCCTATCTAATGCAGTTAACTATATTCAGAGGTCGCGTTAACCAAAAAAAGTTACACATCACTCTCAATGTAATCTATCAAAAAGACGGATGGCTTTCAGATTTTTCCGTCACATTTTTTATTTTTATTTTTTGTAGCAGTGACGGGAAAAAATGAAAGTTGTCCGTCATTTGACAGATTATACTGGGAGTCATGTGTAACTTAACTGTAATTCTAACCCCTGTCCAATTGGTGGCGAGTGCGCTCTTGCTGACTATCAAGTTATTGGTCAACGAAGGGCTTTTCTGAGTGTTTGCAAGCTGTTATTTTTATGTCTTTCTGCGGTTGAAACACTGATTGAGTAATTGATAGACATGATACGGATTTTGGTAAATTGGACTGTATCTTTCAAAATATTTTGTTGATGTTCATTCATGTTCGTTCTGTAATGTACTTAAACGTAGTAAAGAGGAAGTAATTGATCGCATTCACTTGCACTCCGCTTCGATTGAACTCACGCGCTATGATCTCTCGCACCACAATAAAGGGCGCCAACAGTATTGTTTGAATTTTGTGATAAAATAGACAGATTTTGAAAGCTGAGACTTTGTTTCATATCAGTGTTACAATGCACAAAGCTAATTTTGATTTATTGGACAAACATTCATGATGAAACCTGAAAAGGGACGCACTGTCTCTGTTCAACTTTCTCTTCATAAATAAATAAATAAATAGCGTATTTGCTTGTCCTGTATAGAAATGAAAATGAATGTGAACAAAAACAAGAGCCTATATTAAAGGGATAGTTCACCCAACGGGAAAATTAGCCCATGATTTACTCACCCTAAAGCCATCCTATGTGTATCTTCTTTCAGACGAATACAATTGGAGTTATAATGAAAAAATGTCCTGGCTCTTCCAAGCTTGATAATGAGAGTGAATGGCTGTATGTCTTTGGAAGTTCTCATCAAAGCGCATCTATTCATGATTAAAGTGCTCCACGCGTCTTTGGGGGTTAAAGGTCGGGTATGGGATTTGCAAAACGGCCGGCAGATTTTGAAAATACACAACTCAAAAGGTCCTAGCTTCTTTCCTCCAACGCTGGCCCTGACTCCCCCCATTCGAAGAGCATGGACGCGCAATCATGCATCTGCAAAACTCAGATGCGCGAGATTGCACTTACTCTCTCTCTCTCTGTACCGGGGCGACTTCCACTTACTGTGACTGGGTCACGAGCTTTGAGTATGCGCGCAAAGGGGACACGCGCGCGAGGGGGGTGGGGGGAGGGTGGTATGGTACTACCGTTTGATTGACGCACTGACTGTCCAATGATTCTAGGTGGTCTTGGAAATGATTGGCTGGAGTTTGAGTCCTGCCCGTTCCACAGATGATTAAATTGCTTAATTTTCATTTCAGTGCTTCTAACTCAGTGGCTGTTAGTGGGTTAGGAATAGGATTTCAAGTGATTTTGAAAAAATTGTCAAAAAAGAAAATCACATACCCTACCTTTAATAAAGGCCTTCTGAAGTAAAGCGGAAAAGAAAAATAAGAAAAAAATAAGTTCGTGTAGCTTCCGGCAGACGGCCGAACGCATCGACTTATGCCAAAAGAGTAACCCTTGAACTTGATGCACAATGTAATGACAAACACGGTTGCCCTGTTTGTTTGAACCGCGAGAGGTGTCAATTGCCATCATTATGTTGTGCGTCAAGTTATTATCATTAAAATGTGAAAATTAAAATGACTGATACTAATAGATAATGACGGAATTTTTACAACCCTGTCCGTTAGGTATGTAATGATTCACTCGCAACCGGTTGAAAATCGATAAAAATGTGTGACGATTCAAGTCGGTTGAAATGTTAAACGAATCGCGATACACGTTTTAAACAGCAGGGGCGTTTACTGTAGCCTATTGTGAAGTTGTGAACCTCGCTTTACAGGCACAATAGCAGCGAGCACACACTGGCGCGAAGCTAGCGAGTGTTTTCACTTCATTCATGGAACTTGAGCTTGTGTGAGCCAAGCTCAACTTCCATAGGAATGAACTAGATATTGACGTTGACTCATTCAAATCGGAGGTGTGGCGGCATTTTGACTTTCCGTAGACTAATAATAATCACCACCGTGAGAACCACAAGTCACCTCCGTTTTCATGTAAAAGGCATTAATACGACAAGTGCGAGAGCCACGGAGATCACAAGGTGCATCAGTGTTTCCGTGGCAACCAGGTGTTGTATTTATTTTACTATCTCTTTCTCTAAATGTGTACATGGATATGTATTTTTTTAATATATATCATTTAGTGATGGTTATGGCATATTTTTCTAAATGTGCGGGGTTTTTTTTACTCTTGCTAGTTGCTAGTGTAATGATACAAATTATAACAAAATTAAAACCCCTCTAAATGTGGTACAAATGTTACATAGTCTTTTACTTAGTGTGCGAAGGTACCAGTGCTTGACCAGACAGACAGAAAGACTGAGTTGAAACAACCTTGAAGGGATTTTTTTTTTATTTCAATGTAGTTGTTTTTATTTGACAAATATATTTTAAAATTAAAAAGAAATGTGCAGCATTTTGTCTGAGAAATAATAAAAGGGACACTTTTTCCATTTATAATTTCTTAAATTAATCACTTGTTAAAAAAATCGTGATAAAATCGTATCGTGAAACCCGTATCGCATCGTGAGTTGAGTGAATCGTTACATCCCTACTGTCCGTCGAAAGGATAGGCTATAGTATTGTTCTCTTACGAGAGGTTCTCTCGTATTGCGTAAGTTTAGCTTACGCTACGGGAAAGATTCATCTTCTCGAGATATTGAAGCCAAAAAATTATCCTTAATTTTGTATTCATTGTCAACGCAGTGCAGCAGCTAGCAGACCTAGAGCAGGCCATCTCGCGTGCTTATTGGCTGCCCTGCTGGCATCTGCTGCAGCCTACCAGTGAGCCCCGCGTGACGTCACGCCCAATGAAGGGCGCTCGCGCCTTCATAGCGTCACAGCCCGCCAGAATGGGCGTGGCTTAGCGTATAAAAGAAGGGGCTGTAGGCTGACTTCCCTGATTTTTCGACTCTTCAGCGAGCTCTCCGCATCGCTGGATCAGAGAGAAGCCACCGCCGCCGTCGAACAGCGAACAGCCAGCTTAGGACAGCGCTGAGGAAGCCGGCCGCCTTCGCCACCTTCAGCCATCCGTGCGAGCTACGCTATCCGGCGACGTATCCTTTTTACACTGTTGTATTCTCTTCTAGCTTACTCCTAAAAGAGCGCGAGTGTCTTTTTAAAGATGCCTCGCATTTCCTGCGGCTCGTGTAGGGCCCCGGAGACAGCCGGAACCTGTGGCCACTGCGACGCGCTCGCCGGAGAATCTCCCTCGAGCCTCGCTCTCGCCTTCCCCGCCTCTCTTCACCGACGCGCAGCTGCCGCTCACGAGCCTCACTGCCGTCGCATCTGAGGATGAGGTTGAGGGACACGCCACAAGGGACTGCTGTTCTAACTGCGGCTAGCTTCCTTTACGTTACAAGGAAGCTACCGCGCCCAGCATAGAAGCAGTCACTTCGCCTTTTGTGGGACCGCGCAGTGATAAGCGCCATTCCCAAAGGCAGCCGGAGCCTGTAGCCACAGCGACGCGCTCGCCGGAAAGCCTCCCTCGAGCCTCGCTTTTCACCTTCCCCGCCTCCCTTCACCGACGCGCAGCTGCCGCTCACGAGCCTCACTGCCGTCGCGTCTGAGGATGAGGTCGAGGGACACGCAATGGACTGCTGCTCTAACCGCGGCTAGCTTCCTTTACGTTACAAGGAAGCTGCCGCGCGCGCTCTTATCTGCTCGCGCTACTTAAGCTTTCGTAGTTTCCCCCATGGCTCAGTGGCTAAACTCAAAGCATTCGCGCCAGAGGCCCGTGTTCGATCCCGGCTCTCGCAGCAGAAAAAATTTATGCAGCTCTCCTCTATGAGCTCGCGACCAGCTTACTTACGAACAGAAAGCGAGCGAGCGCGCGCCCCCGAGCGCATGCGTCACCGGCGAAGGAAGGAGAGAGTGTGGTTTTTTGTCCCGCCGAGGCCTGACAAACCCCCTCTTTTTCTCAAACATTTTCCAGCTCCTCCTAGTTCGAGCGGCTGGTAATGTCTATACTGCAGTAGAGAGCCTGTTATAACACGCACGCCTGCAGACAATGCCGACACGCACACGAAAACTGTGATGACGCTCTCTCTCTTATCTGCTCGCGCCAACTAAAGCTTACTAGGTTTCCCCTGTGGCTTACTGGTTAAACCCTAAGCTTTCGCGCCAGAGACCCGTGTTCGATTCCCGGCTCTCACAGCAAAAAAAAAAAAAAAAAAAATTTTGCAGCTCCCCTCTCTGTGCTCGCGACCAGCTTTCTTACGTACAGAGAGCGAGCGCGCGCCCCCGAGCGCATGCGTCACCGGCGAAAGAAGGAGAGAGTGTGTTTTTTTTGTCCCGCTGAGGCCTGACAAACCCCCTCTTTTTTCTCAAACATTTTCCAGCTCCTCCTACTTCGAGCGGCTGGTAATGTCTATACTGCAGTAGAGAGCCTGTTATAACACGCACGCCTGCAGACAATGCCGACACGCACACGAAAACTGTGATGACGCTCTCTCTTTTATCTGATCGCGCCAACTAAAGCTTATGTTGTTTCCCCTGTGGCTCAGGGGCTAAACCTTAAGCTTTTGCCCCGGAGACCCGTGTTCGATTCCGGCTCCCGCAGCAGATAAAATTTACGCGGCTCTCCTCAGCGAGCCGCCGTATTCAAGTTTTTTTTTTCCCTGTCAGTCCCCTTCAATCAGGCTACTGCAGTGGTCCATTTAGCAGCCAACGAGCCGGCTCATTTGCCCTCTCGCCTGCACACATATACGCCGTCTTCACGGCGACCCAGAGAAAATCTCAAAAGAGTATAATGTCTGGTCCGGCTCACGCCGTTGGTGTTTTAAGTGTAGTGAAAGTGCCCACGCCCCAGTGTTCACCCCTACACACAAGCACATCAAATCTCGTGTCACTCACAGAGCACACTCTCAGAAAGCGCAGAAAGGCTGCTCGAGTGTTGAATATAAGGAGTGTGTCCACAGGTCTGTGCCCACTATCTGCCCGCTCTGTTACACGGTCAATAAAACCGGTTATGAATGTAAGTCTCGTGCCCGCCGGAGAGCGTTCACGCTTACTGACACACACCTCCCCCCCGGGCGCCACCCGCGCGTTTAAATGTTATCACAAAACGCAGGGCATTGATAAGACGCTCCCCATCCGTTATGATCGGGGCGTCAAATACACTTGTAAGTCTCGTGCCCGCGCACACGCGCTCACGCTTACAGAAAGCTTTTCCACCCGAAGCGCTGCTGGCGCGTCAAAAAGTGAGAATAAAATGCTCCCCATCCCTTATGATTGGGACACCTCACATAAATCAGACGGTCTCGGCTTTCAGCGAGAAGCCATTGCCCAGAACCGAGAGCGCGCGCGCCGCGCTTTCGGCTCCGGCTCAGTTTCACAAGCCCGCAAAGGCCATTCGCCCCCTAGCGGCTCACATAGCTGCGTGGGAAACTATCCCAGGGATTTCAGAATGGGTTCTGAGCACAATAAGCAGGGCTATACACTTCAATTCATTTGCCGTCCCCAGCGCTTTCGAGCCCGGACCGCGACGATAGTGAATGCGGAAGTAGCACACCTACTTCACGCAGAAATAGCAAAGCTGCTGTGCAAAGGGGCTATAGAAAAGGTGCCGCCTTCTCTGAGCGAGTCAGGCTTTTACAGCCGTTATTTTCTCGTACCCAAGAAGGACGGAGCCTTCAGACCTATCCTAGATCTGAGACATTTGAACAAAGCGCTTGTGAAAAGACTGTTCAAAATGCTTACGACCAGGAAAAACCTCGCGCACGTTCGCCCGAGGGACTGGTTTATTTCTCTAGATCTGAAGGATGCCTATTTTCAGGTTCAGATAATACCCCGTCACAGGCCATTTTTGAGATTTGCCTTCGACGGTCAGGTATATCAATAAACCGTCCTGCCGTTCGGCCTGTCTCTAGCACCCCGTGCATTTACGAAGTGCATGGACGCGGCGCTCGCCCCCCTGAGAAGTCAGGGGCTGTGAATAATGAACTATCTGGACAATTGGCTGATTTTGGCACAGTCAGAGACAGAGCTGCTATCTCACAGAACAGTGCTTCGCAGTCACCTGGTAAGCTTGGGTCTCATGGTCAACTGGACCAAGAGCTCATTGCAACCCAGCCAGTCAATTTCCTTTTTAGGAATAGAACTGGACTCGGTGACCTATGTCGGCTCGTCTATCGGCACGGCGCGCGCTCCGGGTTCGCCACCTAGCCGCGTTTTTCCAGAAGGACAGCTTTCTCCCTTTGGAAACATTTTAAAGGATGCTGGGCTGTATGGCATCAGCTGCAGCGGTGCTCCAGCTGGGCCTACTGCGCATGCGCCCGCTCCAACGCTGGTTGAATGCTCGCCCGTCCCACCGAGCTTGGGTTTCTGGCGGTCAGAAAATCGGAGTGACTCAGACCTGCATAGCGGCTCTGCAGCCCTGGTTAGTGGCCGACTGGTACCAGCTGGGAGTGAGGATGGGAACCATCTCTTATCGGAAAGTCATTTCGACAAACGCGTCCAACTGGGGTTGGGGCGCGCTGTTCGAGGGCAGACCGGTCTTCGGCCAGTGGTCAGACCAAGAGAGGTGTTTTCACATAAACTGTCTGGAGATGATAGCGGTCGAGAATGCGCTGAAACGCTTCCTCCCGTTCATACAGGACTAACATGTTATTGTCCGCTCGGACAACATGTCTGTGGTATCCTATGTAAACCGTCAGGGCGGTGTCAGATCCAGAAATCTCTGCAATCTGACGGAACGCCTCCTTATTTGGTCGCAGATGCACCTGCCCTCGCTGTGCCTAGCCATTTGAACGACGGCCCAGACAAACTGTCCAGGGACAACGTTCCCCCAGGGGAATGGTCCCTGGGCCCCCAAGCGGTCCAGAAGCTGTGGCGCCTATTCGGCAGGGCGGAAGTCGACCTATTTGCGTCAAAAGACAACGCTCAATGCCCGACGTTCTTCTCGAAGGACGAGGACGCGCTGGCCCAGGTTTGGCCCAGCCTCCGGCTATATGCTTTCCCTCCGGTCTCTCTGTTACCACAGGTGATCAAGAGAATCTGGGAAACGCGCCACTCGGTGCTCCTCATAGCCCCGCGTTGGGAGAATCAGATTTGGTTCCCGGAGCTAGCACGGCTGTCACATACAGCTCCGTGGCCTATTCCGGTGAGGGCAGATCTCCTCTCTCAGGCTCGCGGCACGATCTGGCATCCCCATCCAGAGCGCTGGTCTCTGCACGCATGGTTGATCAACGGGTACTCGTTGCCCTGCCAGAAGGAGTAATGAACACGATCGCGCAGTCTAGAGCCCCTTCCACGAGAAGGCTCTACGCGTCTAAATGGTCGGTGTTCTCTGGATGGTGCACCGACAGAGGTCTGGACCCGCGGACATGCGGGGTGGCGCATCTGTTCTCCTTCCTACAAGAGCTGTTGGATAAGGGAAGGTCCCCATCCACACTCGAACTATACGTGGCGGCCGTGGCAGCGTTCGCAGAATCGACGCACGGCCAGTCATTAGGAAGACATGAGTTGGTCATCCGCTTCCTTAGAGGAGCTAGGAGGATGAACCCGCCGCGCCCCCCGTCGGTTCCCATGTGGGATCTTTCACTGGTCCTAGAGGCCCTGAAAGCTTTTCCCTTCGAACCACTAAACTCCGTGGGGTTGAAATATCTATCACTGAAACCGTCTTTCTGACTGCACTGTCGTCAGTAAAACGTGTGGGGGACCTGCATGCGCTGTCTGTCAGCGCATCGTGTCTTGAGTTCGGACCGTATGACTCTAAAGTCATCCTCAGACCTAGACATGGCTACGTTCCTAAAGTGATGGGCACTCCGTTCAGAGCGCAAGTTATCTCGTTGTCAGCTCTGCCAGCATCTGACAGCGAAAGTGATGTGAACCTCCTCTGCCCTGTCAGAGTACTGAGGTTTTACATTACGCGCTCCGCCTTATTCAGGCGTTCGGAACAGCTGCTTGTTTCGTTCGGTGGGCGCACCAAGGGTCTCGCCTCCTCGAAACAGAGCCTGTCCAGATGGATAATGGACGCTATAGCAGCCGCTTACGCGTCAAAAGGTCTGCAATGCCCTCTGGGCATCAGGGCTCATTCCACGAGAGGCGTGGCCTCTTCGTGGGCATGGTCCAGTGGACTTTCTATCCATGACATTTGTGTAGCGGCGGGCTGGAGCTCCCCGTCTACCTCTGTCAGGTTTTAGAACCTAGAAGTTCCTGCCTTGCAGGCTAAACTGTTGTCAGTTAAAAGGGAGGTGTATTCTGCCCAGACATCCTGCTCAGATCACTCTCACATGACTCAGCTCTCCTGGTTGAGCTGCACTAAGTAGGGTATGTGCCATGTGCCTATACAGACCGGCGCGCTGCTCTGTATTCCCTATGTGTGCGTATGTACAAGTGATGGCCCGCGTGGCTGGCCACCTTATTCTCCACCTTACAGGGTTCCCCTGAAAGTTCGGGGTCTCATGGTGGATGCTTGGCGCGCACGGCGTTGACAAAGTGTTCCCGTAGCGTAAGCTAAACTTACGCAATACGAGAGAACCTCTCGTAAGAGAACGATACTCGGTTACTAACGTAACCTCGGTTCTCTCTAGAGAGGGAACGAGTATTGCGTAACCGGCCGTGCTCGCGCCACGAGCGACTTCGCTTCAGTTGTCGAAAAACCAGGGAAGTCAGCCTACAGCCCCTTCTTTTATACGCTAAGCCACGCCCATTCTGGCGGGCTGTGACGCTATGAAGGCGCGAGCGCCCTTCATTGGGCGTGACGTCACGCGGGGCTCACTGGTAGGCTGCAGCAGATGCCAGCAGGGCAGCCAATAAGCACGCGAGATGGCCTGCTCTAGGTCTGCTAGCTGCTGCACTGCGTTGACAATGAATACAAAATTAAGGATAATTTTTTGGCTTCAATATCTCGAGAAGATGAATCTTTCCCGTAGCGTAAGCTAAACTTACGCAATACTCGTTCCCTCTCTAGAGAGAACCGAGGTTACGTTAGTAACCGAGTATCGTTTTCCCATTGATATTGTAAGGAATGTATTTTACTCAGAAACAGGTAAATATCAAGTAGTACTTGTAAATGAATTTACATTTCTGAAGTTCACCACATGCCCACTGATCAGCTATAATAAAGGGCATGATCCTCATTGTTTGCGAAACAGGACCAAATCTGAAATGCCCCATTGCATAGCAAGTCCTTTTGAGTGACACTCTTGAACACACACATATACGGTGAGTTGTGTGATGTAGAATATTCAAGGGATCAGCAGTAAATGCCAACATCAACCCGAAACCCTGTTATTAATTTGCCTGCTAAAAGAATATTGCAATTATTTGTGCAGGCACTTTCCTCTCAAGTAATGCGGGCCAGTTCAACCTTTCAACATCAACAAATCAACTGCATGCAATTCATTATGCTTATAAAAGGTTATGGCAGCCTGATAAATGGGAGCCCCTGACTCATATATCAAGTCTCTGAGATAAAGCAAAATTATGTCATGAATTATTAACTGCAATTCAATAGGTTGAGCTTCTAATCTCACAGTCCGCCAGGGCGGCTTAAGGGAGAATTTAACAAGATGAGGGCAGCACAGGCAGAAAAGCACGGAGAAGCAAATGCATTGCCATGTTTTAGTGTAAGCATCTGACAACCCCAATAGCAGGAACCCTAAAACAGGACATGCATGAAGCGAGAGACTGCATTTGGGTATTTTTGTGTGAGGAAAAGCAGATGTATTACCGAAGGCTCAGGAGAAATGGATTTCCTATCAGTGTGACAAGAAAATCTGACACAGCAAGCAGAAATGCTTTGCTTTGCTGCCACTGCAAACCTGTTCGGGGAAATTTGTGTATTTACTTCTCCCGGTGACACAAGGTAACACTTGAGTCTGGTGAGCGGTCAGATGTGTAAAGAATATGCGTAGACTCCAGTTACTGAAAAACTGGTCACAGTGTTCACAGGCAATCACTCTCATCCCATATTCACTGAGCTCATATTGCCTGTCAGACCCAGAAAACAGAGAGAGAGAGAGAGAGAGAGAGAGACAAACACTCTCGAGCGCTCTCTTTTGTCCCCTGCAGAGCTATTGCCATGAGATTGAGGTTGAACTGGAAAAAAGAGAAATGTCATAGCTTCTAAAAATACAAAGTCCAAAAGCAGAGCTATAGGCGTATTTTGTTCTCCTCCAGATATTAGAAGTGCATTACAGATTCATTATTCATGAGGGTTGAGATGGATTGGGGGGGGGGGGGGGGGACATATGGTGCACGCTGCGTGTGGTGAAATATTAAAAAGCCATGTCAGCGCTGAGGCCACAGTCCCACCAGGTGGGCAGATCTGCCGGACGTAGACAGCTCTCTCCTGACAACGGGCCCCGGCGGACGCACATCCCGTGGTCCTGCGCCCAGAGACAAAGGCAGAGGGGACAGGCAGGTAGAAAGATGCTGCTGAAACATCCCCGTAGAGGTCAGATGCGACGGTCAACTGCGAGACATCTGTGGTCTTGGTGGAGATTGGGGGGGACGGAGGGAGAGAGAGTTAGGGGCCAACAAATTAGAATAAAATGAACAGGTCAGAGGCTTGATTATTTGTGCGACCGGAGGTGCATCGTAATGATCCTGCTGTGCTACTTTAGTGCATCCTAGCTGAACAGATTGGAAGGCATAGTGTGATCCATTTGGGAGCCGACAGAATGATAGAAGAGAAAAAACGGCGAGATGTGCTCTTCAGTATTTTTCTTTTATTCGTAAGTAAACATTACTGCGTGTTACAAGAAAATGCAATTTCAGTCCTTTCACCTCAGAAGTTTTATTTGCCATTTCTTTGTAATTATTAGTGAAATTTACTAGCAATTCCTGTGTAAAAAATAAATAAAATCTAATTAAAACCTACACCAATTTTTCTCAGTGTATTCACTAATAGTGTGCATGCACAAATTTGTCCATTAAATGTTGTCAGTAGTGATGAGACTCATTGTTCTAAATAATCATCACTATATATTTAAATACAGGGTGTGTTTGTAAGCCGTTGTTTATTAGGAATGCTAATGAGCAGGTTGGTAAATGACCATTATGAGTCTAATAAAACCCAGCTCATTTATTGCTAATGGGATATTTAACAGATTTATCATGATGGATGCCTGTCTATCATATTCCCATCCAGATCGTGCCCTAACCTGAATGGAGCACACTATGATACATTGAGAGACAATGCATGCTGGGTAATTAACTTAGATGAGCCACAATGTCCAAAACGCTAAGGTTTTATTCAGCCTTTTTGGAAAGAAATGAATACCGGTACTTTTATTCCGCAAGGACACATTGAATTGATCAAGAGTGACAGTAAAGACATTTATAAAGTTACAAATAAATGCTGTTCTTTAGGATGTTCTAAGAACGCTGAAAAAATGTATTACAGTTTCTACAAAAATATTAAGCAGCACAACTGTTTTCAACATTGATAATGATAAGAAATGTTTTTTGAGCACCAAATCAGCATATTAGAATTTCAGAAGGATCATGTGACACTAAAGACTGGAGTAAAGATGCTAAAAATGCAGCTTTGCCATCACAGGAATAAATACAAATTGAAAAAATAAATAAAATGTTTAATTGTAAAAATATTTCACAATGTATAGTATGGTATGGTAATTTATTTATATAGCACAATTAAATACAATTTACATTGTCCAATGTGCTTTACAATATTAATAAAAATCATAAAAACAAACAACAATACAACAACAGTACAGGTAGACATTTAAATAGAATACTATAAGATAAGTGCTTAACCCATTTAAAATGATGAGATAGAGTGGAATAATGCTTCATCATGTGTTAAATGCCTTATCCAATAAAAGTGTTTTTAGCTTGGATTTAAAGACAAATAACGAAGAGGCCACTCTAATTGAAATGGGCAAGTCATTCCATAATCTGGGGCCAACTACAGAAAAGGCACGGTCCCCAGTTTTGACTTAGGGATAGATAGGAGTCTCTGATTTGATGACCGTAGTGATCTAGACGGATGATGCTCAGTCAATAGAGCAGACAAATATGGTGGAGCCAGACTATTCAGAGATTTGTACACAACAATTTAAAGTTTATACTCCACTCTATAACGCACTGGCAACCAGTGTAAGGAGCGTAAAATTGGCGTGATATGATTCCGTTTTTTTGCACCCGTCAGAAGTCTAGCTGCCGCATTTTGTACTAATTGAAGTCGTGACATTGCTGAGTGGCTAGTCCCAACATAAAGAGAGTTGCAGTAATCTAGCCTAGAAAAAAATAAATGCATGTATTACTTTTTCGAAATTTTTAAAAGAGAGAAATGTCTTTACTTTTGATAGTAATCTTAGCTGAGAAAAGCAAGATTTCACTACTGAATTTATTTGCCTCTCAAATTTCAAGGATTCATCAAATACTACACCCAAATTTCTCACCCACGGCTTCACATAAGACAAACCACCAAAATGAACTTTAGGTATGGTGGAGTAGTCTGAGGGTCTAATTAAAATAATTTCCGTTTTGCTCTCATTAAAATTCAGAAAGTTTGAGGACAGGACGCCAGGTCTTTACTTCGGTCAAACAGGCCATAAGAGTTTCCAGACTATCTGACGAGCCTTTTATAGGCAGATAAATTTGAGTGTCATCAGCGTAGAAATGGAATGACAGCCCGTGTTTTCTAATAATAGAACCTAATGGAAGCATGTATAAAGAAAAAAGAATGGGGGCCAAAATAGACCCTAGAGGAACCCCACACGATAGCACAGCCTTAATAGAGGAATATTCTCCAATCTTCACTGAGAAGCTTCTGTTGGTAAAATAAGATATAAACCAGTCCAATGCACTGCCAGTAATGCCTGCGCACTGTTCCAGTCGGGCAATAAGTACAGAGTGATCTATTGTATCAAATGCAGCAGTAAAATCTAAAAGCACAAGAGCCGCATAGTCGCCAGAATCACAGGTTATGAGTACATCATTAAAAACCTTCAGCAATGTAGTCTCTGTCGAATGATATTTTCTAAACCCAGATTGAAGAGTTTCAGAAATCACATTATCAGTGAGGAAGCTTTGTAATTGTTGCAGGACTATTTTCTGTAGTATTTTAGTCAAAAATTAAAAACTGGAGATTGGTCTAAAGTTGGCTGACTGTGGGGTCCAAGTTCTGTTTTTTAAGTAAGGGGTATACTGATGCATGTTTTAGCGGTTCAGGTATAATACCAGTTTCTAAACATCGATTTAGCATGACCAGAAGAAGTGAACGAACATCATCAAATACTTGTTTAAGGAAAAACGGAGGAATAACATCAGCAGAGGCGCCTGAAGGCCTAAGGTGCTCTACTATTTCTTTAAGCTGAGTGCCAGTGATATGATTAAATCGACTAAAAACAGCTGTACAGCTATGGTAGATTGAGGGATCAAGAGTAGATGGAATAATTCCTACTCTTAGATCATTTATCTTACTAATCAAAAACGTTAAAAAGTCCTCGCACATAGATGAAGACACATCAACAAGAGAGCAAACCGGAGGGTTGATGGTGGCGTTGATAATTTTAAAAAGAATTTTGGGTCTATGACAGTTCTTATTAATAATTTCAGAAAAATACCTTGATTTGGCTACTTTTAGCGATTTCTGATATTGGGCTAGCGAATCTCTTAACATTTCAAAAGAGACCTGAAGTTTGTCTCTTTTCCATTTACGCTCCGCTCTTCTAATCTGCTTAAGAGAGCGTATTGTGTCATCTCGCCAGGGTTCAGTTCTTGGTTTCAAATTTTGTGCCTTGAATGGTGCAACCGTGTCTAAAACATTCTCACATAAAATATTAAACATGGACAGAAGCTCTTCAGCACTCATAATACCTAGACAGTCTTCCATTGGTAGATTAACATCATGGAAGGCTAAAGAAAAGGCATTTGAAAGGGTGTAGAAAAGGCAAAATGTAGATTTGAAAATCCTGCTTACCCCTATTATTGTTGAATCACGGAAGCTACACCAGTTACTTTTGCCAAAAGATGTATTATTTATACATGTGTCATGTGTCATGTGTCAGACAGAGAGAAACATAGGCATATAAGAATAAGGCTATATGAGAGGACGTCTTCATTCCAGATTTATCTGTTCCCCATTTCTCTATCTTCTCATCATGCTAGCTGTAAATGGTTTCCCCGGGTTTCTCCTTCCTCTCACCCCATCATGCCTTTATGTTTCTCCTTCCTCTCACCCCATCATGCATTTATGTTTCTCCTTCCTCTCACCCCATCATGCATTTATGTTTCTCCTTCCTCTCACCCCGTCATGCATTTATGTTTCTCCTTCCTCTCACCCCGTCATGCATTTATGTTTCTCCTTCCTCTCACCCCATCATGCATTTGTTTCTCCTTCCTCTCACCCCGTCATGCATTTATGTTTCTCCTTCCTCTCACCCCGCCATGCCTTTATGTTTCTCCTTCCTCTCACCCCATCATGCATTTAAGTTTCTCCTTCCTCTCACCCCATCATGCATTTATGTTTCCCTTTCAAGGGAACTTCGAGCTGCGTTTGAGACGCGGTGGGAACGCCCTGCGTGATTACGTCGTGAAGCACATGTAAAATCAGTCCAATTGAAGCCCGAGACGTCATGGGTGACGTCATAGACCAGGAAACTATAAAGCACCCCTGAAATCAGACCGCGCCAGCTTCTGTACCTTTAGCAAGCGCTCTCTGTGAATCTGTCCTTGTCTATTTATTGTTGTCTGTCAAGCCCAATATATATCTATTATCATGGCGAGCAAGCAAGATTTTAGACGTTGTGTTGTTCCCTGCCCTCGTTATATCACGGGTGGGGACACACATCAGCTTTGTGTTGCTTGTTTGGGAGTGGAGCATGCCCAATCAGTTCTCGAGGGAGCTGATTGTGTGCATTGCATGAGTTTGTCTATGAAAACTCTCCGCTCTCGCCGGGCGTTCTTTGAGGAGGACGGTTCGGTTTGCGTTCCCCGAGGTGCGGGTCCCGCTGCTGCCGAGGCACAGCGGAGGCTTTCATCTTGGGGATCGCATATAGATTTAGTAGCGGGGTTTGAGACGGGCCCCGCCCTTTCTCAACCCTTACCTGCTGAATCTGGTGTCTCTGCCCAGGAAGGAGCCCGCGCTGCGGCTTCTCCTTCCCAGGTTGAGGCACCAATGTTGCGGCTATCCAGTTCTGAGGAAATGGATGTCCTTGATATGGGTAATTATGAGTTTTCGCCAGCTCATACCCCTGCTGATGAGGAGCTTTTGGAGGTTTTATCTCGTGCTGTTGCTAAATTAAATATTGAATGGCCAGCTGATGATTTCGAAGTTGATTCTAGAAAAAGTCTGTTAGATGAACGATTTCTTCCATCTAGATCACGACCTCCACGTCGGGAACTCCCGTTTTTTCCCGATCTCCACACCGAGGTGTCGAGATCGTGGAATAAACCGCATCTTTCAGAGTGTATAATCCACAAACTAATAATTATAGTGAAGTTCAAGGGATTGATCAACATAGTTATATGACAATGCCTCGTGCGGACAATGCCAACGCTTGCGAGCTATCTCTCCCCCGAGTCAGCGTCATCACTGAAAGCCCCGACGTTACCCACCAAGCCATTAAAAAATACTTCATTTTTGGTGGGTAAAGCGTATTCGGCATCAGGTCAGGCCGCGGCATGCTTACACACAATGGCAAAATTACAAGCATACCAGGCTGACCTGCTGAGGGACATGGATGATTGTGAGGAAGTTAGTGCTGACGCAATTCGAGAGTTGTGTCGCACGACAGATCTATCTCTCCGGGCCACAAAGGAGATGGCAAAATCTGTGGGCCGCTCTATGGCAGCCTTGGTGGCCACAGAGTGTCATTTATGGTTAAATCTGACTGATATTAAAGACAAAGATAGGTCTATTCTTCTGGACGCGCCGCTTTCACCTACAAGTCTGTTCGGCGACGCTATAAATTGTGTCGTTGATAGGTTTCAAGAAAGTAAAAAACAGGCGGCTGCGTTTCAGAGGTTTCTTCCTCGCCGGGCCAGTGTCCCCGAGGTTGCTCGTAATATGAAATATGAGCAGCCTCGACCGTCTACGAGCTCCGCATTCCATAGATTCCAGCAAAAGCAGAGCGTCGCCGCTCGGGCGCCTCCTCAATCTGGGGTTCCTGAGTGGCGGTCGCAGTCTAAGCCTGTTGGTGGTAAACAGGATCTGAGGACTGTTATCACTAAGAGAGCTTGGACTAAGAAGAAGTCCTGACGCCAAGGCCGTCAGACTTCTGAGGGTGGTCCCCTCCAGGGAGGAACAATTCCGAGGAACCGTCCCTCCTTGGCGCCCTCCGGGGGGCGATTCTCCGAGGAGAGTCGCAGCGTTGCCACTTCGGTTGTTCCCTGCCGGTTCGCCGTTTCAGGGCACCGAGGTGTCAGCGTCCCCGTTCAATCCTCTGAGGAGGGTTGTAGAACGGTCAGTTTGGTTGTTCCCTGCCGGTTCGCCGCTTCAGGGCACCGAAATGATTGTTCAATCAAATCCAGAGGCCAGTCTCGAGAGGCTGGTTCCCTTATCAGAATTTCTGGCAGCGTGGAAACTTCTGCCAAATGTTTCTATATGGGTCCTGCACATAAAAGAAAAGGGTTACAGAATTCAGTTCGGTTCTCGTCCGCCCAGATTTCAAGGGGTCCTCTCTACAGTAGTGGACTCACAGCAGGCTCTGGTCATGGAGCAGGAAATATTGACACTTCTTCAAAAAGGAGCTATAGAAAGGGTTTCTCCTCCCAGCAGAGAGTCAGGGTTTTACAGCCGTTATTTCATTGTTCCAAAGAAGGATGGAGGGTTGCGTCCTATTCTAGATCTGCGCCAGTTAAACAGCAGAGTGCAGAGACTCAAATTCAAAATGCTTACACTCAAAATGATTATATCACAGATTCAGTCCGAGGACTGGTTTGTCACAATAGACTTGAAAGACGCGTACTTCCATGTATCTATCCATCCTCATCACAGGAACTTCCTGAGGTTCGCTTTCGGGGGCGAAGCATACCAGTATCGGGTTCTTCCATTTGGCCTAGGTTTATCACCCCGCACCTTTACAAAATGCGTGGATGCAGCTCTGGCTCCTTTGAGACTCCAGGGCATTTGCGTATTAAATTACATCGACGATTGGTTGATTTTAGCTCAGTCAGAGCAATTGGCAGTTCGTCATCGAGATGTCGTTCTGTCCCATATAAAGTGTTTGGGGTTGCGGCTCAACACCAAAAAAAGTGTGCTCCTCCCAGCTCAGAGGACCACTTTTCTAGGTGTAATTTGGGATTCGACCACTATGCAGGCACGTCTGTCCCCTGCACGTATTTCTGCGATTCTCACAGCTGTAAAGAATTTGAAACTAGGCCAGTCACTCACTGTGAAACAGTTTCAGAGACTGTTGGGTCTCATGGCAGCTGCGTCCAACGTAATTACTTTTGGCCTTCTGTACATGAGACCCCTGCAGTGGTGGCTCAGGACCAAGGAGTTTTCTCCGAGGGGAAATCCGTGACGCAGGATCAAGGTCATGCGGTGATGCCTTCGTGCCTTGGTCATGTGGAGGAAACCTTGGTTCCTCGCCCAGGGCCCAGTGTTGGGGGCTTCTTGTCGATGCGTCACACTTTCGACGGATGCTTCCCTCACGGGGTGGGGGGCGGTCATGAATGGCCGCTCGGCGCAAGGTCTTTGGCTGGACCATCAACGTTCCTGGCATATAAATCGTTTGGAGATAATGGCGGTATTTCGAGCCCTCAAGTATTTCCTGCCAGACCTGAGAGGCCATCATGTGTTGGTCCGCACGGACAACACATCGGTGGTCTCCTATATCAACCATCAGGGGGGTCTAAGGTCACGTCACCTTTGCAAGCAGGCCCATCAGATCCTCCTATGGGCCCAGGGGAAGTTGCTATCTCTCAGAGCAGTATACATTCCGGGGCGTCAGAATGTGGGAGCGGATATCCTGTCGCGGCAGGGGCTGAGGCCCGGGGAGTGGAGACTTCACCCCGAGGTGGTGGAGCTCCTGTGGGAGAAGTTTGGTCGAGCTCAAATAGACCTTTTCGCATCATCAGATACAACCCATTGTCCCATGTGGTTCTCCCTCACACAGCCAGCTCCTCTCAGACTGGATGCGATGGTGCAGGTGTGGCCGAGGCTACACCTGTATGCATTCCCCCCGATATCTATGCTTCCGGGGGTTCTGGAGAGGGTTCGCCGGGAAGGGGCTCATCTGCTACTAGTAGCCCCTTACTGGCCGACTCGAATTTGGTTCTCGGACCTAATGTCTCTTCTGGACGGCTCTCCAATGGAGATTCCGCTCAGGAGGGACCTGCTGTCCCAGGCAGGGGGCACGATATTTCACCCTCAACCTGAGTTGTGGAAACTGTGGGCCTGGCCTCTGAGGGGGCCCGGCTCATAGATTCCGGTCTCTCGACTGAGGTCGTTGAGACCATTCTTCATTCCAGAGCCCCTTCCACGAGAAGACTGTATGCACTGAAATGGAAATTATTCTCCACTTGGTGTGGTGTACGTCATTTAGATCCTGTTAACTGCCCTGTTGGTTCAGTTCTCGATTTCTTCCAAGACCGTTTCTCTGCTGGATTATCTCCTTCCACCCTAAAGGTTTACGTGGCGGCTATATCTGCCTACCACACCCCTAGGGGGGGCACTTCTATTGGGAGAGATCCTCTTATCACTCGTTTTCTCCGTGGTACGTTGAGGTTGAGACCTGCACTGCACTCTAGAGCACCGGCCTGGGATTTAGCCGTTGTACTTGAAGGTCTGGCTTTGGCTCCCTTTGAGCACATTGAAGAGGTTTCATAACAATTCCTCACTCTAAAGACTCTTTTTCTCCTTGCTATTACGTCTATCAAAAGAATTGGAGATCTTCAAGCCCTGACGGTTGCTCCCTCATTTCTGGAATTTGCACCTGGTATGGTGAAAGCATTTCTTTACCCTAGACCGGGTTATATTCCAAAGGTCCCAGTTAATGTTGGGGGCCCAATAGTGCTGCAGGCCTTTTATCCTCCACCTTTCAATACCCCAGATCAGGAACGACTGAACCTGTTATGTCCAGTTCGGGCATTAGATGCCTACGTTCACAGAGCTGACGTTCATAACAATTCCTCACTCTAAAGACTCTTTTTCTCCTTGCTATTACGTCTATCAAAAGAATTGGAGATCTTCAAGCCCTGACGGTTGCTCCCTCATTTCTGGAATTTGCACCTGGTATGGTGAAAGCATTTCTTTACCCTAGACCGGGTTATATTCCAAAGGTCCCAGTTAATGTTGGGGGCCCAATAGTGCTGCAGGCCTTTTATCCTCCACCTTTCAATACCCCAGATCAGGAACGACTGAACCTGTTATGTCCAGTTCGGGCATTAGATGCCTACGTTCATAGAGCTGCCCTGTGGCGTAAGTCTGAACAACTATTTGTCTGCTTTGGGTCACTCAAGAGAGGGTGCCCTGCATCTAAACCGGTTATGAGCAAATGGATAGTCGAGGCTATTTCATTGGCTTATGAAGCGCCCGGACAGCCTTCACCTATGGCTGTTCGGGCCCATTCTACTAGGAGTATGGCGGCCTCTACGGCCTTAATTTCGGGTGTTTCCCTTTTTGACATTTGTAATGCGGCAGGATGGTCCTCTCCACATACATTTGTCAGGTTTTATGACCTTGACCTCTCCACTCCAAGGGGCGAGGTTGCTTGCTTCTTAGTGTGCGCTGGACTTCACACAGAACGGGCATTTGTCACTCTGGCGTAGTGGGTATGGGGTTCCCACCGCGTCTCAAACGCAACTCGAAGTTCCCTTGAAAGGGAACGTCTCAGGTTACGTATGTAACCCTGGTTCCCTGAGAGGGAACGAGACGCTGCGTTTGCCTGCCATACTTCCTGCATGCCCTGATCGACTTGCTTCAGGTTTTTTCAGAAGCTGGCGCGGTCTGATTTCAGGGGTGCTTTATAGTTTCCTGGTCTATGACGTCACCCATGACGTCTCGGTCTTCCATTGGACTGATTTTACATGTGCTTCACGACGTAATCACGCAGGGCGTTCCCACCGCGTCTCAAACGCAGCATCTCGTTCCCTCTCAGGGAACCAGGGTTAGATACGTAACCTGAGACGTTCTCTTCCTCTCACCCCATCATGCATTTATGTTTCTCCTTCCTCTCACCCCGTCATGCATTTATGTTTCTCCTTCCTCTCTCCCCGTCATGCCTTTATGTTTCTCCTTCCTCTCACCCCATCATGCATTTATGTTTCTCCTTCCTCTCCACCCGTCATGCATTTATGTTTCTCTTTCCTCTCACCCTGTCATGCCTTTATGTTTCTCTGAGGTGGTACAGTAGGATTGAGCTTATATACATCACAGAGAGACTTACAACTTCCTTGTAAGGTAGAAAAACAAGTTGCTTATGTTTAAAGATGGAATGTAGACCTAATGCATATGGTACAATCCACTTTCCACATTAAGAAACTATTTCTCAGTGTATACATCTATGGTACATTTGCATCAGTTGAAACATTCCTTTAACATGTACACATTTAATGTATCATCATCATTGGAACATCTCTCTCAATGAACGTGGCATTGCCAACATACCTCTAAGCAAAATATATCTCTACCAGCTCTCTGCTCAGCACACATGTACAAGCATACTCTTTCTTCACAAAATGCTATTATGAAATTGCATTATGAAATTATTATGAAAATGAATAAATAAATAAATAAAAATAACATTAAACAGTGTTTTTTAGTCTTCACACAATATTACAGTTTTTACTTTATTTTTTATTAAATAAATGCTGCCTGGGTGAACATAAGTGATTTCTTTCAAAAACATTAAATCTTACTGGCCCCAAACTTTTGAACGGTTTAAACTGTATCGGCAGGTTTGACAGTATGCATGTACTATATGTGCTTGAGCAATGTGAGCTATTTTTGTATAATTATTAGTATATTTCAGCATCTTTGATTGGGTGGAACAGTCATCACATTGATGCTGCCCTGACTTTTATGTGGCCTCACCCTTTCATTAGAGCTACAAATGTTCCTGAAAGAGACCAAGAGAGAAGAAAGAGAGAAAAAGAGAGACACCGGCAGACATAGACGCAGAAGGGGGCTAAGTATGTACCCACTCCCTCTGCCAAGCCTTGATCAGACCCTCATAAAAGGCTCTTTCCGCGGCAAGCCAGCTTTCATGAATAGCACTGATGACAGCCCCAAATTTCCAGGCGCAGCGAAGCACTGCATGGGAATCACAGGTGGCGACTGGCTTCACCGCTCTTATTAACCTCTTCCATACTGCTCTTCTGCTGTCTGAAACTGTGTTTAAGGAGGGACAGACTGAGTCTGGCAAGATGATAGATGAACCCATCTGAAGTGCAGGATCTAAAAAGACTGAGAATGATGAGGTTTAGAACTCCATCATAGCTGTGTCCTTTACGTTGTAAATGGTTAAAGCCCCAGCAAGTCCATAAGGTGCCCGTGAGGGAGCCGTAAACAGAAGGAGACTGTAACTCAGAGGTCTGGGGACAGATAGAGAGGAATGTTCTCAACAGATAGTGCAAGTGAGATATACCCATGATGCAACAAGATGAAGACCACTAAGACCCTGAAAATCTCTGAATGAAATATAAATCTATATTTGGTATGAGTATATGTCTGGCCATTCAGACAGATCCTTAAATATATCAATTTCAAGTGGCTCACATATTGGCAGCCTATTGACAGTAACCTGCACAAAAGATGTCCAAGCGGTTTTTTTTATTTTTTTTTATCTAGGATTTTGGCCTTAAGTTAGGCAATGTTTAACTTTTTCATAAACACTTTTTGTTAAACTGATTAAAACTCTCTTCACATCCCAATAGCAATCAATTTTCTTAATAACAATCAATATCTTGGTATAAAAAAATGTACATATATCTTGTCGAAGTCACAGGACCAAAACAATTTCCATCAAAATCAGCAACCTTTTACAGTTCCTCCTAAACCAAAACAATGTGCTTATACTGTATAATGTTGTAATTACAAGATGGTGACCGTGACACTGAGCTGTTCACGTCCTCAGACTCAGATTTTATGCTTTGGAAATAATGGAATAATCTGGAAATAATCTGCAGCAGTCAGAGCTCTCTAAGTTGATTACATTTATTATTATTGTAATGTTATGTGCTTTTTGAGACATAAGGTGATTTAACACCAACTCTTGTGATGCTTTGCAGACTCTGCTCTGGATGTGTTCATGTGTTTTGGAGGAGGCATAGCTTTGGAGATGCTCTGAAGGGATCTTCTGCTGCGTTCACAAGCTATCAGAAATTTCCTACTCCCCAAGTTCCGATGATGAGCTTGTCGCATTCAAGTGCTTTGTTGTTGGAAAGAACATGATCATGGAGGACACCAGGTTTATTCAAGCTTATTTATTGGAAAAATCTTATTAAAGCCAAAATGAGATTTAGCGTCCCCACATTCATTAACAACAATGTAGACACCACGCTATCTAGACAGTCAGCTTGCAGAAAATTCTGGAATTTCAGACAAATAATCAATCAATCAATCCATTTATTTATAGAGCACATTTAAAACACAACCGAAGTTGACCAAAGTGCTTTACAGGGAATCAAAGAAACACAAATATAAAACTACTATACATACTTAAAACCTAACGAGACCAGAAGGCACTCAATAATAATAACAAGAAAACAGGAAAGCAGACTACACAGTGTTAAAAGCCAGGGTGAATAGATGAGTCTTGAGTTGAGATTTAAAAGTACAAATAGATGGAGCTTGCCTAATCACAAGAGGAAGGCTATTCCACAGCTTCGGCCCAGCAGCAGCAAAAGCACGCTCACCACGTTTTTTAAGTTTCACTTTAGGGATTGTAAGATGGCCAAGGTCAGAGGATGTCAGGTTTCTAGAAGGAGTGTATGGAGTCAGAAGATCCGTTAAATATTGTGGAGCCAAATTATTCAGAGTTTTATATACAAATAATACAATTTTAAACTCAATCCTATACTTTACTGGAAGCCAGTGCAGAGACATTAAGATTGGTGTTATGTGGTCAAACTTTCGCTTCCCTTCAAGTAGTCTAGCAGCTGCATTTTGAATCAGCTATAGACGAGAGATGGAAGCCTGAGAAATACCATAATACAGAGAATTACAGTAATCAAGCCTCGATGTAATGAACGCATGAATAGCTGTTTCCAAATTTCTCCTGGATAAGACATGCTTTACTTTATTTGAGAAGGCGAAGTTGGTAAAAGCATGATTTGACAACAGCTGAGATCTGTTTATCAAACTTTAAACTGGAGTCAAAAAGGAAGCCCAAATGTCTGGCACTCTTTGTGTTATACAGGGACGGACAACCCAGATCTAAATCAAAAACACAGTTTTCTTTGGTGGCCGAAAATAATAAACTCAGATTTATTTTCATTTAAGTTTAAAAAATTACTTGAAAGCCATGACTTCAGTTCGTTTAGACAATCTAACAGCGGCTGAAGAGTATATTTGTTGTTACGTTGCAAGGGCAGGTAAAGCTGTGTGTCATCGGCGTATAGATGAAAAGAAACACCATGTTTTTTAAAAATAGCGGCCATGGTGAGCAGATACAAAGAAAACAACATAGGCCCAAGGATTGATCCCTGAGGGACACCACAATCAAGGTGTTTGTTAGTGGATGAATATATTGTCCCAGATGAACAGTAAAACATCTATTTGACAGGTAAGAGCGAAACCATTGTAAAACAGAACCACGAAGTCCTACACAAGACTCCAAGCGTGACAGAAGGATGTTGTGATCGACTAAATCAAAAGCAGCACTTAGATCTAACAGGACCAAAGCCATTTGTTTTCCTGAGTCAGTGGTGAGATAAATATCATTTAAAACTTTCAGAAGAGCAGATTCAGTGCTATGTAAAGCTTTAAAACCTGATTGAAAAACTTCATTGATAGAATTATTTAGCATGAAAGATTGTAATTGAGTCAATACAACTTTCTCCAAGATCTTTGATATAAAAGGAAGATTTGAAATGGGTCGAAAACTAGAAAGAGATGAAGGATCAAGATTAGGTTTTTTGATGTATGGTGTTATCACAGCATGTTTAAGGCAGACTGGAACCGTGCCCATATATAAGCATTTATTAATGACAGATAATAGACCTGGACCAATTGTATCCATAGTGTGTTTGATGAAATGAGAAGGAACAATATCATGTGGACATGAAGTGGGCTTAAGGCAGTCCACAATTTCCTTACAGGAGTGTAAGTTGAGTGGCTCAAACACAGACCATGTGGAGGAGTATAAAGGTATCTCTGAGAGCATATATCCAGTCTGAGCCATTTGAGATCTAATAGCCAACACCTTGTTTGTGAAAAAGTTTACAAAACTTTCACAAAGGGAGACAGAAGGCTCAGGGAAAAGATAAACAGGTGGATTTAGCACAGAGTCAATAGTAGAAAAGAGAACATGGGAGTTATGCTTATTTTTCTTGATCAGATTGGAAAGATATTTACACTTAGCAGCTTTGGCTGCCCTCTGAAACGAAAAAAGTGAATCTATCATAATTTCGTAAGAGACCTGTAAATTGTCCTTTTTCCACTTGCGCTCGGCAGGCCTGTCTAAGAGAGCGCACAGATTCATTAAACCAAGGAATTGGTACTGATTTACGTAATTTAAGCTTTAAAGGAGCAATTCTGTTCAAGATAGAAGCACAAGTTGAGTTAAAATAACTGAGATGTTCGTCCGCATCCAAGTTATGTAAAGTGGATTCCGTTTCAGAAGAGTTCCACACCTCATGAAATGCTACCGTGAACTCCTCACTGGAGCGCGTTGTAAAAGTACGAGACATACGCCCCATGGACTGATTTTTTAGAGTTTGACCAGAGTATGGAACAGAAAAAAATACAGGCATATGATCAGAAAAGTTTGCATTGCTAATTGTGATATCTGAAACAGATAGTCCATGGGTTAAAATCAAGTCCAAGGTATGGCCCTGTTGATGCGTAGGGCCAGATACCCACTGAACAAGGTCAAAAGACTCAATAAGATTTAAAAACTCCCTGGACAAAGTTAAAGATGTACAACAGACATGAATATTAAAATCACCAATCAGCAGTGTTTTATCATGAGCCATAACAATATCAACCACAAATGCAACAAATTCATTAATAAATTCTGAATTATGTTTGGGAGGACGATATAAAACAGTGACAGGGTTAGCTAGTAATATTTGAAACAGTTGCACCTCAAAGCTGCTATATGAGCCTGTAGATAAGGATCGACACAGAAAAGTGTTTTTGAAAACAGTCACAAGTCCCCCACC
Organism: Tiaroga cobitis; assembly: GCA_030578255.1. NCBI lineage: Eukaryota > Metazoa > Chordata > Actinopteri > Cypriniformes > Leuciscidae > Tiaroga > Tiaroga cobitis. Next base: position 25,107,905 of record CM060599.1, read on the forward strand.
GCGGCCAGACAAGCGCGGGGTATTTAGAAAGTTACAATCCTGTGGTAAAAGTTCAGCAAGCGGGCATAATTCGCCAGGTTTAATCCATGTCTCAGTAACACAAAGGAAGTCCAGAGTTTGCGCAGTGAAAAGGTCATTTAAAATAAAAGTTTTGTTTACCAGGGACCGTGTGTTGACAAGGGCCATTTTCAGTACAGATGAGTCACTTACCACTTGCGTTGCTCGGCACAGTGGTCTGAGGTCACGGAGATTAACTCCGCCGCGATGGATACTATGATTTGCCCCATGTCGATGCGTAGAAATAATAACAGGGATAAGCGCGCGTGGCCGCAGAAGCTGAGCCTAAAAAAAAACGCCTTCCTGCATCGCGTCCATGGACCTGTCCTCCCAACGAGTAGAATAGGCGCCGTGCACTATTATCCCGAGCCGACACAGCTTTTTGGCGAACAGCAAAGCCTCCCCGTTTGCCGCGCCTCCTCCGGCGCTTTCTTTTAGGTAAGTCCGTAGGACACCTATACAGGTGCACAGGGAGGTTGGTCGGAAATGGCGATGGGAATGCTCTATATCCAGTAACATCACCTTTAGCAGAGTCCATAACCACACTACAAATGTTAAGCAGTGTCTGGCGGTCATATAACAGGATGGAGTTACAATTTGTGATGATAAAGGAAATAAGTAGAAAAACAACACATGCCAACATGTCTCCTCTCCACCAGTAAGCTGGTGTGTGGTGAGCGTTCTGGCGCACTATGGCTGCCGTCGCATCATCCAAGTGGATGCTGTACATTGGTGGTGGTGGAGGAGATTCCCCCTTCCATGTGAAGCGCTTTGAGTGCCTAGAAAAGCGCTATATAAATGTAATGAATTATTATTATTATTATTATTAACAGCAAAGTCAAAGAGGACAACAGACGGCCAGCCAACACCGGCGCCATCTTGATTGACGCTATTTAAATACACGCTATTTTCGTGTATAAAACATTAAATATGCTTCAAATAATAATTCATATATAAAGGCTAAATATGCACTACTTTAATGACAAGACAAGGCGATAGCTGTTGTGGAAAAAAATAATAAAGAATACCAATAAAGCAATCGTTGTCCACTCCAGCATGTTTAAAGTTTATGGTACGCCCAACTCGGGAACATGGGTATCAAAATTATCCCAGAGCTTCCCAGTAGTAAATGCGACTTGAGATAATTAACATTGCACGATAATTAAGATGAGCAAAGTAGCATGTGTGTCAGTTTATGTTGGCTTCTCTTAATGAATATGTAATATACTGTGTGCCTCAATAAAAATTGCTAAATAAAGGGTGGTGTCCATGCAATATTAAATTGTAGTCGCAAATCGATTCATGAACCCTGAAAGTCATTCCATAAATGGCATGTGCAAATCAATACAACCAAAAGGTAGGTATTAATCTGATTGCTGTCATTGCAAGTGGAGAATAAATAAATAAAATGTATTTCTCATATTTCTCTTTCTGTAAGCTAGCCTGGTTAAAACCAGACCATTATCAGTTGTAACTGAGTTATGGTCTGGCAAAGCTTTATAGACAAATCATTTCCAAAGGGGCGTCACCAACGGACGTAGCTCAAATGCCTCTGGGCGCAATTGGATAGACCTAAAAACCAATCAGAGCGATGAAGGAGATGACGTATGCAGAGCGACGTTCGTCTGTTATTGAACAACTTGAATAAACGAACAGACACTGGTTAGCTACTTGCTCTACGTTTATTTAAAATTAACAGCAAGACAACTAGATGTGAATGTGCTTTCCATTAAATAAATCACACACAGTAAACAAAACCTTATCCAAAAAAATGTAGACGCGCAAACTGCGTGCCAGTGCGGTGAGACGTACATGCTCGGGCAGATTCGGCTAGAAGTCGCTCATCCTCGGACGCGGCACCACGCGCGCTGTTACAAAAAAAAGCCGTGCACACAGCCAAGCGAAATGGGGTCTTGACGGTCTTGCGCACCCAACGCGCCATTTTTGTCGCGCGCACCTTCGCGCTCGTGCGGGCGCGTTGAGTATAAACAAGGCTTTACTCCGTGTCAGCGCGCGTTCTGATTGATAAAGGGGCAGAGACCTCTCCCGAATCATCTCTAGTAGTAGTAGCCTCCGAAGCACCACTAACTCCGCCTCCGTTTCCCTCGTACGCTGATATTAGTATTTAAACATTAAAAACACAAAACAATTGTGAAAAAAAATATTTTTATAACATGGTTTTGGCGGTTATAGAGTTCTAATGACTGTGTTCAACTATAACCGTCACACCCCTAGTTCCACGGCGGCATCCATCTTTGTAAATGTACAAAATCTGCTTCACCGTCGCTGTGCTGTCGTCATTGTGTAAAGCCCGCCCCAGCGTTTCTGATTGGTGCCGCGATTTCGACGGATTAGAAACTGGCTTGAATGAGCTCTTTGCCAGACTTGCAGAGCAAATCTAAATTTGCCGGAAGTTGTCTGGGTTTTCCCAGGCTATCTGTAAGCAACTGTTTTATGTAAATAAAATTAAAAAAAACGTTTCTAGAACACAACATCCTATAACAAACATTGTCATCCAGATTTTTTAAAACTAAAAGCCTGCTTTAAAGGGTTAGTTCACCCAAAAATGAAAATTCTGTCAGTAATTACTCACCCTCATGTTGTTCCAACCTCGTAAGACTTTCGATCATCTTCGGAACACAAATTACGATATTTTTGATTAAATCTGAGAGCTGTCTCACTCTTAGGCTTCTATATACTTGAAATTGAGGCCTCTGAGTGAGTTCACATACTGTAACAGCGCAACGCTTCTGGGTTGTACGTCAGAACGTAGGCTCACTATTGGCCGACGCTGGTCATGTGTGTAATGCTGGTCAATAGTGAGCCTACATTCTGACGTACAACCCAGAAGCGCTGCGCTGATACACTACAGTCAGAGGCCCACACAGAAGAAATTGAATAGTTGAATAAAGTCGTTATTTTTTGGGGGGGGGTTTGCGCGCAAAAAGTATTCTCGTTGCTTGATATACTTATGGTTGAGCCACTGTAGTCACTTAGACTATTTTAAACATTGTCTTTGTCATTGGGCCGGCAAGTTTCAATTACATAGAAGCCTATGGACGAGTGAGACAGCTCTCAGATTTAATCAAAAATATCTTAATTTGTGTTTCGAAGATGAACGAAAGTCTTACGGGGTTGGAACAACATGAGGGTGAGTAATTACTGACAGAATTTTCATTTTTGGGTGAACTAACCCTTTAAATATGGGTGTGTCTAACCTATATGCTAATTCGGCTACTGTATATGAACAGTTATACTTACCAAATAAGTTGCAATTCATTCACAAAGTGCACACACAATTTGTTAGAAGGCACAAGCAAATGAGTAACATTTATTTTGGATCTCACTAAATCAGGGCGACAGTGAATAATTTTAAATGAATAAGGTTCTCTCAGTACACTACCCGTTATTTATAAATACTTTTATCTTGCTGTGTATGGTTTTTGACTGATTGCACTCTCAGGGAAATGCTCATTGTTTTTTGCAGTTTTAATTTACATTGTAATTAGAACAGTGCAATTAATTAACCTCCACTAAGTACCACTTAATAATCCACATGGAGTGCTGTTAATTACTTCAGTGTGATAATCATAAACCGGTCATTCAGTCACAATGGTGATTCTTTTGTCCCAGATGGTGAAATGCTCAATGTCCCAGATTTGGAAAAAAGGAGATTAGAAATACCATTAACGGTAAAGCTCTCTGAGCACAGGAGAATTTTATTGCTGGGAGGTTGATCATTCATAGCTCTGGAGTTATGAATGATCAACTTTTTATGCCAACCCAAAAATGTTATTCTTTAATAACCAAATACTAAGAAATAGCTTGATTTTAATGCTTGTTTTGTCTTATTTTATATCATTTTAAGTCATCTTAAGGCTCCCTTGGAAGGTTATTGAGGCCCTCTAGTGGGCCCCGGTCCCCTACTTGAGAACCACTGATGTAAATGATGTGAAAATCGCCCTTTTCTCATCATCATTTTGTATATTTAAATACAGAATTATGGGAGAAATGTGCGATCTCACAGAAATCACCTTTAGTATCTAAAACAGTGTAAGAAATTATTGAAATATATCCTGAATGTCTATAGTAGATAACGTCTTCTCTATTTGCTTGCCATTTCTTTGCTTTTTAGGTGAAAAGGCTGATATATTAGGGAGATGTTTGTGAGTTGTGTTTTGTTTTGGCTTGTGAACTGCTGTAACACCTCCACACTTTAAATATACTTCAATGTTATATCATAACTCTGGCCATATCACTTGAATTCATGCAACCCTTGTCACGAGCTCTGCATGCTGTATCTGCATCTGTGGGCTGTAGTATTAAAAAACTGACCTGAACTTCTCTCTCAGGCCAGCAGCAAAAAAATGCTTCAAAATCATGCATTCACTAGTAGAAGTGGAAGCTTTGAAAACCTTCACTGTATGCTTTATTTATGCAAGAGCAGCAGAAAGAGCAAGAGAGAAGAGGCATGACTGACCGGCAGAATTTTGGCCGGGGACATAGGAACGGGAGCTGCCCCGTCATCAGCACTTCATAGGAAAGCGCAGCCACATTAGCCAGCGTGGCAGAACCGCTTTGTCATGCTGCAGATTAATGTGGCTGCCATTTGCTGTCCCATGAAGCCACTTGGATGTGCGGCACCATGCATGTCATTAGAAATTATAGCACAGACACATAGATGCAAAACTGTTTAACTTATCGTAACACACTCACAAACACACACACTCTTGCTCACACATATTTAAATAGAATTTGAATGTTGTCTTAATAAAATAGATAGTCCTAAAATATGAAAGGCTTTGAACGTGGCTGTGATATTTGCATGCACAGCTCTTACTGGCCTACGTTACACTCACCCCCCTAAACCTCCCTCCCATCCAGGTCACCAAATCTAACCGGGTTATAACCAGGTTACGGCTTCAAAAATAGTACATGTAATAAAAAAAATACATGTTTTGCTTTCATTAGTAAATTAGCAAAAAGACATGACATATAATACATATAAAAAACAACATATGTGACCCGTGCTGGCAAAATGAGTAGGAATGCACACATGCTAATTCTGAGCTAAAGGCAAAACAGGTGAAAAAATATCCATTTTGGTTGAATTTGAGGTTTTCTTTAAGCCCTCGCCTAGTGATCCCAATGCTCCAAATAGCAATTAAAAGTCTAGAAGTATCTTTATTGTATGTTTTCTGAGAGCAGTACCTTTCCTTTATCCATGAAAATATCAGTTTTTCTCTGCTCGCTTCTCCACAACTGGCGTTTCCACTCAGCACAAGTTTGGTGTCGTTTTAAAGCGCAGCATTCCGACTTTGTGAATATTCATAGCAAACTCTCGATGACATGAGTCTGAACCAATGAAATGTTATTTTCAAACTCATGCTGATGTAGTGTTGTATTAACTCACTAACTAATGGACCAGACAAATAAAATCAGAAGACTGTACGGTACATATGGGGAGGCGACGGTGATACTAAGCATCAGGAAGAGACAAAGTAAGTTAAACCATAAGCTTTGATTTTACTTTGAGTATTTAGTTATCCTTTTTTCTTTAGTATTTTCTTTTTACCTCAATCACAGGATAACAATCAACAAAACAGAGAAACACAATATATATATACACCCTGGTTGCACCCTCTAAATTACTATTCATTTAACAGTAATCACAATCACAATCAATGTATTCAAGTGAACACAAATGAAAAACAATCACCGGTATATTACATGTAACCCACACTGAAATCAGTTCTTCAAATTCAACTCATTATCAACTGGAAGATTGATCAGTCTTAACTTTTCCAATTGCTCCAATTTTCCAATTTTATGCTCCTGAGATGTTTCAGTCCCATAAAAAAATATCACCGGCCTCTGGGAATGTATTCTCCTACTTATAATAATATAATGGAAAACTGTCCTTTCCTCTAGGTTCCTGATCCTTTCAGGGTCGAAGTGGGAGGCTCGCCATCAATTAGGAAAATCTAACATGGAAAATTATTCACACAGAAAAAAAAAAAAACTTTCCGTCGGAGGACGACGAATGGGGTTTCGCTTAGAAAGCCTATCGACTTCGAGTATACAAAAACGAGCCAATGGCAAAGAAATGCCATGGGTCTGCAGAATTTGCATAGCGTATCTCCGCCCCACCTCGTGGGTATAAAAGCGGAAGACGCCGCAACATTCAGACATGTTTAATCGCTGAGGAGCCAAGACTGAGCTCAGGCGATCCCCGCGGTACAGCGGAAGTGGCAAGAAGACGGAACGTCTCCGTTCCCTACTCAGGGAACGAGGGTTACATCCGTAACCGAGACGTTCCCTTTCGTTGTCACTCCGAGTTCCGTCGGAGGACGACGAATGGGGATACCAGTCTAATCACGCCACCTTCCCAGCTGTCTTCCAGTGCCCTGCGTAAATCTGAGATCCCTGTCGTGGGCTGGCACGGACGAAGGACTCCAATTTAGCACAGGAATACCAAGGTACACTGGGGAGCATATCCCAAGGTTTTTAGGGGAATATGCAATTACTGCCAACCCAGAGGGGGGGACTTAGAGAATACACATATGACCCGAGGGATGCATATGGGGAATCACTGGGGTGTCCAGCCGCAGGTGGAATATTTCAACCCCAGGGGTGGCAAGGTGGCTTGCCAAGGGAAAGACACATGCTCAGAGAGGCTTACAGTGGAAATACACATGTGGGGGTAGCTCAGAGGAGGTACCATGCACACGCAGAGGCACCTAGCCGACGGACAGGCAGCAGACACTGGCGCCGACGTCAGGAGTGCTGGAGGAACTCGGGGCTTTCGGGGAAGCTCACCTCTTGAAGGAAGGAAAGCACGACGCTGATCGAACATCTCCGGGGGTCTACTCGGTGAGAAGAGCACCAGTTGACCAAGAGGTTCCACTTCAACGTGTAGACGTGTCTCGTGGACGACGCTCTAGCGGAAGTGATGGTAGCCACCACCGCTGGTGGTAGGGTACTCAAACCTGCCTCGTCCCATCCAGGAGCCACACGTGGAGGCTCCAGAGATCGGGACGAGGGTGCCACAGAGTGCCCCGTCCCTGAGAAAGTAGGTCCTTCCTCAGAGGTATGGGCCAGGGAGGTGCTGTCGCGAGGAGAATGAGTTCGGAGAACCAGGTTCGGGTGGGCCAAAACGGCGCGACCAGCAAAACCTGCTCCTTGTCCTCCCTGACCTTGCGCAAGGTCTGCGCAAGGAGGCTCACTGGGGGGAACGCATATTTGCGGCCCCGCGGCCAGCTGTGCGCCAGAGCATCCGTGCCGAGCGTGCACTCGGTCAGGGAATAAAACTGGGCGCAATGGGTCGAGTCGTGAGAGGCAAACAGATCTATCTGTGCGTCCCCAAACTGGTCCCAAATCAGCTGCCGACTGGGGATGGAGTCGCCATTCTCCAGGGAGGGGCTGAAACCGTGAGAGCTCGTCTGCACAGTTCCGGACTCCAGGAATATAAATGGCACGAAGCGACCTCAGATGCTTCCGACTCCATAAGAGGAGGTGGCGGGCGAGTTGCGACATACGGCGGGAGCGCAGACCACCTTGACGGTTGATGTACGCTACAGTCGCGGTATTGTCTGATCGGACTAGTACATGCTGGCCCCTGAGCACGGCTCGGAAGCGGCGCAGGGCGAGGACGGCATAGCGGCCCGGTGTCGGGGCACAGTCATAGACCGCGTCCTGACAGAGGAGACCAGGGAAGGACGAACGTTCCACGGGGGTCTGCTCTGCCAGGGGTCTGGCGACAGAGGAGGATGAGAGCGGCGCGGTCCAGGGACGGCGCGCACTGTCATCCGGCTCTGGGACCGAGGAGGACGAGGGGTGCACGGCCCGGGGGCGGCGCACCGTGTCGTCCAAGAACTCTGTGTGCTCAGAAATGGGAGAGTCAGTTCTTTCTGAATAAGGATTCTTCCCCGGCCCTCCACCAGGGAAAGGAGTGGCCCTGCTACCAGCTCCTGGAAAGAACTAAGTCCAATTTCTGAGGAGCCCATCTCAAGAGTGCCGCTTAACCCAGCGTATAGCGGGGCGCGGGGCTAGAGAGGGCTGTGGCATCCCCCTGCGGCTTCCAGAGCCAGCCCGGGTGATCGGGCGGGGTGGGAGCCGCAGGAGGGTGCCTTCGGCGGTGGGCAGACTGAGGGATCAGCTCGGACGGCGGGGCCGTCGGGGCAGAATAAGCCTCAGTCTGCTCGAGGGCGGTTGAGAACTGTTGGGCAAAGCCCTCAACCGCACCGCCGAAGAGGCCGACCTGGGATATGGGGGTGTCAAGCAGATGGGTCCGCCCGACATCCTGCACATCGGACAGGTTCAGCCACAGAATGGTGTACATCACCTGACCCAGGGAACGTACGGCCACTTTCGTCGCTCGGAGAGCAAAGTCAGTGGCGGCGCGCAGCTCATTGAAGAGCCCTGGGTCAGTCCCGCCCTCGTGCATGTCCGTGAGCATCTGGGTCTGGTAGACCAGCAGAATGGCCATGGCATGCAGTGAGGCGGCTGCCTGTCCTGTAGCGCTATAGGAATTCGCCACAAGTGTAGACGAAAAACTACAGGCTTCGGACGGGTGCTTAGGATCCCACCGAGAGGAAGCACTCTGAGGACACAGTAGCATCGCAACAGAGCGTTCAACCGGGGGACCCCAGTGTACCCATGGGCAGCGGCCCCGTCGAGGGAAGGAAGGGCGGAGGAGATCAACAAGGGATCGCTGGAAGACATGGGGGTCTTCGAGGATTTCGAGATCTCATGATGCACATCCGGGAAAAAAGGATTTGGAGTGGACGCTGACAGGAGTCAGCGGCCACACCCAAAAACCAATCGCCCGGGAAAGCATGGCCGTCATCTCAGGATCTGACGCGACAAATGCCATATGCACACCCGAAAGTGGCAGCACTGTCAAATCTTCACTTCCTGAAGATTCTAGCCCCCCCTGTGATGCTGCGATGGACAACAGGTCCGATTCTGGAGCGTCAAGGGAAACCCGCGGGGCATCCGAAAATAGACCCGAGGAATCCCCTGAACACTCGCGGGTTGCGTCACTGAAGAGGGGGGCGTGGTCCACGGACAAACAGTCGGCGGATTTGTTCCACACACACACCCTCAGGTCACCCTGGCCACCAGCTGAAGTAGCACCTTACGTGGAGAGTGTTAGATCGGGGTGTGGATGAGGGGACTCTCTCTTTAACAAGATCATTGAGTCTCGACCGTAATGACGCGATGATCACGTTCCCGCGGGGAGAACGTGAGTCATCCACAAACGCTGCTCTAGCGTGATGAAGCACAAGCACGCAGAGCAGAGAATGTGCCCATCAAAATCGGAAATGAGTCGACCGCAACCAGAAATGCACGGGCGAGCCGTCTTTAAAAAGACGTGCCGCGTGCGAGCTCTTTTGTGAGAGAAGGAAAAAACTCTGCGATGTTGAAGCGAGCAGGGAGAAACAGACTCATTGGCAGATCACTGCACAGATCAGCAGGCAATGTGAACTCGCTGCAGATCGCCGTCACACCAACACCGGAGAGAGTGGCTCGTCTCGTAGAGTGAAGTCAGAAATGGCTGTGGAGTGAAGAGATACTCTTGGCTCCGAAGCGAAAACATGTCTGAATGTTGCGGCGTCTTCCGCTTTTATACCCACAAGGTGGGGCGGAGATACGCTATGCAAATTCCGCAGACCCATGGCATTTCTTTGCCATTGGCTCGTTTTTATATACTCGAAGTCGATAGGCTTTCTAAGCGAAACCCCATTCGTCGTCCTCCGACGGAACTCGGAGTGACAACGAAAGGGAACCTGGCCTGTCCATTCACATGTCTCTCTTTATTTTTCCACAGGCACGCGCAACCAAAATGGCGTCAAGAGAACGAGAGTGAACACTCAATACACCATGCGGTTTGACATAATCACACATGTCAAAATGTATCAACTCTGTAGTGCTCGATCGACACAATCACTCCAATCACATCCAATATCTTGAAGTTTCACTCCAATTCTACAGTTTAAGAATCATATTTTTCCATTTTAACACTTTAACGTCAGATTAGATTTCTCAGTCAATCTGCATCTCTCTTCAATCCTGCACAACGTGATCCGTAAGCAAGGGGGGAAAATAAAGAAAATGAAAAAGAAAAAGAAAAATCCATCAAGAAAATGATCACAGATGAACACAACTTTTATGAAATTTGAAGCCTAAATGCAGTCGCCAGAAGTAAAAAGCTAAAGGTAGGCTATAAACGAACCACCACTGTCCCACGACTTCAACGTCACCATCACTAAATATCCGAAAACTCTTTCAGTTTTTATCTAAAAACAATTTCTCAGAACGTTTGAATTAGAATAGTTTATAAGAGCACAGTTATAAGCAACCGGGGCTGTAAAAAGGGGACTGAATTTACCTTTTCGGCGTGATGATGTTTAATCTCCTTGACAGCCTCTGTAGTCCCGTTTAGCCACTTGTTAGCAACTGCCTTTTTCAAGACACGTAACAGCTTCAAAAAAATCAGTGGGGTAATATTGATGTATTTTATGTCGCAGGATAAAACGTGAAAGTGTCTTGAGCTTGTGTTCACCACAGACCTTTTTTCAGCCATTTAAGCAAAATCCTTAGGGACGATGGAACGATGGAAAATGGACGGCATGTATGGACGGCATGTGCATGGCATGACATGAAAGATTTTACTTTTTTAAGTATTACATATTATTATTTATTGAAAATAGACTTCTGACTTAATGTCCTGCCTTTCAACGCTTCTCAACTTGTGGCTTATGCCTTTCATACAGACTAATCAATTGCATCTTTACTTGCACCCTGAAAATGGAGTTATGTAACATACACGGCCAAATGGCAGGAAGTGTGGGGAGCGTGCTTATGTGTTTTGGCTCATTCTGTGCTAGCAGTGTTGTGCCGTGGTATGACCGTCTGGACTCGACACGGGGATTACAAGCATCCACTGTATAGAAGGATGGGTCTCACAGGAAATGACATGTGCTGTTCGCACCCCGCCCACTCTGTGCAAGTGATAGAGCGACTGCTGGGGACATTAAGGTTACTATTGCTGTTGAAATGTTTACCACACATTAGCCTCCCCACATTTCATCCTACAACAGAAACATATGCCTGCTCTGTCCTTTAAGGGATAGTTCCACCAAAATTTACAATTTTGTCATAATTTATGTTTTTTTTCTGTCATTATTATATTCCAAACACTCATGACTTTCTTCAGTGCAAATACAAAAGGAATTTTTTATTGAAGAATTTCCCATCTCTTTTCTGTGTCCTGAAAGTCAATGGTGACCACGGATGCCATGCAAGATTGCATTGATTTTGCAATGAATAATGTCAGTGTGTTCGTCACATAAAGCACACATTGTATGCCTTCAAAAGTGCAATGAGTCATGTGAACTATAGTTTTCTTTTTTGTCCTTTACAAGTTTTTAAATGACTTGAGGGTTGGTAAATTATGACAGAATTATCATTTTTGGGACAACTTTCCCTTTAACACATGCTAATTCTTATTTGTTTGTCTTCATGAGCATGTTTGTGATGGTAGCTGGTGACAGGCATCCGGTGCTGATGTCAAAAAACTGTCTTAGAGCCCAGGAGGACTTGGATAAAAAAGGTCAAGGCACATTTGTTTCAAGGACATGTTGTAGAACAATTACCATTTACCAATGCATCTCCCTTTAGTCGTATCCAACAAAGATTTTTTGTTAACACCAGCGAGGGGGTTTGAACTCAAATCATAGTCATTTCGAACATTGCTGGGCTCAGCGTCAGCGGATGTATTCAAGATTGATTTTCTTGTTTAATGTGGGTCATATGTTGTTTGATGATTTGAGTCCTTTGCAGTATAGTACGACTTTGAGTCAATGGGTAGTTCTAACAGCAGTCGCTCACTGTGAAAAACTTGCTGTGTTGTTGAAGGTGCAAACCTGAGCCGTCTCTGAAGATAAGGATTTTCCTCCATCTGCAGTGTCTGATATGCAGCTCCACTGAAACAGGCTTTGCGTTCAGAGAGTTTCCAAGCCGCTTTGGTGCCACAGCTGTCAGGGGACATCAGCCAAGGTTTCCTAAATTGATCAGGCGCTGAGAGATTACTGGTCAACAACAACCATTTCTCCCCAGTCTCTCAAATCTCTGCCCGCACACACACACTAAATCTCGGCCTCTAATGGAGGATAAACAGACAGTATTCTCCCTCAAGCCTTCCTGTCCAGAGGTTGTAATACGAATAATCATTATCTATCTATCTGTAATTTTGATTTGCTTGATAGTTATAGATATGCCATTCCATGTATACTGTAGATTTGATATATCATTTTTTTTAATTATCAATTTATATTTATTGTATTTTTGGTTTTGTACCAATGTAAAAGTCTTGACAGTCTCTTTTAATCAATTTAATACGTATTAACTTATTCATTACATATCATACTTGGGTCACAAAAATAAATATTTAGCTGAGTTAGCAAAAATTGGCTTAAAAAAAACATTGAAGTATCATAAAAGCATTTATATGACTCGTTCAATATATGCCAAATCTTTTGAAGCCATTCGATAGTTTAGAGGAACACGGGCATTATTCCCTGAAAATTCCCTGAAAATCTGGCATTCTGCCTATTCAAATCATTTGTAGATTTATTTGTTTGGATATATAGCTGGATCTTCATTGGTTCTTGTGTGTTTCTTGATGGACTACATTTAAATAGTTTTCTTTCTTTTTTATGTCAAAATGACAGACAGCTTTTGGAAATATCTGTCAAGATTTGGTAAATAACAGGTCACCACAACCTTTGTTTCCATCACACCTGGGATATATCATTCCCAGTCTTGAAATAAGTCAACAACAGCCATTCAAAACAGGGTTGTAATGAGCAAAGCAAGCAAATTCTAATATCTGCAAAACAAGCAATACATTTTTACCACATTTCTAAAAATAGACGTATTTTTCTTGTTTTTAGAGGCAAATGCATCTTTATTTGGGTTGTATTTTTTTCAGGGCGGGGAGGAATCTAATGGTAGTCAGCTCTTTTTCAATTCATTTTGCTCTATATCGATTTTTATCGGCAGCTCAATTTTCACATCTGAGGCTTAATTGCTTATGCAATCCCTATGCCATATTCCAATTCTCAAAGAGATGAAAGAGTTGGGAGGACAGGATGTGTAACTCAGAGGGGGCCGTAGCTGTGCTGGAGACAGTGGCCTTTTACCATAGATTATAGTGACCTCTGTTGACAAGTCCTTGAATTTTTGCAACATGCCTGGATGCAGATTGGAGGAAAAATGTGTCTCTGTTTATGGCACAAAATCAAATTATGTCATCTTAGATCGGGTCTGTTTTAGCTATCACATTGATAATAATAGTATTTCTGGTGCTCTCATGTTATGAGTCATATGAGGGAGAAACAGTGGGCAGTTCACAAGCAATTCCTCCTTCTTCCAGTAAAAACAAGTCCTGCTTTGATGCATAAGATGATTTCTCTTCTGAAAACATGATTTGTGGGATGCCTTGAACTTGCTTTTGTGCACACCAGATAAGCAGTGTGCATTTATTTTCTCTTTAATTATCATGGTGGTCAGGGATGCAAAATGAAAACATTAAGAAACAACCTTTATAAAGAAGTGTTTTGCCTGAATAAACATCTACGATGGCATTGACCTGCCAGTCCTTTCCCATGATCCATTCACCCGGTTTTTCATCAGTTTTGAGCTTTGAGTCATTCGGCTCAAGCACTTTAGGTATGGATAAAGGAGGAAATATGATTTCCCCCGCTGTGTGTGGCAGACTTATCGACTTTCTTATGTGCTTGAGAATAATGAGCTTCCATTCTGGGCTGAGGTTAAGCGGCAGTATGTTTATTTTGATCGCATGAATGTCAAGCACTTTTGGACATGTATTGCCTTGCAAAAATGTGCCAGAAATGTGTTAGAACCGAGTGAATCAAGGACAAGGCCCACTGTGGGCCATTAGAAATCTAATTAATGAAATTTAGCTTTGAGTTGCTTTCATGGCCCATCCTAGTAACTTGCGAGTTGAGTTCCATTTCAATTTTGCTCTCCCCTGCTGTCACTCATGATGTGCGTAACACAGCACTACATAATTGAAAACCAAGCGCCGCATCCTAGAATGTCTCTCTCAGCAGATTTTGACGCTGTAAGCCCTTGACCAGCAGAGAATTAATAATTGTTACATGGGTTCCACTTGCTACAGTCACCCTCTATTTGAGCAAAACATTTAACCCTTGTATCACAATATTCCACAAATACGCTGCAGTAAAATTCATCTGTTTGACATGTAACATGCATTTGTGAACTTGTGTTCTTTTCATGTACGCCTTTTAATTGCCAAAGCCCTTCATTAGCACACAATATGTAATTATAGTTACATGACTGCATGTCTCATGCTGATACACTGATGGAAAAACAGACATGTTGGGGGTGGGGGAGGGGCCACACCCGTAAGCCAATCACATAACGTCTGGTTATGACGTGTGTTATTCGCCAGCTCAGCCGCATCGAACTTCCATTGTAAACACATGTATGATGCAAACCATCGAGCGAAATACCGGAGTGAACATGGCTGATCCTCCATGGCTGATCCGCCATGAGTGCAACCAAGGGGGACACAATCACAACTATCGCCTTGCCGGCCTTTGGCCTCCCCAGTTTCTCGCTGATGATCGGTAATAGTTGATAAATTAAACTTTTCCCGAAACCTGTCGAGAGTAGGGCCAAAACATCACCTCCATTCAAAATGTTTAACAAACACTCTTCTTGTTCGGGCTTCAGTTTGCAAATGCCGGGAATATTCTCCACAACAGAGCGAATTACATCCCGTGTCAAGTCAATTCAAGTCACCTTTATTTATATAGCGCTTTTTACAATACAGATTGTATCAAAGCAGCTTCACAGTGATAACCTGAAAATAATACAACAAAGTTTGTTTCTAAAAGAAAATTGCGTCAACATCCACCTTAAGTAAGGCAGATCAATAATGTTATTAGCCAAAAGCCAAGGCACCAGCAAGGAACCAAAACTCCATCAGGAGACAGAATGGAGAAAAAAACCTTGGGAGAAACCAGACTCAGTCGGAGGGCCAGTTCTCCTCTGGCCAACGAAGGAACAGTGCATGATTCGGGTAGCATTACAAGTCATTTTGGAAGTCCAAGTAATCACACCGGTATTGAGACGAGTTGTTGAGGATCAGTGCCGTCCACCATAGAGGGTCCTTATCGCCGGCGTTGAGTCGTCTCTTCGCAGGCTTTGTGATTGGGGCATCTGAAGTCTCCGTGAGAGGCTGGATACAAACTGGAGCTGACAAACGCCATTTTCCTCGGGACTCGCGTCCCGAGATAACAGCAGAAGAGCAAAAAGGGAAAATAATTAGCATAGCTGCTGTTCATAAAGATTTCCATAACACGAGTGTAGATGATAAAAACATGAAGACAGTGACTCTTGCGTCCCAGAGTCGCCCCCCTTCCGTCCCCCACACTACTCAGCCCAGCTTACTAACCTCTACATCCCTCCTGCTGCTGAGACCTAACCACAATCTCACAATCTCTCCGCAGCCCAACCATACGCGCCAACCCGTTTGAATAAGGCTGTCGAGCCCCACTGGTGCGTTAATATGCAGTTTCAGTGGCAAACGGTTCCGTATGGCATACCACCTACCGGAAAACACAATATCTGCCCAACCACCCGTCATTCACGCAATATACACAGGAACGTAATGACTGCAAATACTATACAACCTATACAAATAACCTACAGACTCTTCAAGTTTTATAATATTAAATGCATTAGATCTGATTCAGCAGTGGTATAAAAGGTAATCATTATGTGAATGCTTGGCTAAAGAGATGCGTCTTTGATCTAGTTTTAAACTGGGACAGCGAGTCAGAGCCTCGAACAATATCAGGAAGGCTATTCCAGAGTTTTGGAGCTAAATGTGAGAGCGCCCTCCCTCCTTTAGTGGACTTAGATATCCTAGGAATGACCAGAAGCCTCGAATTTAGTGATCTTAAAGAACGCGATGGATTTTAGGGAGATAGAAGGTCCATTAAATACACAGCAGCTAGACCATTTAGGGCTTTATAGGTCAGTAGTAGTACTTTGTAATTGATCCGGAACTTGATAGGTAACCAGTGGAGAGATGATAAAATTGGTGTTATATGATCATATTTTCTTGACCAAGAACTCTAGCAGCTGCATTTTGCACTAACTGTAGCTTGTTTATTGAGGATGCAGGACAACCGGCTAATAAAGCATTACAATAATCTAGTCTCAAGGTCTTGAATGCATGAACTAACTTTTCTGCATCAGAGACAGATAGCATGTTACGTAGCTTTGCAATGTTTCTAAGGTGGAAAAAGGCTGTTCTTGTAACATATGAAATATGATTTTTAAAAGACAAGTTGCGGTCTAGTATAACTCCCAGGTCTTTTACTGTAGTGGATAAAGTAACAGGACATCCTTCTATATTAAAGTTGTATTGTACGTGGTTTTGTGGGTAGTTTTTTGGACCAATAAGTAATACCTCCGTTTTATCTGAATTTAGTAGCAGGAAATTACGCGTCATCCAGCATTTTATATCTTTAAGACACTCTGTCAAATTAGATAAGTTAGTGTTTTCATCTGCCCATGATGAAATATATAATTGAGTGTCATCAGCATAACAGTGGAAATTAATTCCATGTTTTTTTATAATATTACCAAGTGGCAGCATATATATTGAGAATAGCAGAGGGCCTAACACCGATCCTTGCGGCACTCCATAGTCCACTGACGTTATCTTTGATTTTTCTCCATTTAAACAGACAAAATGGTAACGGTCCGATAAGTACGATCTAAACCAGCTTAATGCCTGTCCCTGAACACCAGTGTAGTTTTGTAGTCGATACAAGAGTATTTTATGATCGATATTGTCGAACGCAGCACTAAGAACGAGTAGAACTAATATTGAGATACAGCCTTGGTCAGAAGCTAAAAGTAAATCATTTGTAATTTTAACTAGCGCAAATTCTGTGCTATGATGCGGTCTGAATCCTGACTGAAATTTTTCATATATCTCATTTTTTTGCAAGAAAGAGGACAATTGAGCGGACACAATTTTTTCTAGTATTTTAGACATAAATGGAAGATTTGAAATGGGTCTGTAATTAGCTAAGTTGTTTGGATCTAATTGTGGTTTCTTAATGAGAGGTTGTAGTACTGCCAGTTTGAATATTCTTGGAACATGACCTAAAAATAAAGACGAGTTAATAATATTAAGAAGAGGCTCTTCCACTACAGGTAACACTTCTTTCAGAAGTTTAGTGGGTATTGGATCTAATAAACATGTTGTTGGTTTAGATGCAATGATAAGTTTATTTAGCTCTTACTGTCGTATAGTTGTAAAGCGGTGTAGTTGTTCCAGAGGGGCCATAGTTGAGGCTGAATCATAAGACACTATAGAGGATTGTATATTTACAATTGTGTTTCGGATGCTTTCTTTTTTCTCATTGAAGTAGTTTATAAAATCATTGCTACTATACTGTAACAGAATATTTTGCTCTGGTGATGTCTGTTTATTTGTTAGTCTAGCCACGGTGTTAAATCAAAACCTTGGATTATTTTGGTGATTTTCTATTAGTTTGCGGAGATGCTCAGCCCTGGCTGTTTTTAGAGCCTTTTTATAACGTGACATACTGTCTTTCCACGCGATTCTAAAGACCTCTAAATTAGTTTGTTTCCATTTACGCTCTAGGTTACAAGTTTCTCTCTTGAAAACATGCGTAGCACTGTTGTACCATGGTGCTTTAGTTTTCTCTCTAACCTTTTTTTATCTAATTGGTGCAACAGTGCAACATAGATCAGGTAAGCTATTTGAGAATCTATCTATAGTGGTTGGAACGATTGTTCTGCCTGGTCTATAACGTGGCGCAACATGACACATTTCAGCAGTAAGTATTATGCAAGTTACCATGTAATGATCAGTGAGATCGCCACTTTGCGGTATAATATCTAAATCAGTTGGATTGGTTCCATATGATATAATTAAATCTAGTGTATGATTTAGACGATGAGTGGGACCACTGACGTTTTGCTTGACCCCAAAGGAGTTTAATAAATCTGTAAACGCAGTCCCTAACGCATCATTTGTGTTATCTACATGTATGTTAAAATCTCCAACAATTATTGCTTTATCGGTATTGACCAATAGATCTGAGAGAAAGTCTGCAAACTCTTTTAGGAATTCAGCATAGGGCCCTGGAGGTCTATATACAGTAGCCAAGGCTAGAGATAATAGGGATTTCTTTCTTACATCTAAGAGCGTAACATTTAGCACAATTACTTCAAACGAATTAAACCTGTGACCTGTTTTCTGAGTAACATTAAGAATATCTCTATAGATTGTTGCAACACCGCCGCCACGACCGATCAGACGGGGCTCATGCTTATAACAGTATCCTGGTGGACTAGACTCATTTAGACCGAAATACTCATTTGGTTTAAGCCAGGTTTCAGTAAGGCAAAATACATCTAAGCTATTATCTGTGACCATCTCATTTACAATAACCGCCTTAGGTGTGAGCAATCTAATGTTTAGAAGACCTAGTTTTAGAAATTGTTTTTGTTCACTGATATTTAGATTTTCTGGTTTAATTACAATAAGATTTTTCCTAGATCCTGCACTAGGTTTATTGTTTGGCCTCACTAAACGAGGAATAGACACAGTTTCTATATAATGTTCTACACTACTTATATCAATTAAGTTGGGACAGCAAAGACTGTGATTTGGACTTTGATTTTCTAGTCATATGGTGTGTAACGTCTTGGAGATGTTGTCCGACAGAACAGCCGCTCCGATTCTGCTGGGGTGCAGGCCATCAGCACGGTAGAGCCTAGGTCGTTCCCAGAACAGATTCCAATTATTTACAAAGAGCAGTTTCTGTTCATTACACAATGACATTAGCCATTCATTTAGTGCGAATAATCTACTGAACCTTTCCTGTCCTTGTCAGTACGTGGGAAGCGGTCCAGACACGATGATCGTTGCCTCAGGCGCTGTGCTACGTACCGTCTCGATCAGGCTCCTGTAGTCCTTCTTCAGAACCTCCGTCTACCGCAGCCTGATGTCGTTCACTCCCGCGTGCAGCACAACAGCTCCGACGCGCTCGTCACCGTTCAGGATCTCGGGAACCTGTGCGGCGACATCAAGAACACGAGCACCAGGAAAGCAGTGAGTGCGCACCTTACCCTTACCTGAGGTAGCACGGACGTGACGGACCATGGAACTGCCGATGATCACGGCGTCGTCGCGTTCCGACTCGCGAAGAGGGGAGAAGCGGTTCCCGGTGGAGATCTCGAAGGCCGGGAGGGGCGGAGAGGTTCTTGCTCTGGTCCTGGCTCGTGTCTTCCGCTGTGGGATCACCCAGGGTCCATGGTGTTGTGTCGGTGCCGGAGTGAATGATGCCAGAGATGATCGCGTCCTCCTGGGCAGAGAAACGCACGGAGTAGACGAAGTCGGAGTCAAAAAGTTACTAACCAATGACTTGTGAGCATCGGCGCGTGACGTTTCAAGCGCTGATCGCCGATCCCGCAGCTCGGCTTGTTTCTCCAGCAGACCACGGATCTGTTTCTCCACCGATTCCAGCACCAATCGTACCGAAATCAGCTCGAATGTGTCCTCACCTGCACTCAGAGGTAACGTTGGACACACATCCGATATGTTCGCCATTATAACAGATGAACAGTAAATTTGTAGTGATACTACCAATATCACTACTAATTTAAGACTGAAAATCTGGATATAACCTGTATCCTTTCAGTGAAACGGGTGTAAAATAAGACGGTCGGTAGGCGCGAGGCCACGCGTGAAATGCTAGCGGACTAAAAGCTAGTAGCCGAGATTCGCAAAGTTGGATCTAAGTAGCGATATCATAGTAATCCGATTGTTTTTAATAAGGAATAGTATCGAGGATAAGTTCACATGATATAAAATAGAAAGTGCTTGTTTATAAATGAGTGGTAAAGAAGAAAATCAAGGATTAATGAATCAATTCGACGGAGCTACAAACACAGACCGCACACGTGTCTCCATATCCACGGTCGTTTTCGATTTCCCTAACCTAAAATACAATCTTAAACTCGGTGCTTAGCGTCTACGTCACGGCTCTCAGCCAACCCTCTGTTCGTTGATTGGCCGGCTGTTTTCAGGCCGGAGGAAAACTGAGAGACATGTCGATGTCTCAGACTGAGTACAGAAGCCAACTGAAATAGAGCGGAAGTACGAAGTCTGACGTAGTCAGGCTAGTTAAAGTTAATTAATGAGTTTTGTTTTTTCAACATTCACATGCAATTTTTTTGTTTGTAATATTTCTATTCCATTCTGTTTTCATGAAATCATGAAATTAATAGTGATTTTTTAGTTTTTGCTTACACTAGTAAGCTAGTATACTAGTTTACAACAAATAATATAGTCAACTAAATAAAAAAGAAATATTCTCCAGAAGAAAAAAAAATGGGTTCAGTAAGATTTTTTGGTGACACTTTATTTTGGTGGTCCCTTTTGAACATTCTGTTGACTATATAACTTTGCAACTGCATTTTACTCCATCCTTTAGATGAGACGTTAAACCAAGGTCCTGACTCTCTGTGGTCATTAAAAATCCCATGATGTCCTTCAAAAAAGAGTAGGGGTTTAACCCCGGCATCCTGGCCAAATTTGACCCTTGGCCTCTGTCCATCATGGCCTCCTAATAATCCCTATATACTGTTTGGCCTCATCACTGTCTCCAGTAAGTTGGTGTGTGGTGGGCGTTCTGGCGCAATATGGCTGCCGTTGCATCATCCAGGTGGATGCTGCACATTGGTGGTGGTTGAGGAGATTCCCCCTTCCGTATGTAAAGCGATTTGAGTACCCAGAAAAGGGCTATATAAATATAACAAATTATTATTATTATTTATTATTATGTCAACTAACTCTCATTAGAGTATTAGTAGACGGTTCACGGTTCTATATTGTTTGGACTTTGTTTGCCTATTTCCAACCATTTGTTTGTCACCTTGGTTACTCATTTGATTTGTCATCACGTTCAGCTGTTTCGTCATTAATCACCTGTCTGTGTATTTAAGTTCCTTTGTTTCAGTTCACATTTGTCCCGTCTCGTCGATGTATGGTTCTGTTTGCCTTCCTGCCCCCGTTTGGATTTCTCTGTGGATATTATAAAAGACTGTTTGAACCTGATTACTTCAGCTTTGGGCGTTTGTATACAGCCAAGTGTGACAGAAGACTGGACCAAAACG
The DNA here is from genome assembly GCA_030578255.1 of Tiaroga cobitis. Taxonomy (NCBI): domain Eukaryota; kingdom Metazoa; phylum Chordata; class Actinopteri; order Cypriniformes; family Leuciscidae; genus Tiaroga; species Tiaroga cobitis. Next base: position 25,129,247 of record CM060599.1, read on the forward strand.
TACCAAATATTTTCTTTTGTATACATTTTTCCCTTTTTTGGTTTATTTTCCCCCCATGGATCTGCCAGCAGGCAAACAGCCTGGAGCAGAGTGATCATTCGCTTACTGATCACAACCAGGATTTCCTCGACCTGGCGTGCCTGATGCACTTCACCGATGACTCGCTCAGCATATTTTACTTCACCGGCCTGAGCGAGCAGGCGAAGGCACGCTTGCAAGCGAACAGTCCCCGGGGGGATTTTGGTACGTAAAAGAACACCAACCCCACTCCCGACTCAAGAGTCCAGCCAGACACCATCACTTGAGATGGACGTGACACCTGAGCCCACCACAGACAAAGAGCCAGCACCAGTAGAAGTGACTGAGCCCGAGTATACGTCTGACCAGGTGTGTGAGCCGGCCACATCGTCCATCGCCGTGGGAGTTTTAGTTGAGATCGAGGGAATGGAGTTGATCCTACACTCCCACCACAGTGAGTGATTTGTTGTTGGACTCTATGTACTGTTTAGATTTCGGAGAGGATGATTCCCTGCTTTCCCTACCTCCTGCTTTGCCTCAGCCCTCCGGTACCCCGGTTCCACCTCTCAGGGGTCGTCGCAGCAGCTTCGTTGCAGTCTCCAAAGCCTACAGTATCGTTCCAGACCATCGCCTCTGTCTGCACCTAGGGCTCCGTCGCCATCGATCGTCACCATTGCGCATGGTCAAGAGGATCCCCGGCATGGCTCTTCACTCCTTCGACGCTGCTGTGGGTTTCCATCCTGGCTAGACTCTTGGATTCCCTTGCTCCGGGCTTCTCCCTGGCTCCTCCCACCATCTACACCACCTTGGTTTTATCAGTCGTTACCCCTCCTGGATTCTCGTTCTTCACCAGAGCCTCCTCCTTCTGATGGCGCGAGGTCGCGCCTCTTCGGGAGGGGGCGTGCTGTTACGGTTCTTTGTGGTTTGGATTTTGTTTGTCTATTTCCCGCCATTAATTTGTTACCTTGGTTACTCATGATTTGGCATCACGTTCAGCTGTGTCGTCATTAATCACCTCATTTGACTTTGTATTTAAGTTCCTGTGTTTTCAGTTCACGTTTGTCCGGACTCGTCAATGTATGGTTGTCAAGGTCAAATGTAACCCTTGACTCAATTTGATACAGACACAAGTCTGAGTATAGACCAGTTCAATCAGAAGACTAAAATTCGCCTGCAGAGAATAAGGATGTCACAACAATAATAAGCCACTCACACAAGGTATACGGTTTAACTGAATGTATTGTTTTGGTTTTTAAATGCAAAACTTGAATTCAGTAAATGGAATATATAAGAGGAAAAAAATAAAATAAGAGAAAATACAGGAAAGAAAAATAAAATACAATGTAATAAAACAAATTCTGTAAACAACTCTTTTTCTTATAGGTTTCAAGGACTTCAAATACTCTAAAGATCTCGAAAGATAGGTATAATCACTTTTCTTTTAAAAACTTTATGTTAAGTTATACATTAACCTCTTGTTTGTTCCCTTCTAGGTTTCACTAGATTTAATTCAGTTTCTTTAAAAAAAAAAAAAAAAAAATTAGTCACCACCAGTAACACTGAATTCACCTTATGACTTAATCGGGGGGGGGGGGGGGGGGGGGGGGGGGGGGGGGATTATAATCAAATTAACAGTAACGCGTGGTGCGCTTCCATGTCCAAATGTCTGCTATCAGACCCGTTGAAGTGCAGTTTCTGTTCATGTGTGCTATGTGTGTTAACCCTATATAGCCTACCCTACATACAGTTAGGATGATATACACATGACTTAAAATGTGATATTGTCCGCACACCTCTTGCGTTTCGTTTGGTCACACACCACAAGGTGTCACTGTGGCCTCAAAGCTTCAGCACTGCCACTCTGAGCTCGATTGCTGATGTCTGGGGTAAAACACGCCCCCCTCATTAGCATACGGACAAAGAAATGTAGAAATAAATAAATGTAGAAATAAATAAATGTGGAAATAAATAAATGTAGAAATAAATAAATGTGAAAATAAATAAATGTAGACATAAAAACATACATAAATGAATGTGGAAATAAATAAAAGTGGAAATAAATAAATGAATAAATGTATAAATGAAAAAATAAATAAATGTGTAAAAAAATACAATTATACATAAATATTTATTTGTACTTTTTTACATTTCTTTGTTTATTTATTTATGTATTTTTGCTTTTTTACATTTCTTCGTATATTTATTTATGTATTTATTTATTTTTAATTAAGTCAGCTTTGGCATTCCATACATACTTTATACTTATTATAATGATGCATTAAGGTATAGTACAATACGCATTTTAAAACATTAATTTTGTGTAATATAATTGTATATAGTTATCCGTTTCATTGTATTATGAGAGTTACTTCCTGATCATGATGGTGAAAATAATGCTTGAAACTTATGGGCATTTTATATAAAATATACTTTATTTCACAAGAACATGTGCAGCATGCATTTTTCTTTATGTAAAATAATGTCAAAAATCTAAAAAAGAGAGAAAATTCGGCATTGTTTTAAAGTCCCCATGAATTCAAAATTGACCATACTTACTTTGTTTGCCTAAATTGATCGTTTTGTGGTGAACAATTCATCCATGCAAGTGAATCCACACAAAAAAATTTTTGGGCTTCATAATCTTTAATCAAAATCTGAAATGTCCCCTCCCCTCTGCATTGTAGGACCTTCCCTGATGACGTAGGTTTGACGGTTTAGGTGTCTGCTTAACATCCGTAACCACGCCCATCCAACTGACAGTAGACAGGCTGAATGAAAACACCTACTTTTCTAGATCCAATCAGGTGCTAGTTGGAAGAAAAGCCACGCCCACTAGTTTGCCTCATTTTGTATTCCGTTTCTCTCGGAAATACGTCACAACACTGGAGAAAAGTCGTTTGCAACTTCCGGTTCACGGGGACTTTAAAATAAACAATAAAAATGTAGGCTACCGTAAAACTTCAAATAATAGCCGAGTCTCAAATAGACTATTGTCTCTTTTACACGCCTGGTGTGGCTGCAGGTTTGGGTAAATAAAGGGCGGTCTCAAATAGAGGTCGGGTCTGTTTTTTAGTTTCATGTTGTATTTAATCTTCTAAAACCCGACAGATCGTCCGCTTTTTGGCGTCCGCCAAAGCAAATTTGTGTCCCGCCAAAGCCTATTTTGATCGGTGAGTGATGTAGAATAGAATAACTGCTGCGCTGCGCATGACAGGGCGCTTAACGAGCAGAGAGAGAGAGAGAGAGAGAGAGAGAGAGAGCCCCGGCCGCGCGCGCGCACTCTCACGTCTTCAAACAACACGAGCGCTGTCTTGCTCTTTATTTGTCACATCACATACCAGTTATAGTTCATACAACGAGCAGTGAAATGTAAGTCTGGTATTCCTATAGACTCACTGTGTATTAAAAATACCCTAAATATTATTTAAAGGATGCAACAATTTTAAATATTTTTAAATACTTGCAAAAATAACCATGCTTGTGTCATTTGCTGTGTCCGAAATCTCCCATTACTCACTATATAGTGGACTATATAGTGAGCTCGCCATTTTGTAGTGCTGTCCGAATGTATAGTGATGATTATTATACCCTATAGTCCACTCTATGTATCCCAGAATGCATTTTGAAAAGTAGTGTACAACCGATGGTCACTTACCCAAGCCCTACATACCATCATGCATTGCGCTGATCGCAAAAATGGCAGATGGACGTCAAGGAGAGCAGCGCGACAATACGAATTTGTAATACAAATGTAAGTTATGTTCGTTTTCTGTCTAGAAATCCTGTTTCTTTTGCTAATCCGCGAAATCTTCTGAATCACGAAAAAACAAAAAAGATAAATATTGAGTGGGATCTCCACAGAGTCAAGCTGTTTTATTAAGAGTATTATGAGCAAGATATTTGATAATGTAGATCTGTTTTTTTCTAATGTCGACAGGCAAGAGAAAACGGTGTGGTGCGAAAATGAAAATATATGAAAATATGTGTATTCATTTTATTTATGTTTATAAGTTATAATCATGTGTGGAGTGACGCATTATAACAGAAACGGCCAGAAATGACTTTTAATTTTACAATTTTGGAGAAATAAGCTCAATATAATGTAATGTATTTATTAAAAAAAATCTATTTAGCCCAGAGCTGGCTCGGCACCAGCTGACAGATGATGGCGCGTTTAAATAGTGCGACAGTAATGCCGTAATCAACGGCGCCGAGAGACGATCGAGTAGTGTCCGAAAGTGGTGTTTCTATTATGCTGGTGAGCTCACTATATAGTGCTCTACTCCCTACCCCCTACATAGGGGTTAGGGAGTAGTGGTTTGAGTGGAGATTTCGGACACAGCCATTGTCAATACCGGTAATTCCACCCCTCCCTCACTTCCGGTTCTGGCGCTGGGGTTCTGAAACTGGTGGTGCTGCGGGTCTGCAGCTGGATATATCTCCATTTTACATACAACGTGCAAGCATTCGTTCACCAAATGTGGTCGTAAAGAAAAATACATTACTAATAAAACAACTTGAAACAGATTTCTCATTTATATTTGACTTGTATGAGCATTTCATGAACATTACACCCAGATGAAATAAAAGTGTAACTCAAGGCCCGATGAACTTGAACATATAAGCCTTTTTAGGTCTGAAGAACTCTGTTACAACTCAATCCTTTTCTCATCCCTCTCGCAAAAATGTATTCTAATTACAGATCTGTGTTTCTTCAAAACAACATCTTTGATATGTGAACGCGTTATGCATTAACAAGGGTGTATGGAGCTAGAAATGTGTCTTTATAACATGCGAGACAATGATCTGAGAGAAAAAAATAAGTTTGAGAGAAAAAGTTATCACACTGATAGCAAAAAAGCATTTCATGAGAGAAAAAAGAATATTTGAAAGTTTTCATACCAATAGCAAAAAATAATATTTGAGACTAAAAAAAGTTTTGAGAGGAAATATTTTCTCATAGAACATACGCAAATATAAATTTGAATTTTTTTTAATTATTTCTGAGAAAAAAAATCTCTCAAAATACTTTGAAAAAAATCTCAAATATATATTTTTTGCTATCAGTGTGAAAACATTTTCTCTAAAGAAAAAAAGTGTTTCTCTCAAAACGCTTTTCTTTGCTCTCGATGCAATTTTTTGCTCTCGTGTCAGGATTTTGGTTTAGCTGTGAAAATTGTGTCATGGGCGGGGCCACGTTCTTTTTTTCCTATTGGAACGTTCCTATTGGCCAGTTGGTTTGAGCATCGTCTTGTCTTGGGAGTCGAACTGAATCATTACACCATTGTTCGCGTTCGGTTCACCTAGATAGATGCCGCCTCTGCCTTAGCGTTTAAATTCTCTGCCCGGGCCTTTGATCTAGAGACGTGCACTCCCAACGCAATAGACTAGAGTGTGGCGCGGGACTAGATTTGATGGCCGAGTGCGAGCGCGGGCGGCGGGCACGGGCTGTAATGCACCGTGTGTGTGGGTTCCGGGAGAATACGATTCGTATTAAATACGTATTAAAAACAAATACATTTTTATTCATCTGTTGCAGAAAAGCAACAAGAACAACTAAAACAAAATACAAATGATTTACAGGCCAGAGTTTTGTTTTATAACATGTTTGCAGCGTTGAGCGATGTAGCCAATCACAGACATATTTGTTGATTTCTTGAACTCAATGGCCAATCACAAGCATTCAAGATAGACTCCCCTCACTGCTCAAAACGGACTTTTTGTTCAGAGCTGAATTCTGTATGCTGGCAAATTATAACAAACAAAGTGTATGAAAGATTCATTGTGCAGTCAGCTTCATTGATAATAACAGAGATGTATGAGATCGTGTCGTGATGAACTGATGTCAGCTTTAGGAATTTTTACTTTGCGCGCATTCGGTCATGCCAAACCATGCACGCAGTAGCTGCTTATTATATGTTATAACAGTGGTTTGTGTGTTAATGCTTTAATAACACATAATTTATCAGGAGCATTTATGCTGATGTGTATGGCAACACGTAGGCTAACTTGAAAGTATTTGGAGGTGCAGAACAGAGGAGGAGGAGAAATAACATAGAAAGTAGTTGGGAACGTCAGTTATAACGACCCACGTATTAAAATGGTCGGGTTTAAATCGGACTCGGGCTCATAATTATAGTTAATGTGTCGGGCCGGGCTCGGACACAACGTGCACGGGCTTGATTTTTTGGGCCCGATCTAAGCTCTAAATTGAGCACGGACACTCCAATGTTTGGGTAAGATGATGACACACAACTGGATGTTAGCTGGCTGAGGAAGTTCAGCATCACTGAAGATAAAACATTAAAGAAAGCGCTCATATTTATGAATGAATGTGTATTATATTATTAGCTTGCTAATAGCTAGTAAAGCTTATTATTAATTAGCCATCATGCTAGGTAAACTAGCATGAGTGCTATTTTTTAATGTTTAATCTTCAGTGATGCTGAACTTGCTCAGCCAGCTACCCATCGAGTTGTCTGTGCGTCATCATTTTACCCAAACATTGGAGTGTCCGTGCTCAACTAAGGCAGACGGCATCTATCTAGGTGAACCGAACGCGAACAATGGTGTAATGATTCAGTTCGACTCCCAAGACAAGACGATGCTTACTTGACTGGCCAATAGGAACGTTCCAATAGGAAAAAAAGAACGTGGCCCCGCCCATGACACAATTTTCACAGCTAAAGCAAAATCCTGACACAAGAGCAAAAAATTGCATCGAGAGCAAAGAAAAGCGTTTTGAGAGAAACACTTTTTTTCTTTAGAGAAAATGTTTTCACACCGATAGTAAAAAATATATATTTGAGATTTTTTTTCAAAGTATTTTGAGAGATTTTATTTCTCAGAAATAATTTTTAAAAAAGGATAAAATGGATAAATCAAATACTCAAATTTCTTTGGAGAGATCTGAATCACGTCTGCTCTCGTTTGCTCTGCCGATTAGAGAGAGCGACAGCTCCAACCGCGTGCGAAATCCGGAACACAAAAGTGCGCTACACAACATTCTCAACTCTCATTGGTCGATTCTTCCAAACTAAAATTTTTTTAATCGACTGTTCTAAAACACACAAAAATAACTAATAAAATTAAAAGAAAATAAATACTCTGTTTAGTCAGGTGTTAATGCTTTTTTTCGTAACCTGGGTTACACAAAGGTCAAGGTCAAAGTTTATTTCTATAGCACCTTTTAACAACACGAATGTTGACCAAAGTGCTTCACAGATACATCAAAAGTACACATAGAGTTAAGTAGAGCATATATAAAAATAAAAAAAATTCAAACCACGTACGGACCTAAAAAAATAATTAAATAGAATCTTTATAATAAGTACAAATTTTAAACCTAGCGACCTCACAAGAACTGCAACCCCGTAATATTTTATAGATGCAAAAAGCATTTTTAAGCGAATTTTTCAATTTAATAAGCTTAGGTTTAATAAGGTAGTTTTTAACCCATAAGAACCCGGACCAATTTCCCCTAATAGAAAAATTATGGGGCTTATAAAACAGACTAAATGGACCACTTAAAACATGTTTCTGCTGTTGTTTTTTTAAATACAACCACTCCTTGTCAAAGATCTGTAATGTGACATATATGTCACATTGGGCGTTTATGATAATTTTTTTATGTTACATATGTCACATTGGGCTTTTAGTTCTCTTACGAGAGTATCTCTCGTACTGCGTAATAGCTTACGCTAGGGGAAAACTCTTTTCCGCGAGATATTAAAGCCAAAAATTATCCTTAATTTTTTATTAATGTAAAACGCTTTGCAGCAGCAAGCAAACATAGGCGAAACAGCTTGCGCGCCTATTGGTTGCTCTGCAGCAAATGCAGCAGCCTATCGAGAGAGACTCTGCGTGACGTAATGACCAATGGGGGCAATTCGCGCCCATATCGTCACGTCCCGCCAGAAGGGGCGTGGTCTCACCCTATAAATATGCTCGTTAGGCTGATACAAGCTGATTTTTACCTCTTCAGCGAAGCACATGCATCGCTGGATCCGGAGTGAGAAGCCGCGCCGTCGAAGCAAGCCTTTCAGCGGGACGAGCTCTGGAGTCGCTGGCCTCGCCGCCTTCAACTGCCGTACCTGCTGCGCTTTCCGGCGTTCTATATCCTTTCATACTCTGTGTGTATTTACTCTGTTGAGAGTGTGTGTTCGCTTACTTGACGCGACTCACACTTCTCTCATAAAAGAGCAGCGTCTTTTTAAAGATGCCTTCCTGTGGCTCGTGCCGCGCCCAGCTCAGCGATGGAGACCGGCACGTCATCTGTGTTTCCTGCCTGGGTGAGGATCACGCGGCTCTCGCGCTCGCTGAAGGCGGATGCCCTCATTGCGAGCTTTTGCCCATGGTGACTCTGAGGACGCGCCTGGCATCATTCTCCGAGCCTTCACCGCAGCCCGCCGTGGTGCCGCGCCGCAAGAAGCGCCGCGCCCAGCGCGCTCCCGAGCTTTCTCCAGCCCGCCAAAGCTCGCCGGTTCGCCCGCCAGCTTCGCCGGCTTCGCTCGAGTCGCTCACTGACGGACAACGGCCGCCGCCGCGTCCATCCACGAGTTTGACGAACCCACCGAGGCGTGTTCTCTTCTGGCATCCGATAGTGAGGATTGGGCGAGCTCCGTGGATCTCCCCTCCGCTAGCGTTTCCCGCCAGACCACTGGTAAGAGAGCCGGCATTGAGACTGAGCTGATGCGTCTGCTCTCTCAGGCCGTGGAAAGCATCGCCCTCGATTGGGAGGCGCGCCGCGCAACAGGCGAGCTCTGTGGACCTCCGCCTTCTGTCCGCGAGTCGTCAAGGAAACGGGCCAGCATCAAGACCGCGAGCCCTAAAACCGCGGCTAGCTTTCTTTACGTTATAAGAAATCTACCCCGCCCCCCATGGGCGTGCGTCACCGGCAAATGAGAAAAGAGTGTGTTTTAGTCCCCGCCGAGGCCGGACTAATTTCCATTTCTTAAACATTTCTCAGCTCCTAGTTTGAGCGGCTGAAAATGTCATTATTGCAGCAATGAGCCTGTTGTATAACACGCACACCTGCATACAAACGCCGACACACACAAAACTGTGATGACACTCTTTTATCTGCTTGCGCTAGTGTAGTTCTCCCTGTGGCCCAGTGGCGGAACCCGTAGCTTTCACGCGAGAGACCCGTGTTCAATCCCGGCTCTCGCAGCAAATAAAAATTTTGTCTCGCCGCGGCCAGACTTCCACCAAAAACTTTTCGCTCGTTCAGTTCCAGAAAATGCGACTGTTCCAGTGTATTTTGCAGTAAACAAGCTGGTACCACGGCCCGCTTGCCTGCACATAAAGGCCGTTTCCACGGCGACCCAGAAAAATCATGTAATCATTGTATTTCTGGTTTTCCGGCCACAGCCGATGGTGTTATAAGTGTAATAAAATGCTCACAGCCCAGTGTTCATTTCTACACACAAACACAGCCCGCCACGGTACAGGGCTCGCACAAATGAAATCGACGCATGTCAATTGTGCATTAAATGTAGTAAATGTGCCCACAACCCAGTGCCCACAAACACTACCACGGTTTCTGTAAAACGAAACCAACACAAGTCTTCCTAGCCTCCTAGGAAATCGACGGTGTTTCAGTCTCGCCGTGGCCAGACTTCCACTGAAATTTTCGCTCGTTCAGTTCCAGAAAATGTGACTGTTCCAGTGTATTTTGCAGTAAGCAAGCCAGTACCATGCCCGCTTGCCTGCACACAAATGCTGTTCCCACGGCGACCCAGATAAATCACATAAATGGTGTATTTTCTGGTATTCCGGCCACAGCCGATGGTGTTATGAGTGTATTGAAAATGCCTACAACCCAGGGCTCATTTCTACACACAAACACAGCCCGCAAAAATGCAGGGCTCGCACAAACAAAATCGCCTCATGTCGATTGTGCACTAAATGTAGTGAATGTGCCTACGTCTCAGTACCCACAAACACTACACACCACATGTCCCACGGGTTCTGTGAAAACAAAACCAACACACATTCAGTCAGCTCAGGCCGACGGTGTTTTTCAGTGCAGTAAATGTGCCCGCTGTCCTGCGCCCACATTCACTCACAGACATGTTAAGCCCCACGGGGCTCGCCCCGCTCTCTCTCCCTCAGCAGACTGCTATAAGGGTTTTGAGCGCGGCCAGGCTGCCCGCCGCGATCGGCGCGCCCCCCGCCTCACACACTGTAAACACAGTGTCTGCGTTACAGCACGCCGGAGCTCTCTTGCCGTCACTATGTCTTGGCCAGAGCCCAGATCTCATTCTACCCCTAGCTATTCACGCGTAAGTGTGGACACAGCTTCCTGGGGTATCAGAATGGGTGCTGAACACTATAAATAGAGGCTATTCGCTACAGTTCGCTCGACGTCCCCGCCGTTATACGGCGCACGTCGAGACGACGGTGGAAAACGAAGTATCTCATCTACTTCGAGCCGAGATAGCGAAACTACTGAGCAAAGGTGCTATAGAACCTTTATCTCAAGCTCAGAGCAAAGGGGGCCTACACAGCAGATATTTTCTGGTACCGAAAAAAGATGGAGGTCACAGACCCATTTTAGATCTGCGACAGCTGAACAGAGCGCTTGTGAAGCGCCAGTTCAGAATGCTTACGACCAGGAAAATCCTCGCGCAAGTGCGCCACGGGGACTGGTTTATGTCAATAGATCTGAAAGACGCCTATTTCCGAATACAAATGGCGTCCCATCACAGGCGATTCTTGAGATTCGCTTTCGAAGGCCAGGCATATCAATACACAGTCCTGCCGTTCGGCCTGTCCCTAGCACCTCGTACATTTACGAAGTGCATGGACGCGGCGCTCGCACCCCTGAGACTTCAGGGCATGCGAGTCCTGAACTACTTGGACGATTGGCTGATTCTAGCTCGATCACGATCGGAGCTCATAGAACACAGGGCCGCATTACTCGAGCACCTCGAGGAGCTGGGCCTCACAGTCAATTGGGCGAAGAGCTCACTGTCTCCCAGTCAGAAAATTTCCTTTCTGGGAACCGTGTTGGACTCGCTGTCCATGACAGCACGCCTGTCACCAGAGCGCGGGCTAAATATTCAGCGCGGCGCGAAATCCTTCCGCCACGGCGCGATAGTTCCGCTCAAAAGGTTTCAGAAAATGCTGGGGCTGATGGCCTCAGCAGCCTCTGTACTCCAGTTGGGCTTGCTCCGCATGCGCCCACTGCAGATGTGGCTGAAAGCGCGGGTTCCACCCAGGGCATGGACAGCGGGTCTGTTTCGCCTCAGGGTCGACCTTCAGTGTGTTTCAGCTCTGGAACCTTGGAAAATAACCGACTGGTATCAGTCAGGTGTGAGTCTGGGGACCGCTTCGAGTGTGAAGGTGGTGTCTACGGACGCCTCCACCTCGGGGTGGGGAGCGCTGCTCGAGGGCAGACCGCTAGCTGGCCTGTGGTCAGAACGGGAAAAGCTCCTTCACATAAACTGCTTGGAGATGATAGCAGTCGACAAAGCGCTACGGCGTTTTTGTCCCCAGGTAACAGGCCACCACGTCTTGGTCCGGTTGGACAACATGTCAGTGGTGGCATACATAAATCGCCAGGGCGGCGTCAGGTCACGAAACCTTCACAGGCTGACGGAACGCCTCCTGGTCTGGACTCAGCACAACCTGCTCTCACTGAGAGCAGCGCACGTGCCTGGTCACCTGAATGTGGGACCAGACAGACTGTCCAGGAACAATGTTCCAGCAGGGGAATGGTCGCTGCACCCGCAGACGGTCCAGCTGCTGTGGAAAACGTTCGGCAGAGCACAGGTGGACCTATTCGCGTCCCACGAAAACGCTCATTGCCCGGAGTTTTTCTCGAAAGGCAAGGACGCGCTGGCTCATGTTTGGCCCCGCTGCCCCCTATATGCTTTTCCTCCTGTCTCGCTCCTGCCTCAGGTGTTGGAACGAATCAGGGAGAACGGATGCCCAGTGCTGCTCGTAGCTCCGCTCTGGACAAACCAGACGTGGTTCCCTGCCCTGATGCAGCTGACCAGCACTGCCCCATGGCCTGTACCATTGAGGAGAGACCTCCTCTCTCAGGCGGAGGGCTCGATTTGGCACCCTCGCCCGGAGTTGTGGTCCCTGCACGCATGGGCCATCAACGGGTACCCGCTAGCCTCCCAGAAGGAGTGTTAAACACGATCGCGCAGGCTAGAGCTCCGTCTACCAGGCGGCTCTACTCCTCGAAATGGTCTGTTTTCTCTGCATGGTGTCAAGCCCAGAGCTTTTCACCTGTGGAATGCGGGGTTTCGGAAGTGCTTTCCTTCCTTCAAGAGCTACTGGATAAGGGCAGGACCCCATCCACGCTCAAAGTATATGTGGCGGCCATAGCAACGTTTGCAAAACCGGTGTCTGGCCAGTCGCTGGGGAAAAACGACTTAGTCGTGCGTTTCCTTAGGGGAGCTCGGAGGCTGAACCCTCCCAGGCCCCCTTCAGTCCCGACGTGGGACCTTTCCACGGTCCTGGAGGCCATGAAAGGCGCCCCGTTCGAGCCAATCCAGCTGGTGGACATGAAACACCTGTCGTTCAAAACAGTGTTTCTCGTGGCGCTCGCTTCAGTGAAGCGCATAGGGGACTTACAGGCGCTTTCAGCAAGCGTGTCGTGTATGGAGTTTGGGCCTAATGACTCAAAGGTCATTCTCAAACCAAAGCACGGGTATGTCCCGAAATCACTCAATACACCGTTCAGGGCCCAGGTAATTTCCCTGTCCGCCCTTCCGGTTCTCAGTGAGGAGGAGGATGCGAGTCTCCTTTGCCCCGTCAGGGCATTGAGAGCTTATGTGTCACGCTCGTCTATTTTCAGACAGACGGAGCAGCTTTTTGTTTTGTTTGGCGGGCGTTCCAAGGGACTCACCGCCTCAAAACAGAGCCTATCCAGATGGATAGTGGATGCCATTGCGCTCGCTTACTCTGCGAAGGGCTTACAGTGCCCCTTGGGTGTCAGGGCGCACTCCACGAGAGGCGTGGCCTCTTCGTGGGCATGGTCTAGCGGGGTTTCCCTGCAAGATATCTGTACGGCCGCGGGCTGGGCCTCGCCGTCTACATTTATAAAATACTATAACCTGGAGGTACCCGCCTTACAAGCTAAGCTTTTGGCGGTCTAAAATTGAGTGCTATCTGCCCCGCTGTGCGGCCCAGATGCTGAGTTTACTGCAGCCCCATGAGTGTTGACACATGTATGGCCACCCAGATCAGGCTGAAAGCTTTCACCCTGGCTGCGCGTTTTATTGTCATATAATAGCCCCGCTGGGTGCTTTTTTATAGGGAATGACGCTTCCAGCCTCTCTTCCTCCACTCTATGTGAGTTTATGGTGATTATGCACTACATGAGCCCTGGGCTTCGGCCCCCGGGACTTTGGTGTTGGATCCCTGTACGCACGGCGTGTTGCATTGTGTTCCCCTAGCGTAAGCTATTACGCAGTACGAGAGATACTCTCGTAAGAGAACGTACTCGGTTACTAATGTAACCTCGGTTCTCTCTAGAGAGGGAACGAGTACTGCGTATCTTGCCGTGCTTGGAATACGCTCTGGTTCGCTTCAGTGATAAAAACCAGCTTGTATCAGCCTAACGAGCATATTTATAGGGTGAGACCACGCCCCTTCTGGCGGGACGTGACGATATGGGCGCGAATTGCCCCCATTGGTCATTACGTCACGCAGAGTCTCTCTCGATAGGCTGCTGCATTTGCTGCAGAGCAACCAATAGGCGCGCGAGCTGGTTCGCCTATGTTTGCTTGCTGCTGCAAAGCGTTTTACATTAATAAAAAATTAAGGATAATTTTTGGCTTCAATATCTCGCGGAAAAGAGTTTTCCCCTAGCGTAAGCTATTACGCAGTACTCGTTCCCTCTCTAGAGAGAACCGAGGTTACATTAGTAACCGAGTACGTTCTCATTTGGAAAAAAACAAATTTTTTGTCAGTTTTCTTGCTGAAAAACACTTTTTTGTTTATTTTCTTTTCCACAACATTTTCAAAATTATAACTTTTCTGGGAAGATAAATAAAAAAATAAAAACTTTTTCAGAAGTAATAGTTTTTGCATTTGATTTGCTTTGTCACATATTTCAAAACCACATAACTGTGACCATAACTGTGACCTATTCAGGTATACGGTTTAATCAGAAATCATTTTTTAGATTATTTTTTCACAACTCGAAAATGTGCAAACTGAATAAAAATAAATCACTACCTCACACTGGAGGTCAACATGTTGAACATGCATGTAGTGCAATAACATTGCAAAATTCTACCTTTTCAGGTATACGGTTTAACCAGAAATACATTTTTTGATTATTTTTTCACAACTCGAAAATGTGCAAACTGAATAAAAATAAAAATGGTGTTTTATACCATATGTTGCATACCTGTTTTAGTTACAGGTATGCAAAATATTTTAAAATACATTTCAATAAAGGGTAAACCCTAAACCAACTTTTTTTAGTTATTGATCTGTAAGACTGGGGCTTTATTATTGCTGTTAATTTATTTTTTTGGACATTTGGGTATAAAGTGTTTTAATTCTACAATATATGGTGTAAAAACATCTGAGTTCTGCCCTCTTCGGGCTGAACGATGGCTACTGCAGTTGAATTTTCCTATTGGAAGTTGTGGTGCCCTGTGACGTAAGCAGGCACCAGCTCACCACACCCCTGCCTACAGAGAGACCTGTCTCAGGTGCACGCCCCCCAAACAGGATTGTTTTGAATGTTTGCCTGTTGTTTTCCTTCCTTGCCTCCGTTTGGACTGTTTGAACCTGATTCCTTCATCTTCGTGCATTTGTTTACAGCCAAGTGTGATACCAGCATTGTTTTCAACATTGATAATATGTTTCCTAAGCAGCAAATCATCATATTAAAATGATTTCTGAAGGATCATGTGACACTGAAGACTATAGTAATGATGCTGAAAATTCAGCCATCACAGGAATACATTTTTAAATATATTCAAATAGAAAACAGATTGTTTAATTTTTTTTTTTTATATATTTCACAATATTTGTGTTTACTGTATTCTGATCAAATAAATGTAGTCTTGGTGAGCATTTTATACAATCTTATCTACCCCAAACTTTTAATGATAGTGTATAAGGGTTTTTGTACATGAAAGTATTTCATATTTATATTTAAGGTAGGGTTTCCCTACAAAAGAATCATTTTGTCATCAAAAACGTTTGCTAGAACATGACAACCTGTTTTAATTAACCACTATCACCCCATTTACACCTGATTTTAAGATTTGATTCAGATTATCCAATCATAAGTGGAAAGAGCTAATGAGCTCTAAAACGTTTGTGATCCGATCACGCGAACCACATTTGAATGTCATTGGGTTTTAACTTTCTTTTCCTTTTTTTGACTATTGTTGAGCTTTCCTTCACTTGCAGTTGCAGCCAGGCACGTGCACAGATAGGGCTCAACCTATGCAGCAGAGCACATGCCCTTTTTGCTCTGAGACTCGAAGTGCCCCTTTTTTTTGATGGTGGTGTTTTTTTTTTTCAATAAATCAATGCTATTGCTCACCCTTTACGTCTGTCTGTCTGTTTTAAAAATATTTAGCCAATGAAAGTTCTTAAAAAGAGCTTGTGTAAATCTTGTTCGATCCTCAAACTGTCAGTAAAGCTGAAAACTCCGCCCCTCTATCTCGACTGAATCAACTGAAGCTCCGCAGCGGCCACACAGCAGACAGCAGCTGAACGAAGTTTTGCCAGGGTAAATAAAGATCTTGTTGTTTGAATAAGTACTAAACACGTTGTCTATAAAACAAGGAACTACACTAACCTTTTCCACTGGTGGCACTTGCGCTACTAACTTTTTCAGTTACTGGCGCAAAACAGGATTTGGTCGCACAAATTATTTATAGTAAGCTGCTCTCTGGATAATAATGAACAATAATGAAACTGTAGGCCTACTGCATTAGGGGAGGAACGGTACACAGAAGTCACGGTTGGGTTCATACCTTGGTTCAGACATCACGGTTCGGTACGATTTCGGTACAATGGAGTGAAAAGCAAAACAAAAATGCAGAAGGCATTTTTATAAATGTCTTAAGCCTTGTATTTTTAAGTTGTATAAGTTTTATTAATAAAGGCATAGAACCAGTTTATTTGTAGTGCACTGACAATAGTTTTTATATAATTAGTTTATTAATTAAATTAATAAAAAGACTAAATGACCTTGATATATGTTTGGTAATTGTACCTGAATGAATTTAAAATTAATTTGCTATATTTCAGATCAATATATATTGTTTTCCTTCATTTTAATTAACCCTAACTTTAATCTCATCTGAATTATAAATAAATGATTTCCGTATAAAATAATTACCATTAAAAACACATTTGATTTTCTTTTTTAATCAATGTAGAATGTGTAACTTAAAAATAAACAGATTAGTGCTCCGACTCCGAGGACAAGAAATGAAAACAAATGCGATATGATGAATCTCCAAAAGATGGAACACACAGACTGTTTTTAAATGGGGTTGGATAAATATGTTTTGCTTTTAAAACGGTGTGTGTGTGTGTGTGTGTGTGTGGTTGGGTTACAGTTGTAGGTTACAGTTTGACAAGAGTTTAGAGTGTGACAAAAACACAATGTTGTGTTTTATTGCGAGTGTACACAAAGTAAACATTTTGCAGTTTGAATCATGTCCTGTATGAACAAAATGACGGAGTATGTTTTTATGTTTCCACTGTTCGATCGCGTCCGCGTCTCTCTCTCTCTCTCACACACACACACACACACACACACACACATAGTTCGATCGCGCCCGCGCTTCTCTCTCTCACACACACACACACACAGAGAGTTCGATCGCGCCCGCGTTTCTCTCTCACACACACACATAGTTCGAACGGGCCCGCGCATCTCTCTCTCTCACACACACACACACACACACACACACACACACACACACACACACACACACACACACACACAGAGTTAGTTCGATCGCGCCCGCGTCTCTCTCACACACACACACACACACACACACACACACACAGAGAGTTCGATCGCGCCCGCGTTCTCTCACACACACACAGAGTTCGATCGGGCCTGAGTGTCTCTCTGTCACACACACAGAGTTATATTGCGCCTGCGCCCCTCTCTCTCTCTCGCGGGGCTGAAGCCAACTTGATGTGTTGAATGCTTAGAGCACGTTATAAAAACGTATACTTAAAATAGGCTACACATTTCTGTTTTAATAAATGCTCATAGTAAATCATAGCATATTGCCTAAAACATAAGATAGATACAAAAATAGTCAGTGATACATTTGCGACCCATTAAAAATTAGGGTCGCAATGACATTTCAAAAGGTCGCATATGCGACCATTTTGGTCGCAGTGTAGTTCCCTGTAAAAGCTCATATTTTATTTATTTGATGTGTGACTGAGACATGTTGGACCTGAGAGAGAGGTCTAGGCTTGAATTTGCAATCTAGTCATAGCCAATAATAGCCTGTGCATACAGTAGCATTTCATCTTTTATCAAATGCGATTTTGGCCAAATGTATTTTACAACAGAAAAAACTGAGCGCCTATATTGCTACAACAGGCTGCAACAAACCCGTTGATGAAAATGTAATGTGATTCCCCCGGCGCCGTTTTAATGACGGACAAAATGCACATTTGGACACGTGGTCAAAAACCCAGTAACTGTATTTGAGTTTGACTTTTGTAAAATGTTAACAAGATATTCAAATAAATAATACAACAACATATAATTTGTTTTTACCATCGGAAAATCATAAGCACAGGCGCGCCCCCGCGCTGTTTCGTACTGAAACTACACAAAGCGACTGAGTGATCCTCGTCACCTAGGTAACATATATTTCTAAGAAATTTTCTTCTTTGATTTATGATTGCTGCTACACTTAATTTATTGATATTTCATCTTGTTATGGTAATACTATTAAATTATGGTTAATTCAAGGCTGTTGATATGCACGTATTCGCTATATAGTTTTTTTGTTTTTTTTTAATCTATAGTATTTTACTCCGCTCGTCCTCACATGTATAAATGTAGTAGGCTAAAACATGGGTTTACTACAGTAATGTTGTAGTAGTAACTAAAAAAAAAAAACATTATAGAAGATCATTTGAAATAAGATGCAGGTCCCAGGCACTCAAAAAATGGATAATCCTGCATCTTATTTCATTGGACTCTTCCCTATCCCAAGAGCACCTATCACGGATATACTTCACCTGAGCGCCTGGTTGATTTATCTTCTAGTTCATTATAGAAGATCACTTTGAAATCTTTATATTTTATCATGCAGAATATAATTCATGATTTAATTAATTCCAATTCATTCCATTCCACACACAAATTTTTTTATAACTATAACATTTATAAAAAATTATAACTGATATTACAATTTTTTGTACTTATATGAATTTTGATTACTTGGTGGGAAAAAAAAGGAGGGGGGTGCCCTTTTTCAGTTTCAGCACATGCCCCTCAAAAGGTCTGTGCACGGCCCTGGTTGGAGCAACATACTTCCCTCAAAACACAAGTCACAAATAGTTATTTTAATGCCAGGTGTAAACAGCGATACGTCTCGACTGACCACTTGTGATCAAATCACTCAAGATAGATCTTAATACCAGGGATAAACATGGCCTAGTTAAATTGATGTAAAATGAGAATATCTGGTTCATTTGTATGTATTTTCTCTGTCCTCTGCAAGCAATTAGCCCACAGCACAGAGAGCTCTTAAAAGAGGCCACAGTAATTGCTAGGAGGTGGGTGATAAAAACGAGACCAGTTAAATGATCATAGGCAGACAGGCCCGTGGTTTGCGGCATCAGTTCTTCATCAATAAACTGCCTCTGTCGTTAACAGGGCCTGGGAGGGAGATTGGAGATTTAATGTGGGTGTTATCTTCTTTGGAAACCCTACTGAGGCATGTATCGTATTTTAGATCTTATGACTTTTTCTCTTTTCTGGTGTTATAGATTCATAACACATCCATGTCTCATAAATTGAAGACAACTCTGCTATGCTTTTCTTGGCAATTCCGTCCGAGTGTCCGTGGTGTCCAGCGAGATTCCGTACGATTGAGTGACGTCGTCTCAGCCCCATAGTTAAAGCAAATTAGAGATTTCAATGGAAAGCCCAGTGGAATGACAACACAGGAAAGAGGCTGAAAGCCCGGGGAGAGGAGAGGTCTATCTGAGTGGTTTGAACATGGCAGATAGTTTCATAAAAAAATTTTAGTCATTTCTTCGGATCCAATATTTGTGAGATGCGCATGAACGCACTTTATCATCAAACACAATGTCTGACAGAGATCTGCGTAGAGGAAGTGAGTGTGATGGAAGGGCCATTACCGAAAGCGGATTTTCTTCTAACACTGAGAGTTTCCTTCACATAAAATTGAAAAAAAATAAATAAATAAGCAGAAACATGCTGTCTAGCTCAATTTTCTTAAAAAAAATCTAAATTGACATCTGTACAGTTTCTAATGATGGGATTTGTCCAACTCCATTACACCCAAAGGCTACTGGCAATCAAATACTATCCTGCGGATTATTTACATACAAAGGAATAAATCAGCAGTTTAACCATTTAACCAGCAGAAACCAAGTTTTCTGACATGTATATTTTCAATGAGAGTTTAACAATGTAAAGCAAATTTATACATCAGCTTATATCGGGGCTATTTTTAACACACAAAAATGTTGATTTTGGGTTCATACTCTGTGGCTCTCACATTGCCTCTCATCCAAAATCTTTATTGTTTCTGAAATGCCATGCCAGGGTTTTATAATTCTTTCCCTGTTCTCTTGTTCATGGAGACTTAAATTGTGTTAGTCACTGACAGGAATAATCAAATATTAACTATCAGACCCCATTTATTCAATCCACAAATTGAGTCTATAAAATTTGAAAGCATTTTGAAAGACAGCAGAAGAGCTATTTTTGAAACTTTCTAAAGATGAGCAATCTAGTTTTAGTTTTTGTCAAGGCTTGTGTCAGGTTTTTTCATGAAATTATGCATTAAATACATCATAAGAGGTCTAATTTCCTGTAAAGAAGCACTGTTTCTGACAGCTGAGTGGGTTACAGAGATCTGAATCCTACAGTGCTCAGCAGTGTCTGTAGTTTGCGTTTAGAGGTTCCGAAGAGTATTATGAAATTGGAGGTGTCTCCGAAACTGTCAGGACTTTGAACTTGTTAATTAATGAGCTTGTCGTAAAGGAGCTCCACTAGGCATTGCCCACCATGGCGTTACAGAGCATTTCATTGATCTGCTCGCATTAAATATGTCCAAAACCCCGTATCTGACAATTGATGAAATTTCACTCACAAAGAGTCAGTTTGACCTCTCTTTGCTTTTCCCAGAAACGTGTAGCATTTAAAATCACACAGCCTCTTTAATTAGACACTTCTAGCCTCTCCTGTGACATCTAGCTTGTTTTTGTATTATGCAGAACTCTTTTCTTTAGCCCAAAATGTCCCAAATCAACAAAAATATATGGCATACATAAATAATCCTTCCTGCTGGACTTGAGTGGCTCTTTGATTCATGCTTCAAAGCTCCAGCGCAGCTAAAAGTGTTCACTTGGTTTCTGTCAGCAGAAAATCTTTATTTTTAACCTCAGAAGCACCTTTAGCGGCAAGATTTCCACTGCTTATAAATCATTTAACATCATTATCAAGCTCTGCAATTGACAGATCTGTATTTTTATATACAGTATTCTTATTATACCACACTCTCAGAAGAAAAGGTACACAAGTTGTCACTGGGGCGGTATCCTTTGAAAAGGTATACTCATTTGTACATTAGTATATTGGTACCAAAAGTGTACATAAATGGTACATCCTTTTTTAAGGGTAACGTCCCAGGGACACCTTTTGTACCTTTTTTTCTGAGAGTGTGCAGCACTGGTCTGTAATATTTTACTTCAGGGAATGATTCCCCAAAATATTAAAAATCCCCACTGTCATTGTATAATATTTGGTGTTTGAATGGTTAAGGATGAGTGCTACCAGAATGGTGTGTCGATTAGAACACAGGACTGAGTCCAGAAGTTACTTCTCAATTGATTTATTGCCATTTGCTTTCTTTCTTGGTTCTCCCATTTCCTTAATATGGCTTTACAATTGCTGCATATTGCTGGTGTAAAATCATAGACGCAGCAAACACATGCAGCAAGCTGAGGAGCAAACAGTCAGCACCAAGAGAGACACACTAGTGAGCTTGATTAGTAAGGTAATTATCCTCAGGTGAAGGAAGTTCCAGGAAGTGTGCGTGTCTCCCAATAGAGTGACTAATTGGGATTTTTAACAGCCGCCCCCAAATATGACAACATATTTGTCCAAAGAAATCCCACTCATACAGTAGGATCAGTGTGAAAGGCAGGAAGAACGATTAATCGGCTAACTGGACGGATAAATTGTTTGCCATTTATGATGATCTCAGCCACTCGAATGCGGCCATCAGAACTAGGCAGGACCTTAGAGACTGTCCCTATGGGCCAGGAACTACGAGGGAGCTGAGGATCCATCACCATGACCACAGCAGAATTTGAGATAGAGGGACCATCCGTTTTCCACTTCTGACGGGACTGAAGGCTTGGGAGATAATCCTTGATAAAGCTAACCCAGAACCTGTCAGCAAGAATCTGACTGTGTCTCCACTTCCTATGGGTCAAGAGCTCAGAGTCAGCATACATTACTTGTGGAAGGGACGCGTCTCGCCGCCCCATCAGAAGAAAATTTGGCGTTATCGGATCCGTGTCCGAGAGGTTTGATGACACGTAGCCAAGGGGTTTTGAATTCATTATCTCTTCCACTTCTATAATTACAGTGTAAAGGACTTCCTCGGTCACAACTTGAGTTCCCAGAGTAACACGCAGGGCATTTTTAATAGACCTCACCTCACGTTCCTCCAAAGTGAGGAGCATGTGGCGGATTGAATGAGAACTTGATCTGCTGCTGTGCCAGTTTCTCTTGAAGTGTAGGGGCAAGTAGAGCATAGGCTTCTCTGAGCTCCCTTTCGCCACCTCAGAAATTTGTTCCCTGGTCGGATATAAGTTCATGAGGACGTCCTCGCCGGGCTACGAATCGCCGAAGGGCTAGGAGGAAACGGTCAGTGTCAAGACTAGACAGGAGCTCAAGATGGACACATCGGGTGGTCTGACATTTAAAAAGAATGCCCCATCTCTTCTCATGCCTTCGGCCTATCTTGATGGTGAAAGGGCCAAAACAGTCCATACCAGTTAACCAGAAGGGGGGTTTATGGAGACGGAGTTTAGAGCCAGGCAATCCGCCATGCGAGGAACAGAGGGAGAGCCTTTCCATTTCTTACAATCTACACATGTTTACTGAACCCTCTTCACAGCTTGACGGCCACGTAAAACCCAGTATTTCCGCCGAAGATTGGCAAACACTCTTTGTGGCCAAGGGTGACGCAAAAAGGAATCAATTCCCAAGATGATCAGTGAGGTAATATGATTCTTAGGATCCAAAACAATTGGATGGATAATATCAGGCTCTTGAGCCTCACTCTGACGAAGTCGGCCGCCCTCTCTAATCAATCCTGTAGCCGGGTCATATTCTGGGGCTAATTCAGCCAGGCGACTTTGAGGAGGGACATCTCGGCCACTTTGAAGTAGCTTATATTCTTCAGGAAAATCCTCTTTTTGAGCTTGACAGAGTAGATGGAGCTCTGCTTAAACATGTTGGGGCTTGGTGGAGTCCAGCTGTATACTCTTAGCAGTAGCATCAAGTAAAGCTGTCCAGGTGCTAAACTGGGAATAGTCAGATTTCAATAAGCTGTCAGACTGCTGGACATGTCCACAGAACAGGGATTTTCTCAGTTCTGGCACGGCTTCATTGGAAGGAAAAACTGGAGACTTTGGCCACTGATCTGTGGGTAAGTACAGGAAAGATGGCCCTGAGAACCAGCGACTGGTATTGATGAGTTCTATCAACTTCTTGCCCCTTGTGATGTCATCGGCAGCATTATTGGCGATATCCACATACCTCCACTGTTCAGGCTGAGTGTGCTCAAGGATTTCTGTGATGCGGTTTGCCACAAAGACGTTATATCTACAGTTGTCAGAGCAAATCCAGGTCAGAACGGTGGTGGAATCGGACCAAAGCATGACATCATTAATGGACAGGGTAAGTTCTCTTTGCCATATCTATTTCCATATCTATCTGTGACACGAAGATAGGCAACTGACCCATATGCCTGTTCAGAGGCGTCATAAAATAGGTGAAGCTCTCGAGTGCCAGCCAACTCATCGGTTCCCATTGAGTTATACCACCGGGGAACTTGGATGTTAACTATTCCCGGTAACTCCTCCTCCCATGTGGTCCAAGCCAATCTGATGCCCTCTGGGATGTCTGGATCATCCCATTCCCTATCTGGCTTCATCCACAGTTGTTGGAGCATGACTTTAGCACGAGTGGTGAATGGAATGATAAACCCGAGAGGGTCATACTGCCAAGCAAGAATACGATATAGGATCCGCATGGTGAGGACTGTGTACTCCACTGGACGGTGTTTGAAGCTCAAGGTGTCATGCAAACAATGCCAGGTAAGTCCAAGCGTCCCCTCACATGGGTCAGAGCAGTCATGACTCAACCATAGCTCAGAATGGACAGACCGTGCGTCAACAGGTAAATGATTGATTACAGAGGCATGGTTACTGGCCCATTGACGAACTTCAAAACCACCCTAAATCAAAGTGGAGCGCAGTTTGTTGACCATGGCTTTAGCTTCAAGAGTAGAAGGTAGACTTTGTAAGCAGTTGTCCACGTAAAATGCACTCAGGACTGAAGTCTGAAGATCAGAATGTTCTGCAGCAAGGCTCTGAGCATGCCTTTGGAGCGCGTATATGGCACAACATGGACTGCACGTAGTGCCAAAAGGCAAGACCTGCCATTCATGAACTTTAGGGGGGATGATGTCTCTCTTCATGCTACGCCAAAGAAATCTTAACAGGGGCCTATCAGTGGGTAGCAAGCGGATTTGATGGAGCATTCCTTTAATATCCCCACTGATGGCAACCTGATGCTCTCGGAAACGGATGAGGACTCCAAGCAAGGAAGGGCCTAACGTTGGACCTGGCAACAGGCAAGCATTAAGGTTTTCATCCTGGTACTGGTAAGAACAATTAAACACCAGGCGGTGTTTGCCATTGTGCTCCACTAAATGATGGGGTATATACCAGGACTCATGACTTTCTCCCACTTCCCATGAATTCAGTTTCTTGACATACCCAGCATCAACGAGTTTTTGGATCTCCTGCTCATAGATGACTGCACGCTCTGGGTTCCTGGATAACTGTCGCTCAATGCAACGTAAAGTTGGCAGGGCTGCTTCAGGAGGCGGATGCAATAAGGGGGCATTTTTGACTCTGATCAAAGGAGTGGCATATCTCTGTATTCCATTAATCTCATGGCGCTCTGTTTGTTGCTCTAGGCACTCAAAGGCTTGCTGATCCTGCTTGGACCTGATAACAGCTTTAGGATTCTTAGAATATGGAAATATGTCGATCTGCCACAATCGTTCCACATCCCTCTGTAACTGGTCTTTGTCAAGCGAAGTAAGAAGACACCGTGTATCAGAGCTGGATTCCTGCACCAGAGAGGTCGGACCATGCAACGTCCATCCTAAGCAAGTGTGCAGGGCAGCTGGACTTCCAGGGGGGCCAAATCTCACACATTCCGTAGAGCACAAGAGATGAGAATGGTCTGCACCCACCAACAGCAATGGTCTGATCTTATGGAACTCCTGCAACGGCAAGCCTTGGAGGTGCTGATAACGTCTCTGCAGAGTGGTGATAGGGTAAGTCTGCTCAGGTAGATCTAGTTGCTTAGCAGTGAAAGCATCTTTGATTTCATATTTCTTCTGCTGTTGGGAAGCTGATGAAATTGAAAATGACACTGTAGCATCCACAATTTTCTCTGTGCCTTGTCTGATTGTGCGCAAGATTAAGGTCTCCGCCGCCCCAAAGAGGCCTAAACTCTCCGCAGCAGATGACAGAAGCATGGTTCTTTCTGAACCGTCGTCCAGAATGGCATAGGTCTCCAGAGATTTCCCGTTATGAGTCAAGACAACTCTTACCACTTTAAGAAGTACAGAATTGAATCCACTGGGCCTACTCAGATAAAGAATTTGTTGCTCACTTTTACGAGTATTCACTTCATGCAGGATTCCTAAATGCCGAACTTTGCATTGGAGGCAGCCTTTCTTTAAGTTGCAAGTAGATGAACGATGGGAACGTCCACACTTCCAGCAGCGGCCATTATCCGTAATCCACTTTTCCTTGGCTGCCGCATCAAATTCTTGAAATCCAGGACACCGACTAAGATGGTGAGCTTGACTGTCACAGAAAGCACAGGATGGGAATGCAGATTCACTGGAGAATTTCACACGAGGATTAGTGCTTTGATTCTGGATGTGATCTCTAGCACTCTCCTCCCGACTTACACCCTGAAAGAAAGTGGCGGTGGAATGATCTCTGGCCAGTGGCCCTGTAACCCTCCGTGATGACTCACTCACTTGAACAGCCAAACTTTTACATTCTGCTTCCTCCTCTAGCCAATTGGCAAAGTCTATCAGGTTATACGGCACATCTGGTCTTAATAGTCGGGTTTGTCTGGCAAAACTGGCAACCATTACTAAGCAGCTGATGGACATGGGACGCACAGGCCAGCTCCCTTGCACCTTCGTCATGGCCCCAGGACTGAAGCATGCCTACCAAAGCTCTAATACGTACAGCAAACTGACTGAATCCTCGAGAATCTCCAGAGCGAACATTTGGAAGGCTCTGGACAGAAGTAATTTATCTTAACACCAGATGGTGGGGTTGGCCGTACCTCTTCCGAAGAGCTTTTAAGGAAGTAGTGTAAGGCTGTGGATGATGAGCATAAGCGAGGGCAAGATGACGGGCTGAATCCAATTTCAAGTGATCAAGAAGAATATGATATTTATACTGCTCATTTTCCTCAAGGGGCAATAAGTTCTCCAAAGCCATATTTAGCATTGCAAACTCATGAGGGTCTTCTCTTCTAAAAAACGGAAATGAAGGCCTCTCATATGCTGACCTTCCGAGCTGAACAGGGGGCACTGATATGTAGGACACAGGAACTGCTGACTGGGCTGGAAGACAAGAGTGAGCAGCTGTCGTAGAATGAACCCTACAGGGAGAATGCACCCAATCTGCAGGTGCTTCATGAGACTGGGACGCCGAGACTGTGGGAATCATATCAGCAACAGAATGGCACTGAACATTTCTAGGGTGACTGGCTGCATACTCTTCTAGGTGCCTACCAGGATCGACTAGTGCTGGGCCCAGAGGCAAATGGCGAGAACTACAAGCAGGCATGACTAGGGAATCAGTAGCAGAAGCTGTCATTCTAATCGGTGGAGCTGGTACAGGCCCGTGGGAAGCCTGAGGAGATTGTCGTGTGGCAGCTAGTGGAGCCACATACTCTGGATGGATAGGTAAGGCATATGGCAGATCAGGAAAAGGATAAGGGAAATACGGAGGCCTAAATACTCCACCGTTTTGAACATAAGCCGGCGGCATCCATGGAGGGCATAAAGGGCCTGGAAAGTAGAAAGCATTTCCTGACATTCGACTATATTGGTGGGCATCACCCCTTGCTAACTGAGGGTCACTGGGGTAAAGTCCTGGATGACCAAAATCGTAGATTTGAGATAAGTCTTGATTGACACCTCGTGGCCAATTCAGGTAATGTGGAATCGGATTCACATTCATTGGATGTTGTAAAGTTGAGTTCCTCTGACAGGGAACTGATGGCTCAGGACGTGCATGAACGTTTAGGCCTGCCTGCATGTCCGTTGGTTCTCTACTAGATCGGGCAGAGGGTGTGGGAAGCATAGAGGCCGGTGGAGATGGAAGAGTGCTTGGTCTACTCAACCTTGGTGGTGAGGGTGGAGGCAGGCTTTGTCTCTCTCCCTGATGTTGACGCAGGCATTCTACTAGCTCCTGCACAAAGGATGTCCTAAAGTCCACTGATGGACCTCTCTCTCCTGCCCGTCTCTCAGGAGATGCAGCACGCAAGCTTTGTGAATCGGAATTAAAGGAAGAACATTCACCTTGGTACTGCATATTCTTCATCATTTCTCCCAAATTCATCAACATGCTTTTCATCTGTT
Source organism: Tiaroga cobitis (assembly GCA_030578255.1). NCBI lineage: Eukaryota > Metazoa > Chordata > Actinopteri > Cypriniformes > Leuciscidae > Tiaroga > Tiaroga cobitis. The sequence goes on from CM060599.1 coordinate 25,156,423, forward strand.
TGACCTCCTCAGTCAGAGACTTCACATCAGTGTTTTCAGATGGTAGCAGGACTTCTGGATTCACTTCTCCTTGTAATTGACCTAAAAAATTTGTAGCAGAAGAGTGGGGATGTACCATTCCATAATCCTGATGCCACACCGGAGGCCTCACATGCCTAGTTGAACACTTCAGTTTCCCAGGGTTATCTTCTGACTCCATTCCAGCAGCCTCTCCGGCTCGAAGGACCATGTATAATATTTGGTGTTTGACTGGTTAAGGATGAGTGCTACCAGAATGGTGTGTCGATTAGAACACAGGAATGAGTCCAGAAGTTACTTCTCAATTGATTTATTGCCAATTGCTTTCTTTCTTGGTTCTCCCGTTTCCTTAATATGGCTTTACAATTGCTGCATATTGCTGGTGTAAAATCATAGACGCAGCAAACACATGCAACAAGCTGAGGAGCAAACAGTCAGCACAAAGAGAGACACACTAGTGAGGTTGATTAGTAAGGTAATTATCCTCAGGTAAAAGAAGTTCCAGGAAGTGGGCGTGTCTCCCAATAGAGTGACTAATTGGGATTTTTAACAGTCATTGTACTGAAAAGAGTAGCTTAAACTTCCTCTTTAGTGTCTTTAATGTTTCAAGAAAGAAAGAAAGAAAGAAAGAAAGTCATACAGGTTTGCAGCATCATAAAGATAAATACATTTGTGAGTTCATTTTTGAGTGAACCCCTAAATATAAATACACTAGCATTATTACTCCAGTCTTCAGTGTCACATGATCCTTCAGAAATAATTCTAATATGATGATTTGATGCTCAAGAAACATTTATTATCATTATCAACGTGGAAAACAGGTTAATATTTTTGTGAAAAACATTAAACGTTTTTTTTTTCATAAATAAATACATTTATTTAAATTAGAATTTTTGGTAACAATGCAGAAGTCTACTGTGGTGGCAATTTTAATGATATTCATTGATCTTTAGTAAAATATAGATGATTCAAAGAATGTCACATGTGTGTCTCTCACTTGTAGTGAGAAAGGATTCTGTTTATGTACCTGGGGAGGCAGAAGAGGGAGACACTCCAGAGAACAGACGAACAAGGACCTCTGACCTAGATGTCAGAAGGCCATTTGGTGCAGGGGAGCTTAGTGGGCCAACTAGTGACGTCTATGGAAAATTACTGGGAGGACGGCTCTGGGGGGAAGAAGGCCTTGAAACTAAGATAAAAGCTAGTTCAGTCTGTCTGGGGGGTGTCACTCTTCTGCACAGGGTAACAACTGTGTATTAGACTGCTCCTATTCTTGCAAGAATAAATACTTCTATTTTATATAATTTGACTCTGAGTGTCTCTTACGCAGTGATGTTTGTTTGAGAATTTTTGCCACAACAGTTTTGGTGTCAGAAGTGGGATTCCTTGAACGTGTTCCCTGGACCTGAGATCGGACGGTGTTTGGCCACCTGGACTAAGTAAGTTCCAGCTCTACCTCGTAAACTTGAGAGAGAGGGGCCGACCGATGTCAGGGCCGGGAGAATCGACCACTGGAATCTAAAGAACCCGCAAGTGGCACAAAACAACGTCTCTGGTAAGGGTCATTTAAATTCGGTTTAATTGGGGGAAGAGTGAAATTGAACCATATTGGCTGAGGGCTGTTTCTGTGGTGCGTAATCTGAGATTAATTGAGATCTATATATAGATCAAGAAGTTTCAAACAGATACGAGAGAAAATTATCTGAGATTAACTGAGATTTGTAGCGGATCAAGAGGTTTCAAACAGATACGAAAGTATCTGAGATTAACTGAGATTTGTAGCGGATCAAGAAGTTTCAAACAGATAGGAAACCTGAAAATCAGTTGTTCCACCACGGAGCAAATTGTTTTTAGGTGCTGAAGCTAATTAGGGGGAGCCAGAAAAGATTTTTTTTTGGTAAACCTTAATTAGGAGGGCACTAACAAGTGCAACCCGACCGATTTGGGTTAAAAGAAAAATCGGGTCTGTGTGGGGACGCCTGACAGATCAAGAGAACGCGCGGTGAGAAATCCACAGAGAACAGAAAAGCAGCCAGTATGGGGAAGTCTCAGAGCAAAATTATGAAATTTGGTACACCGGTGTTTTGTCAAATGAGGTATTGAGCGCCACAACATTAAAGATGGTGCGGGAATCAGTTGAACAGAGCAGTGAGAAACAAAAGTTGTGTCTGCGTTCAACATGTGTGTAAAAAATGTGAACAGATAATGGATTGTTGGCTTGAAGATAAAATGTCAAACTGCCAGGAGAAATAATGTTTTTTTTACTTCTTCATCCAGTAAATGGATGCATGACATTAGATGTCTATAGAACTTAAATTTATATGACAAGGATTGTAGCAAGAAGCAATAAGGCTGTCTGTGTGAAATAGAGGGAACTGTAAGTGAGACTTGGTGGAAGAGGGAAGTGAAAAAACAAAAAGGTTGGTGTGTGAGATATGTGTGTGTGGGGATTGTTCAAACAATCATGTACTGGTTAGATAATGAAGGAACTGGCATGTTTGAGAAAAGAAAGGAGAGGATAATGAGGGAACTGGCATGTAGGGAAAAGAAAGGAGAAATATAGTAGAAAACTATATGTGATGAAAATAGACATGGTCTGACAGAATTTATGGAAGTCAAATTAACTGTTTAAATGTTGAAATGAAAAGTCAGTTTTAGAATAAAATAAGGCATTGTATGATTGACAGGGATTAACATGATATGAAGAATGTTTTAAGCAGAATGGGGAACAATTCTAGATTTTGATAAAAAAATGATTGAAATTATGATATATTTGCTTTATTTTATTAATGTTAAGAAAATAAGGGTATTGAAGCAAGTAGCTATAATGGTTGTCTGTGTAATTTACGGACTGAGTAATATAATCTGTTTTGGAGAAACAGTAGAGATAAGACTGAGACAACAATGTGATGGAAGGGAAAAGGCTTCAAACCAGTTGTAATGAAAATAATGATGTACAAATTGTTACACTTTATGAAGAGTAACGGAACAGTCCGGGAAAATAAATAAATAAATAGTGAGACAGAAGAGAGCAAATGCTGTAAACAGCTCTGCTCAGAAGATCTCACTTTGAAGAGATTTGCAGATGATGTTTTGTAAAAGATAAGCTGGGAGAAATGTGTAAAGACAGAAAACAAATTCGAATATTTTGAGCATTTTCTGTGCTGCTCATGAAATTATGTTCCGCCAATAAAATGATGAAGAGTATGATTTGGCTATTGTGATTAAATTCGCGACTGGTGGACTGTAAAAGAATACAGAGGACTGCTTATCAGTGGCTCTGTTTACATTCCTGAAATGGGACACACACTGCTTCAAGAGTGTGCAGTAAGTTGGAGCCGTTTGCAAGCTCACAGTGATCAAACTATAGTCAAGGACAGGTGTCTGATGCTGAAGTTGAGGCTGAAACAAATTCACTAGATGACAGAGAGTGTTTTAATGGTGGTCATCAGGACAATTTAATAGGTAACTAAATGCCCACCAAGGTGTTTGAAAATGTGATAGTGACACATTTCTGATAATAATGTGGGGTTTGAAAGTAGATCAGTGTTTAAATGACGACAGTAACATTTTTCGTCTGAGAAATAAGAGATAAAAACAAGGTCGAAAGATTGAAGTCTTAAAGTGAATCCTATAGAAAGAAAAGATCTATAAAAGTGAATTGATGAATACAGGTTGATGTAAAATTAATGACTCCAACAAATGTGAGTTGCAAAATATATCAAAGTAACTAACAGGATGATTGTGTTTAATTAAACATTTTAGAAAGGGTTTAGATTAAGGAGAGAGACTAATCTCACGAATGATTTATAATAATTGCAAAAGATGTATCAAGCAGAGAGTGCTGGCCTTGTCAAAGTTAACGTAATTGAGAACTTGACACTAAAATCAAGATTGAGAAATGTGAAACATTATTTAGAACTAAAATAATTATTTTTATTTAAGATCAAGTAAGCAGAAGCAATACTGGATTAACAGTTGCTGAAAGCTGATTAAACAAACAGCTTGAAAAGTTGACCATGAAAGAACTAGAAGCTGATGTTTTGCTTTCAAAAGATAAGTTTATTATTGGCTGTAATGAAACAGTTTGCTTATCTGGATCTGATGTGTGCTGTGGCTGAAACTGCCAGTGCAACAGAGACTCAATCTGAGTGGAAATTTGTAATGTCTAAATAAAGACAACTATAAAAATTATGTTTATTTGGAAACACATGTAATTTCTGGCAAATATGCCTTAAGCTGGGATAGAGCTATAGGATGGTAGATAAAAGTTTGATGTTAGAAGTTTATGAGAGTGCAGTGTGCCAGTCCTGAATGCCTCAGAGTCTCTCTCATTCAATGTCAGCTCAAAGCTGTTATCTGTGATAAGCTATTTGTAGTAAAGCACAGTTTCAGTTGAAGAATCATAGACACAGAGATGTTTAAAGAAACAATTGCCATAAAGGGCAATTTGTATTTGTAAATGTAAAACTGAATGACTTTAAAGAAGTCTTTAAAATAATAATGCAGAACTTGAAGACATTTTATTTTATTTTAGGACCAGTAACTTCTTTGTCTCATTTAGTCTCCACCATTCAGGACCGATGGCTCCGTCTACAGGTAAAGTTCACTGAACGTACGGATGATCCAAATTCGCTGAGTATAGTCTAAGCAGCTAGGGTTCTGCTTTTAAGATGGTTAATGGATTTAAGTGATTAAATACTGTTGTTATTGACCTGTCTCCCTGTGTGAACACTATTAGGCAATGAGAATGGCTCTGGTGACTCTTGAACGTGCCTTTCCTAAGCTCCAGAAAGCAGCTGAGTTCTGTTGAAGAAAACCGATTGTGTGATGAGAAAAAAAGCGGTCACCAGTGGGCACGAGTGACCATCTCTATGACGGGTAAGACCTTCTTTGGCCAGACAGGGGGCAACCCAAGCCAGAGGGCTCACGTAAAGTCACTGGGCATTTCCTGAATGGGGGTGTTTTATGTGAGACAGGTATGAGAGTTGAGCAGGAGCTGTGAGGCCAGCAGCGTCCTTATGCCGTTAGGGGGAGATGAAGCTATGACGAGTCACGCCAGTCTTCCCCATGATGCAAAGCTCCTCTATACCACTCACCAGAAGAAACCGCATTAGTTGTATGGCTTGTTTTTCATTGTGACAAGTGTCTGCAACTATACCAGGGGGACAACACCCTGAGAAGAAAATTATAGACAAAGAGCTAATGGCAATGGGCTTTCAAGAGCCAGCTGAGACCGTGGGGGGATTGCCATTATTAATTGTTGTGGAGACAGTAATAAAACTTTTTGATGTCGGTTGCCTTATGGGCAAGGAAAATGTATAGAAGTTTATAACATAGTTCTAACTCCTGAAGGTCGTTAGACATGGTGGTGACTAAAGATGAAGACAGCTTTGTAGATTTAAGTCTGGATAACAAAGGTGGATGGTCAAAGGTTATTGTAATGAATTTAATATTACATTTTGTCTAAGAAATGGATTTATAGTGAGAGAGACTGCTTGAGCGGAGGTCGTGCCACTTCCTTTCTTTTGGAGGAATGGTAACTGTGTCTGTCTTTCTGTTATCGGCCTGCTAGAGCAAGCTGAAGAAAAATAATGATAATGAATCCAAAACAACCCAGCTGACTTGTCTAAAAAATCTAATGAATAATGAACAAGACATGCTTTGAAAGTGGTTAAGGGACCATGTAAAATTAGGGAAAAGCTACAGAAAATATGTGAAGTTTAAAATCTTATTTAAAATTTAAATCCTTTTAACGATGATATAAGGAAGGGCAAACATTGAGAATGAGCAGTTAACATATGTGTGTCTAGTATGAGTGTGTGTGTGATGGTGACAGCACTTTGTGTCTTGTATGTATTAGTTTGGGGTACTAATATTAGAACAGTATTGAAATTAGAACAGAACAGTTTTATCATTACAGATGGGTTAAGGCAAATGACAAATTTTAAAGAAGCCGATAATTCTGAGGGGATCGGTTGAAAAGACAATACAGAACATGGGACGAGCTTTAAGTTGATTGGACATCAAGCTCTGTCTGGTAGTAATACTTTTGTCATGCAGGATGTCGATTTGAATTATGTTCTGGATCAGTTTAAGTATTTGTGTAAATTGGAATTGTGTAGTTGTAGATCACCATCTGGCATGGGCTGAGATAAATGAAAATGTTGTAGATTTGATGGCAACAACAAAATGACATATTGGCTAAGTCAATTTCGAAGTATCAAGAGAGCCTTAACATTTATGATAATTGTGAACAAAGGGGGAGAAATGATTGACTGACATTGACCAAGTCTGTACAGCACGACCTGACCTGAAAATGGATGACTTTAGAAATGTTTGTGATGGCTGACTTGAGACCAAACAACAGGCCTGAAATGCAAGATTCGCTGTGAGACTCAGGGACGTTGCCCTTCAAATACTTCGATAAGAAGATGAGATTGGGCTTTAAGTGAAGAATGTAATATTTTTGTTTCAGAGGCAGAGAAGGATGTCTGGGAAAAATTTGGCTGAAGGACGCCGTTTGGGTTAGTGTTGATGGCAAACTTTATAAAAAACACTATGTTTACTTGGGTCCCAAACAAAATTTGCTGTCTGTACATGTATTTGCAGGACTGTTTCAACAGGAAACGCTAGGGCAGATGTGGCAGCGAAGGCCATGGCAGCACACCAGACAAAAGAAACTACGTATTTTACTATCTGAAAATAACCTCGACATTTGTTTTTCTTTACAGAGCATGCAGACTTTTGGATACAGGGGAGAATGTCCCCTATAAAATGATGGCTATGGATGAATTTGACTAACTATCCTGGCCTGGATTGTTTTTGTAGCAGAAAGGTGCCACACCTGAGCAGCGCAAACTTAAATTTTCCTTTTACAGAATGTCAGGATGGGTTGCAGAAAACAGAACTGATTCTGTTCCAAATGTATAAATATTGTTTTTCAGGGGAAAAGGATCCTGAGTGCTATTAAGTGAGCGAGAAATTATCCGGTGATAATGTTTCAGGTTGATTCCACAGGTCAAACCAAAGGGGACGAGCGGCTAGACAAGCGGTCACTAACAAAATACTTAAGGTCTCCATTCACAGGTGACAGTTCACTCCAGTGGGGGTGCGGTCGTGATATAAGGGAAAACCTTATAAGGATCAGAAAATGGTTGGAGAATGTGACACCTGGGTCCAACCCTCTCACCTTAGACAACACCAACAGGCCACAACCATCCCATAGTCCATGGGGCGAACGAGATTATGAACACGCCTGGAGGAGGAACCAACTGACAAATGATGGTTTAAGTTTAACAGAAGAATGTGGTTTTGTGATTATTTTGAGGATTTGATTTGATTAAATCAAAATAGGGCTTAGTATTGATATACAGTCGATCAAAAGATTTGATTGGTTACTTATTCATTAGGAAATATTTAAGGAAAATGTTTTTGGGAAGAGATCTATTAATTAATGTAAATTATAGGGATAATTGTTGAAGCTTATTAAGTAGAACCACAGCATGTTTGAATTAAAAGTATTGATTTGATTGTAAATGTAGAAAATATATTGATTGTCCGTAATGGAAATATTAGAGTTAATATTGAACAACTGCATTGGTTAGAGGAATGGGAAAAATTATAAGACTTCTCTGGTTAGATTTGTTAAATATGGCATTAAATAGAGCTTAGTAAATTGAATTAGAAGTAAATGAAATATGGAGATGGGCGTAGATTAATGGGAAAAGGCTTAATGATAGGAGTTAGGATTGTTATTCTAATAATTTTGTTATTCATGGGTGAATATGATTACAGTGACAGGTGAAACATGCTGTCTGTTCAATTGGTGAAAATGACAGTCTATCCCAAGGATGAACAAAATTATGTGACGATACAGGTAGTGGGAGCTACAGTGAGATATGTGTTAAATGTATGTTCTGTTTGTTTTTCTTCTATTTGTTTATTTTCTGAGAAAGATTAAGGGCAAAAGATTTAAAGAGGGTTAAAAGCAGCAGTCATCCGTGTTACGAGATGGCGTACAAAGATAGGGTATGAAACTGAGTGATTTTTATTATACTTTATTTTATTTTTTTTGTTTCCTTACTATGTTTACTTGCTTGCTAAAATATTACGGGGACTTTCCCCCACAAAAACAGCCTTATGCTTCTTCATTCTAAACTTTTCTTCACAGGTTCAAGGAGAGTGATCATTTATGCAAAAATCAGAGATGAAAGTATAAGTGTGATGATATGACTTAAAATTTGTCTTATTGTTTATTATTGTGATTATGGGTAATCAGAATGATAAAAAGTGAGGAGTTGTGGTGGCAATTTTAATGATATTCATTGATCTTTAGTAAAATATAGATGATTCAAAGAATGTCACATGTGTGTCTCTCACTTGTAGTGAGAAAGGATTCTGTTTATGTACCTGGGGAGGCAGAAGAGGGAGACACTCCAGAGAACAGACGAACAAGGACCTCTGACCTAGATGTCAGAAGGCCATTTGGTGCAGGGGAGCTTAGTGGGCCAACTAGTGACGTCTATGGAAAATTACTGGGAGGACGGCTCTGGGGGGAAGAAGGCCTTGAAACTAAGATAAAAGCTAGTTCAGTCTGTCTGGGGGGTGTCACTCTTCTGCACAGGGTAACAACTGTGTATTAGACTGCTCCTATTCTTGCAAGAATAAATACTTCTATTTTATATAATTTGACTCTGAGTGTCTCTTACGCAGTGATGTTTGTTTGAGAATTTTTGCCACAACACTACCATCACCTTTTCAGTGATTTAGTGCATTCTTGCTGAATAAGAGAGAAAAAAAACTTACTGACCCCAATCTTTTGAACAGTCTTGTCTATTCCTTCACTATCAGTGTGAAGTCCTCAATATAACAAAATGTTGAATTTATAGTTTGCGTGTTTCAACTCGATAGTAGTATTTTATTTCTTCTCTGCACTATTTGGGTTTCCGTTCTTCCCTCCATGTGGACATTTAGGCTCATTGTATATCAAAGATTGTGTTTGAAGCTTATGAGACAGTGCCACTTCCTCAGGCTATAATTCTCTTTTCATTTGAATCTCAACTCATGCGTAATGAAATGAAATTCACTCTTATGAAGGCTAGCACAAAAAAACTGATCAGTTGAATTCTCTTGACTTCAATAATTTCTTTATTTTCTGTTGTTGCTAGGCTACTTGCAAGAAGCACAAAAATAGCTGCAACAAGTAGTGCGTAAACGTTAATAAACCTTAGGCATTTGTAGAGTTTACGACTTCTGCCTGAGAGAATCAGATGGCTGCGCTACAAACTCACACACTGTGTTGCGGTTGGGAAGGCATGTGATAGCTGTAGCCAGAGACAACGTGAATGTGGGTAAAACGTTCCATATTTACAGCAGTGTTTGAAAAATCCAGAGAAAGCTGAAACCGGTAAGATGTCATGGAGCGAGCCGCAATATTGGAGCTGACAACTTCTCTGAAGGATTGCCTCGGGGGAAATTGCGGAAGTGCCACTAGTGGTCTGTTTGATAAATCAGAGGCCTTAAACCAACGCAGCTGACGTGTGCCCACCAGCCACTGTCAGAGGCGATTCAAACAGAGATTAAAGGGTCTGATTATAGCACAGAAAAGAACAAACTTTAATTAGGAGAACACAAGATTCTCCTGCTGGTTTCCGCTGCCCCAGTTCCCATGCTGTCAAACTATTCCCATGCTTGATCACTGTCATCTGTAACCCAGGCCATGCTATGTAAGTTCACTCTTACAGAATATCTGATTCGTATGAACAGCGAACATGGGGCAGTATAAAAGGTGAGGATATTATTGACAAGTAGCCTACATGTTCTGTCAGAATGCATATGTTGCGGTCATGTTAGACTTGCACGCATGTCTGTGCAACAAAACCATTTGTCACATATATTTTCTATAATGCGCATTATTTTTAGTTTATGGTATTAAAGGGTATTGGTATATGGTATTAATTAAGTTCAGCCTTAAATTAAAATTCTGTTATCATATCCTCAAACTCATGTCGTTTCAAACTTGTTTGACTTTACTCCCTCGGTGGAACACAAAAGAAGAAATTTTAAAGAAAGTCGGTAACTAAATGGTTCCCGCTACCTTTGACTTTATTTGTATTTTGTTGTATAAAATATCTTTTTTTACTGCATATTCTGCAGAAGAAAGAGTCACTCATGTTTTGAATGACATGAGGGTGAGTAAATGGTGACAGAATTTTCGTTTTTGAGTGAACTATCCCTTTAAAAATAACATTACATTTTTATTTTTAATAAATGGACTGCATTTATATAGCGCTTTCACAGACCCAATGGCCACCAAAGCACTTTACATTTTGCCTCACATTTGCCAGCTTGTCAGGAGCAGCTGGGGTTAGGCTCATGGACACCTCGGCACTTAATCAAGTGGAACCGGGGATTGAACCACCAACCTTCTGGTTTGTAGACAACCTACATGAACCACTGAGCCACTGTCTATATCTGGCTATTCATTCATTCATTTATTCAACCAGGTTAAAAACGTTCAAACTGTGCATTCACTTACATATATTAAATCTTTATTCGTTTATCTGTATTTGGCTTATTGACCTAGGCATTAATTAATATAAATGTGCAGCTTATAGAGAATATTTTTTCAGGCTCTTTGGAGATTATCTCTCAACAAAACACTTTTCAATCTCGATAATTAGCTAATTCTAATTGGGATCACATGGTTCATGTGGTAAAAGGATCAGGATAAGTCTATAAACCCTTCTTGTGACATATTTAAATACAGTTCTTGTTCAAATGCCTATTCGTTGATTCTTTTGAACAGAGCTATAATGATTCACATCATTAATCATGAATATACTGAAAGGTCATGTTGGTCACTCATTAATAGCAAATAGTAAATTTGCTGTGCTAATAATATTACAGCATCCATGTTTGGAAGTAGCATGCAGCTATCAGATTTGCCTGATCTTTGCTGCTTTACAGCTGCATACACACTCTTAGTTCTGGAATAATATTCATGTAAACTGATCAGATATTTGGGGTTTTTGTTTAACTTAGGACATATTCAAATATGCATTAAACAAAAACTTTAGCTTTGATTGTAAAGTACAAGTATATGTCCATCAACAGTCATTATTTTAATGGCTTTGCAGTGTAAGTATCGAAAGTATGTTAATGCATCAATATAGTATTATACACTCAGTTTTAAACAATATAGTATATTAGCCGTATAAATATGGTGCTAAACACATCATCAGCTTCTTTGTCTTTAGGAAGCAACTTGTGTGTGCGCTGTGTAACAAAGCAGTGTGATTGTGTTTGTAAAAATCTTGAGTTTTTGTTAGGAGTTAGTTCACACAGGCAGGAAAAAAGTTTGTCTTTGTGTAGTGTGAAAAAATGACAAGCAGATGTCGTGAAATGCGTCTCTATAGCACACATTGTATTTATCGTGCAATTAATACACGAAAATGAGTTGTTACGTGCATATGATATGCACTGTATTATATGCTTGGCTATTAGTGGTGTGGGGTACGTGCGTATTATACACCATAAAGTGTGTATCATATGCACGCAAAAACTACGTATCATATGCACATAAAAACACATTTTCACGTATAAATTGCGCAATAAATACAATGCGTGCTGTAGAGACGCATTTCATGAGATCAGGCTGGTTCCCCTTGTAAGGCCTGATCAAAGTATCTGGTTCTGTTTGTCTAGTTGTGTGTTATGTGCTTAGGAGCGGAGCATGCACGTTCAGTCTGAGCTTGATGCATTCTCTGTGGTAAATGCTTGGCTCTATATTAGTGATGGGAGACAAGCCTCTGAGCCCCACGGTTCCAGCCCTGTGTCCGCTGAGGATCTCAGATGGAGCTAGCAGAGGAGCTTGAAGGGGTCTCCCTCGCTTCTCCGGCTAGCTCTGCGACTCTCGCTGGCCCGGAAGCCCGCGTAGCAGCTTCTCTGGGTTGAGTGAGAGCAGTTTGCTCATTTCTGGTTCAGAGGAACTAGATATGGAGTCAGTATCAGAAGCCAAGTCAGAAATAATCATGATCGTGACAGGCCTAAGAACACATCATTCACAGTAACCCCCTCGGGTGTGTTGTGGAATGTGGTTATCGCGGGGCTCCCCCGCAGACATGCCCTGCATGCCCTTCCGCTACGCCACTGATCACCCCTTTGAAGGCTGTTATTTTTCTAACTGAAAATAGTCCAGGATTTGAGAATTATTATTTTAAAAAGTCTGTTAACATTATCTCAAAGCCGCTCCAGTGATGTAATTGCACATCCTCCCCAAATCTCACACCATCAGGTTCATTTAATAAAGGTTAATTTGCTCAGCCAGGCTGCATGTGCCTCCTCTGCATTTCTGTAGCCCTGATGTTAAATGATGGAAACTTTGGGTGCCAAGTCAAAGAAGAATTCTGAAGCTTAATCCTCTGGCAGAAGAGGAGCATGTCTCACGGTCTCTTTTTTGATATTTAAATGTATTCCCCACTGAAAGATGATGTTTGACTGAACTAGGGCAAGCCAGTCTTGTTTAGAGGAGTTCTGGGAAGGACTTGTGGAAATCGCACAAATAAATAGCATCATGTGCAATCAGGGCATATGCTATGACTGACAGAATGTTCCAGCATGGATGGACGATAAAGGCTGATGGCTGCATGGTTGAATCTTCTTGTCAGTATATGACGCAGGCCAGCCATTTGAATGAGCGTGTGCATGAATAATGGAGGAAACGTGACTTTTGTGGCAAAATGATGATTTTGGTGCGAAAACATCCTCCGCTCCTCAGTGGTTGGTATGCAGTGTAACATGCTCATTTTTTTGGCTATTTTGGAAGTCAAATTATTGTAACAAAGATGAGGTTGTTTTTTGAAGCTGCACTGAATTAAATATTGCTTGGCACATTTTTTTTTTCTTCAAATATAATGAACAGAAGGCCTATTTTTGCATCTGGAAAAAAACAAATGTATTATGAATCAGTTTGGCACACTGATATAGTGAGAGGATGGAGAGAGTACATGTCAGTCCACTGGCAAGTTCTTAACAACACAACCTTCACATAAATCAAATCTACACAAACAAACAATAGTTATCTCTGCCAGTAAGTTGCTCACTATCAGGTGTGTGTGTATGTGTGTGTGTGTGCCCTATTTTAACAATCTAAGCGCATGGTCTAAAGCGCACGGCTCAAGTGCACTTTGGGCGTGTCTGAATCCACTTTTGCTAGTTTAACGACAGGAAAAATGGTCGGCGCACTCAGTGTATGGTCTAAAGGGGTTGCCCCTATTCTCTTAATGAGTAAAGAGTGTGTTTTGTAACATGCAATAAACCAATCAGGAACTCATCTCCCATTCCCTTTAAAAGCCAGTTGCGCTCGCGCCATGGCGGATATCTATTTACTTGGCGGAATTTGCAAGCGGAAAACCTGAACGCTTTTCTAGCGAGGAAACGGATCTGCTCGTAGCCGGATTCAACCATATCTTTATGTATACATTAATAATCTTTTACATTGTAATCCTTTGTGTGCTGCTGGGCATCCCTGTGGACCCGCAGAGTGTACGTGCGTTGTGGACCCGCCTAGGCGGATATGACTAATGTGCCCTTTAAATAACAAAAACAAATACTGCGCCATTGACTTTAGTTTTTGTTGGTCAATTTCAGTTGCCTCAAAATAGCACGCGCCAACAATGCGGCGGAACACCACTAGTTTTAAGACCAGCATGCCCATCGGCGCACAAATGGGCGCAAACGCATTTGCTATTTAAACAACGGACGTGAAAATGATAATTGCGTCGGGTTGAAACTAGCAAAAAACACTTGCATCGCGCATCCCGGCGCATTGCACCAGGTGTATGATAGGGCCCACTGTGTGTGTCTTTACATTTTTGGGGACTCAATATCTTTTCCCAATTGTATGCTTTTTATTTTATTTAAATTTTTTATGTTGGTCACACCACACGGCCGGATTTCCAAATATTCATTAGCAGTGAAGCTGTTTTGTTAAAATATTTTTTCCAAGATGTAATAAAAAAAAGTTTATCCTAAACTAATTAATCAAGTGTTTTTTAAAAAGAATTTAATCTTTCGAATTACTTTTTTTTCATTACAACATTTTTGACTGAATGACTTGAATGATTCCACTGAATGATTCCACTGTTACTTAAAGTAATTAAATTAAATGGAAAATAAATAAAATAAATATTCTAAAACGTTCTTGAAGGAGCTCCTGTTTTAATTTATTATAATTTCACAGTTGTAGTAACAATAATTTTAGTAACTATTATTTTTTCCAAAACTGTTACCATGGCTCCATCTATTTCATTCTGTTTTATTCCCATCCTGTTTTATGATTTTGTTGAGATCATTTCTAAGCAATGGCCTGCAGCTAACATTTTGTGCAAATAAAAAAATAAAAAAAATAAAAAGGAACATATCTTCCATCAGGCATGTCAGGTGAATTATGAAACCATATTTCCATTAATCAGAAACATGTATACTGTGCTATTTTCCCATTGTGTCAGGTTTATTGTGGTTGAGGGGCATGGTTGTCACAATCATATTAATCCATATAAAATCCAGTGCCGCGATTTGTATTTGATGCATATGGTTTCCCAAGCAACATTTTAACAGTTTGTACGTGCTGACAGAGAAGAATAATCCATGCAAACTCAAGCTCTTTAAAAGCGTTTTATTTTGTTTCCGGTCATTTTACCTATGTTCTTTCACAGCTGTGCTACAACACATGTTGAAAGGCATGGGGTATGGGATAAGACGCTGTGGAAATCATCGTTTTTCCGCATTTGATCAAGTAAGTAGAGCTGTAACAGAGGGGTGTCTGAAACACCTGTTAACAGCTCTCCTGTATCGCCGCAGGGAGAAGGAACATCCATAAGCCACTGAATATCCTCAGGCATATCTTTTAAACAACAAATTAAAAGGGGTGGAGGAAGAGAGAGGTGTCTGTGTCTGTGTGTGTGTGTGTGTGTGTGCGTGTGTGTGTGTGTGTGTGTGTGTGACAGGGCGGCTGATGCAGCTCTGGAGGATGGGCCGTGGCGCTCCTGTTTCACGCTGATGGGAGATCGAGTCCCCAGCCATCTGCTTCTTGGCCCACTCCAGGGACGCCTGTCTAGCTGAATATGCTCAGCAAGCAGAAAGAGAGACACTGTGGCAGCACTCCTCCTCTCCTGCCCTCTCAAACCCACTGCTATACAGACAGCGCGTGATCCGGGTGATGGGCGACGAGGTGGCATCCGTGTGGGGGTATGGGTGACTATCTTGCCTTGGCAGGGCTCCATCAGTTCATCGCAGCCAAAGAGCTGCCACACACACTCATTCATAAAAACCCACAGATGTATGAACACAGGTACTATCTATCTATCTGTAATGTATTCTATTTGACCTCTACGTGTATTTGTCATGTAATCATACAAGTGCACGAATTGTATGAATGCATTTTGGGGGATCTGTTTTGTGGTTTTTACTGTTTGACCCAAGTAAATGTCAATATGAAGATACAGGATATTAGTGATTATCGCCAACTGCTTTTAATATTTCAGAAATATAGGAATAGGAAGCAGAAAGGAATGCCCCTGGTTCAATACAAAACATAGTTAAGATGCTGATAATACTTAAAGGGATAGTTCACCCCAAAATGAAAATTCTGCAGTCATTTACTCACCCGCGTGTTGTTCCAAACTAGCTTTCTTCTGTGGAACACAAAATAAACATTTTGAAGAATTTCACTGACTTTCAATCGAAACTTTTTTTTAAATATCTTAATTTGTGTTGAGCCAAATAATAAAAGGCATACACCTATCAACAGCATCTGTGGCACAGGGCCATTTGGGCATTTGCCCAGTGGCACCACGTCAAGAGGTGCACCACCATGTAGGGCCATTTAAATATTATCATATTATATTCTTGTGTAAATATGCAGCGATATGGCAACAGTTTTGCAGCTGAAATAACACATTTTACACTGTCACTTCATTGATCACAACTCCAATATATGAATACTTCAGTACAAACATAATATTTCAGCTGAATCTAGTTTTTATTTTGAGGATAGTTAGATAGGGATACATTTCTTGTATCCTTGTACATATTGTGTGAAAGTTACTAACTGGCTTTAAAAGGTAATGAAATAGTTGAAGTATTGGAACTAACTTTGCATAAGTTAAATGTTTCTATCACCCTAGTTTCATATTAACATGATGTTAACATGACCATTGGCGAGCTCGCGTGCATGCCGGCGGTTTCGCCGCTGCCCTCTGTGACGATTACCTGAGCAGCCAATAGAAACGGGGCATCCAAACAAACGCGGAAAGCAAAATGGATGAACAGCTAGTACTGTGTGTGTCGGAATTTCCAGAGCTATACAATACAAGTTTGGGGTCGTATAGGGACCTCAGTAGAAAAGTTGTGTCATGGAGACATATCTCAATTCAAATTGGCATGTCAGGTGCTGTCGCTCGCCTCTTAGCACGGGACAGACTAATATTTTGCTGCTGACCGAAACATGGAACAACAATCAAATGACTAGACTTATAGAACTCCCGCTAAAAGTTTAGAAAACTCTGCCTACTTTGCTCTGGCCAGCGTAGCGCAAATCACTTATCTGAAGGGCTACGCTGAACCCAGCAGCACATTCTGCGTCCTGTCTGAAAGGGCCCTGACGCTAGAGGCTGCGGTCTTTAGCCTCTATGTTAGAGCGCCTGCCTCCCACGCCTGAGACGCTGAATCCCACTCGGAGCGGGTAGAGTAGGACCGGTTACATCGCTGTTTTTTCTATTATTCACGTGCACTGACTCGTTCACTAAACTGAACAGCCAATCAGAGTTCTCTCTCTCACCGATGGCCCGACGCGATTCTACATGCTGAATCGGCCCAAAAGAAACCCGACACCGTCCGACTAGAGCCAACGGCATTCAAAAAACAGCCCGAAGATGCCCGACGGCTGATCGTCGGCTTGGTGTGTCCCGGGCTATTGTAAGATATTTTAGGGGTTTTTTTTATTTTATTTTTTTATGCACAATTGTTTTTAGATTGATTTCTGTGGTTATTTAACCATCAATCACAGATGCTGAAGATGACTGATCTTGTACCCAGAATGTTCCTTTAAAGCTGCTGTCCGTAACTTTTTTGGGTTAAAAATTATCCAAAATAATAATAATTAAAAAAAAACATAACCAGCCAGTGTTCAAAAATATCTGCTTACCTTTGCTCGATTCAAAACGGTAAGCTTGTAATAATTATTTTAATTCCAGTGGTACTGGTGGATTTCCGCGGGAAATTCGAGCATGTCTTTGCGTCATAACGTCACATCTGTACACATAAAGAAGGAGTCTCGGGAAGTAGGCTATATTGCGTGAGCGACCGGATGATGGAGTTGGAAGCTTTTAGCCTTTTCTCACAGCTCTTCAAATAATTAAACTCATGGCGGATCCAGAAAGGTTCAAACGACAACCACCAGTGACAACTGGAGTTTCACCCGTGGTAAAACCCAGGAGAATTCGGACTTCGGAGTGGGTAGAGAAAAAAAGAAATTGCAACCGGGCCCACGCGAAAACAAGGATTAACATTGGCAGGGCTTTTGAAAGGTGGCGTGATATTTGAAGGGGTTCAAAACGGACGCAGAAACTGCTTTTTTTTCTGTTGGACGGGTAAGACATTTCAATAGTTCAATCGTGTAACAGTAGCACACTTGTTCGCTTAATTCACACAGTTAAGGAGTTTTCTTTGTTGTGGCTTTTTTCGTTTTGCTATTATGGTAAATATGAATTATTTTGTGCTAGCTATGAGAGGGAGCAAATCACTCTACTCCAAGAAAACCAAACGCGCCTCCTCCATTGTCAAGCATTGGATCTGAATCAGATCGGTAAAGTGAAAATTATCCTTTTCCTAAAAATTATTAGAGTTATATTATGTAAAACACGTTTATGCATAACAGGGATTCAGTTCATAAACCGTTTATTTCATAGCACTATGACTACTTGTCAGTATCCACACCGTCGCGGTGACTGACAGACACGCAGTCTCCTCAAAACAGTGTGTTCATCCGCGCTGTTTCATGCCGATGTACAACTCACGCAAAGTTAATAATTCCGCGAATAACTGCAATTAAAGATTTCAAACAGAGATGGCGACAAAGAGGAAAAACGCCGGACTGCAGCTTTAAAGTCTGCATTAAATGAAAATATATATAAAATGATCTCTAACTATCCGTTTCCATATACATATATTATTCAGGTTTGTTCAGCATGAGCCTATGTGGTTATTTCAGCCATTGCAATAGTATTTCACCTGCTTCCTGCTGCTACATTAGAATTCCATTCCATCCATTTCTCTCTGATTGTCTGATGTAGTCACACAGACACCTAAAGAGGATTCAGTTCCCACTGAAAGTAATTGGCAACTGTTGTGCATGACTGAGCCAGACGTAATACACTAATGGCTCTTTGTGTGTGTGTGAGTGTGTGTGTGTGTGGGTGTGTGTGCGTGTGTCTCTCCTCTGGTGTACGCTAATCCCTAGAAGGAGCCGGACTTGTGATCGGCATGTTAGTTCCGTTAAGTGTGGAAGGCGAGGAAGAAGAGATTCCATTCAGGACCACTGCAGAAGGATATCAGTGTCCCAGCAGAAGTGTAAGCGGCGCTATCAGGGGAGCCGGTAATGAGAACACGCTCTCTGTGGGCTGATTAAAAGGCCTGTCACTCCATTAGCTTAACACTCACATAAATGCACACACATAAACCTAGTAATGGCTGTAATAACATGTTGGGACACATTCCGGGGGAGACGGTCTTTCTGTATCAATGTGACTGATGGTCTTTCCATCTAAGCATGTTCAAGCTGAGTGCCATGTGGCTGCTAAATATTACTATTACAGGATTTGGTTCGAGATTCAAGCAGCAGGAGCGGCTGGTGCGTTCTGCACATCTGTCATACCCAAGGGACTCAGACTTGTAAACTCCATTAAGTGTTTGTGAGGGTAATAACGGATTCCTGTCTGATAAAGCAGAACGGCTGGCTTTCTCGTCGTCTGCTTCTCTAACATAACACGCTGTTCCGGTCCAGCAATCTTCAAAACAAAACAACAACAAGGCTGTAGGTAAACTTTAAGCTGTGCTGTCTGCCGCCTGTACTCCCATCATCAAACCCTTATTGGTTCTTACAGGTATTTGGATTATATCCTTTCATATCCCTCCCCCTGTCATATATATGCCTCTGGGCTGTTTATTTTTGTTGGCTTCTCTCTTTGCCCCTCTGAGGAATTCCATTAAGATAATGACACAGAAGCTGCACATCCACACTCACCTGCAAACATGTTTACACCTGCGGGCCGCAGGTTATTGCAAACATTTTAAAATCAAAAGATGAGGGTGATTGGCGGCCTGTGGGGGGATCGCCGTTATTAAATATCCCATTACACTCAGAGATAGAGTAATAGTGTCGGGATCACAGGGGTGCATGAAAACTCCAATCATTGGCCTCTGAGCTCCGATCTGCTTCCGTTTGAGTAAACAGCACTATTTAAGTGTGAGGGACTGTGTTCAAGAGCAATTCTGTTCATTCCGAAAAAGGGATGAAAGCAATTTTGTTGCTTTCACACATACGCATCCTGGTCAGACTTGATCGAAGAAATGTATATTGCCTGGTATTTATATTTCAGATAGTTTATGAAACCTATCTATCTACCTATCTATCTATTACATTTTTTTTTCTTGCTTTAACAAAAAACTAATTTTGACAAACTGTACACTGTTGTACACACTTGTCTGATGGCTGAGGGGTCTTGACTCCGCATCTCTGGGCAGAGAGAAAATTAGACACGAGTGATTCAGATATGAGGGGCCGCGCTACGTCTTTCCTCCCACGCTTTCTCACAGCCGCACTCGGTTGAGCAGCGACAGAGCTGCAAGGCCACCGAGATACACAGCAGGGATCCCTAATTACTGCCTTAGCCAAAAAAAGATCTTTCAAAGACGGAGGGGTGGTGGCAACTATGAGCATGCTGTTATGGAGTGGACACTGAGAATAAGTGGATACTTACTGTTCCCTCATTTTTGGAAAAGTCTTTTCATGCTCTCATCCTGATGCCCTACAAAAATGTGGCTATTCAGTGAGGGCAATACACGTAGTTGATGACATGGATGTCACAGAGGTAACGGTCATTCTTTTTTTTTTTTTTTTTGGTTAGTCTGTGGTCCTTTATAAAGTTTTACTATGTTTGTAGTTCAAGCCGTACGTAAAAAGCTCATTTGATCTACATCCAGTCACAATGGAGATTCATTTGTGAAATATTCCTGTACTAAGATGATGTACACTCTGAGTCTACTTAAAGACGAATAATGCAGGAGATCTAATAAAACAATGAGTTATTGTCACGGATTCAGCCATTCCATCAGCGTCAGACCCTGAGACTCCAAACTCACCCGAGTACTTATTCCCTCCACCTGTCACAAATCGTCGTCTTCTTCTCTTGATTAATGGCGTATTGCAAACAACTTTTAGGTGCATACCGCCACCTAACTGTACAGGAGTGTGTAACAGCATGTCATTTAAAGTGTTCTCATATTCTACTTATCAACCCTGTGTCTTTAAGAATTTTAAATAGTGCCTTCCTGGTGATTCTTATCCCCTCTCCTTCTGTTCCCAGTATCCCCATCATATTCCACTCCCGCTCTGCTTCCTGAACCATATCATGAAACACCGATCTTTCCACCTCATATAATATACAGTGCAATATGACATGTTTTGTTCTAATCACCTGGCACTTGCCCATACTCACCCACATGTAGTTATCTGGTCTCACCTCCTACTAATGTGCAAGACTTACCTGACTTTGTGCCGGTTTGTTTGTTGTGGTCGTCATCATCATCACCATCCTCCTCATCCTCATCTTCAGACTGCAAAGACAAAGAACTGTTATCTTCAAGTTAAGTCATTCATGTCCCTTTCACCATGCTGTGATATTAACCTGTGCTGTTTCTTTGAATCTCTTCAATAACTACCCGAGAACGTTCATCTTGTTGCCTGTTCTTCAGTAACGCTGACAGTTATAAAATACCTTAATAAACAGAAAATGGTTCATGATTTAAATGTTCCTATGTTAAAGGGGACCTATTATGCCTCTTCTTACAATATGTAATAAGTCTCAGTTGTCCCCAGAATGTGACTGTGAAGTTTCAGCTCAAAACACTGCACAGATCATTTATTATACCATGTTGTAAGCGCATTTTTGAGTGGAAAGAAAAACATGCTGTTTTCGTGCATGTATCTTTAAATGCAAATGGACTGCTGCTCTCCAACCCCCTATCCAGAATAGCGCCTTTACAGCTCGTGCCGATACTCAGCCAAAAACGAACAAAACATGTTTGGTTTTGATTATCATCGCTATCTCGGTCACACTCACGTGACATTGCAGTTCTTCATCATCATGAAAGTTTGCATGCGTTTCAAAGCCAAGCCATATCAGTCTAAACGATTGTTTTAATAATTGTTTGCTGAGCGCACACACCTCAATATGGGGCGTCCCGTATTAAACTAAAGCCGGGTGCACAGTACACCATGCAATTTTGGCCACGATTTGGCAGTCTGAGACAAATTTAGCACATCCTAAAAGATTCCTTGGCTAAAACCTGAAATATTTGATCGTTAGTTTGACATGTTCACCGACAGACGATTAATGACCGGTGTTATTGCGATTAATTTTTTACCTCTGACGAAATTCTGGCAGTGTCAGAAGATTTGACTCACAGTCCTGCAGTGTGACTTCTCTTACACGACCGTCGAATTGTCTTTGTTTTTCAAGACAAGCCATGACCAAAATTAACGTTAGAGATTTCTTTGTAGCCACCATTTCAATCCCGCGTGTAATGCAACTCAGCTGTCACCGAACGTGTCATTAGCTGCGTTTATATGGACACTTATAATCGGATTGACGGCTCAATCGGACTGAAAAGCCTTCATGTAAACACCTTAATCGATCCGATTGGAATTTCAATCGGATTGAAAGGGGTGGTTTATTCCTTTTGTAATCCAATCGACAGAACATGTAAACACTTGATCGGATTGAAAACCGAAACTGAACGGACTGCGCATGTGCAATGACGTTGAAATAGCGTAATGACGTATGACTCACGGAACGAGCTGTTCTTCCTGTTGAGTAAAGTGTCTTATAAATGAGTTTCCCGATATTCTAAAATTCTCATTTCACTCAGTGTCTATCAAGTGGAGCAGGACAATGTCCCTACAGTCCTTGTTTCAGATTATCATACACGGACAACTGGCTCTGGGAGCGGAGTTTTACTGCGTGATAAATTTAAGCAGCATGGCACAACATCGTCTCCAAATCATGACCAGAGACGGATAAATATTAAGTCTGCTGTTTAAAACAAATAAAGAACCAATAGAGGAGAATAGTTATGCGCGAACAGCAGCATATTCGTGCAGTATGTGCGCATGTCAAAAAATTCCGATTTAAATCTTGTGACATATAAACGCGCACATCAACCTGATTACTTAATTTATCATTCATGTAAACACCGTGTTCGGATTCATCAATCGGATTGATTTCATTCCGACTGAACCAAAAGGTGTCCATGTAAACGTACTGATTGATGATGTAAAACTCCTGACAAGTTCTCTTTCATGTCTTATTGTGGTTAAACTAGTCAGTTATGTCTGTGAACGTAAACAGCAGGTAAAGAAACCGCCTGTATTAGATCGGTGCATTAAAGTGAAAGGAGCATAATATAACCTCTATATATGCTGTTAATATTAATCAAACAACAAAAGAAAAACAAAATCACTCACTGCTCTTGTTGTGGGATGCTTATGATTTGTGGGGATTGAAAAAGAGGAGTGGGTGGATTTTTACCATTATAGGGTGGTTGTGTACTCTGCCGACACACATTTAAGTATTTCTAGTTTAAAGTATTTGTTTATAGTGCCAGTTCACTATTTCCCCTTTTACAGTAAATGATTGAATCAAAACAACCTTTACATGTGTTCCTCCGTGATAATAAAAAAAAAAAACATTTTTAATCATATATGGAATTTGAATCCAGACATATGCTTTTACAATAAATAAAAAAATACAGACTAATTTCCTTAGATCAATTAACTGCAAATAATCACAACAATGCAAATTTATTTGCAATGACCACTCATAGTTTTCTCGCAAGATTGTTACACTGTTCTGTTTTAAAACTCTTTTCTTGTACCTGTCTGTCAGTAAGAGGCTAGTGACTCATACAAAGAGTAGCTTTTTTTGTGCTCTAGACCCTCCATTAAGAAAACATTTAAATGCCAGCATAGTACATCAAAGTGCAAAAAAGATGAGTCATGGCCGCCATTTCATGACAAGCTGACAGTAATGATAACATCTGTTTGGCACTTCTTTAATGTTTCTGGGGGCAGTGACAAGGAAAGGTATTAAGAGGGTGTTCAATAAGAACTTGGATGGACGGTTGTAAATTAGGTTCAGTTTCAGGAGTGAAGTAAGCAGAAGACATGGCTATATAGATGATAGTGAGTTTTGCTGGTTTGGAGCTCAGTTCCAAACTATAATTTCAATAACACAATTCTGTGTTAAAGATAATAGATTTTTAATACATGCTCTTTACAAATCACATGCTTTTTATATATAATAAAATAAAACATAAAATAAATAATGTTGTAAAGAGCATGTACATTGAGTAGCCTATGTAGCCAAACATGTTTGATGCGTGTGTGTGCGTGTGTGTGCGTGTGTGTGTGTGTGTGTGTGTGTGTGCGCGCACGCTGATGTATAGACGGAAGTATTGATTTGTCTTGATGTCCAGAGAAACCCCAAAGGCTCACATCCGGACTTTAATTTTTCATATCACAGTATCTTATTTAATTTCATATTTCTCAACAGAAGTAGGCTATATACCTCAAGCTAATAATCTTATTAAACCCGATAATGAAAAAAATTGAATGAAATAGCATTTAAAGTTGAAGTCTGCAATTTTTTGATAGTATTTTTTCTTGTCTCAGCTTTATTATACACATACAGCTAGCAAGCAGCACAATGTGTCCCTGTCAAAACAGCCTGACAGCATCATTGACTCAACCAATTGGAATAAGTTTGAGGTGGGACTATCTGTTTGCCCGACCAATGTTAGACGGGGCAGTGCTTTGGAAATTTTTTTTTTTTTAAAACAATAATTATTTTTGCAGTTTAGCAGCTCTGAAGTTCAGCTTTTTAAACTTAAAAAAAAAAAACTATTTAAATTATTATATAATTATTATTATAAAGCTAATATTAATAATAATTGATTACAATAAATGCATTACCCCATATTAAATAACATATTACATTACAGTAAGAATATTATTGGTGAGAAAGCATCAGTGCTACATTCCAGTGTCTCCTCAACTATTTGCAATGGATTCAACAGGTGACTTAAAACTATTTGAATGTTGAACTCCAATCATTTATATGAGCTTGATTAATAGCTTAAATTATTTCATGAAATATGGTAATTCTTAGTCCCATGGTAATTTTACTTTCCTCACAACTTTGAAAAACAAACATTAAATGAGCATTTGACTTAAATCATGCAATGAATGACATTCTTTTGTGTTCTGCTACTCTGCACTTTACTTGGCCACATCGGCAGTGTATTCTGATAAATATTGCAGAGGGTTTTGTGGGTTATTGCGCAGTGCGCTGAGCCAGGAGGACATTGCAGAAAGCTTTGGATAATTTACTGTGCCATAAAGGCAGCATGAGTGATTTTCTCCAGTATTTATTACCCCCACCCAATGAATTGCCAAACCATTTCATTCAGTTTATAGCTTTATGCTAATGTGCGAAAATCAAATTAAGTTGAGTTTGTTTATTTATTTGATTTTAAGTTGGTTCACTTTGTGATTTATTTGACATTTATATAAATGGTCTTGATGGGTAGCTATATAGCATCTGACACTTGGCCATTAAATACTAGGAATTCTTCAATAACTATCAAAGTAGCAAAAGTCTAGAAGCAGTTCTACATGTTTTTGTTTTACGTTATGTATTACACATCAACAGAATTGTACTTTTAAGGGCAACATGAAATCAAAATAGACTCTGATTTGCTTATTTACCACATGTTTTGGTGTTATTGTGAATTCATTGGGACAAACTCATTGGGACACCTCTTTCACCGTGTGTGTGTGTGTGTGTGTGTGTGTGTGTGTGTGCGTGTGTGTGTGTGTGTGTGTGTGTGTGTGTGTGTGTGTGTGTGCGTGTGTGTGTGTGTTTGTCTGTCAAAATGTCTCAGAAATCCTCTCCCTTGTGGGGACATTTTGATCTCATGGTTTTTTCCATGAGGAAAACAGCTTGTAAATCAGAATTATGTTTTATTTCAAATGTAAAAATGCAGAAAGTTTTTGGTGATGGGAAGGTTTAGGGGTAGGGCTAAACATAGAATACCGGTAAACATTTGTACAGTATAAAAAACATTATGTCTATTTGCGAAAGTCCCCATTAAACACGAAACCCCAACATGTTTTGGCTGATTTAGTAATGCCATGTTTTTGGCCATAGGCCCTCATATTTTAGAATGCATATTGTGCGACTATATTAGTGTGTAAAGTTGATATTAGCACTGCTGGACATCAGTACAGAAAATATAATGAAATTAATACAATAACTGGAGTGTACAGAGACAAGTCTGTTGGTTTAACAAATGAAATTAATTGCATTTTTTTGCTAATAAATATGTTAATGCATTGGTTCTAAAATGATGAGTTACTTATAAAAGAGCCTGACCGCCCCCTAGTGGACATTGATGTTATTCAGAACCTAAACTGTTCAAAATCTACTAAGAATAAATGAAGAGTTCAGATGCAAAAGCCTCTAAGTGCCATTTGAAATTTTCTTCTAGAATGATAATTTTTATCAAGCTAGTATATTTAACTTCAGTAATTACATTTAAATGGCAATGAAGATTACCTATTAATTGTCATTTAAGTGAAATTACTGAACTTAAATATACAAGCTTGATAAAAATGATCATTCTAGAAGAAAATTTCAAATGCCACTTAGAGGCTTTTGCATCTGAACTCTTCAAATATTTCTATTATATTTCTATTAATGAAATATTTCTATAAGGAATAGAATATAGGCCTACCAGAACTGCCAAATATGTCGAACTCAGACACTTAAATTTAATTATCATGATGATTTACACAATGGCGGTTGCTTTCTTAATGTTTTAACTATCTTCTGAAAATGTGATTTTATCAAACAAGATTAAATGGCCCTTCACTGTAAAGTTAACTAACACCTCAAAACATCACAGATTTCATGAAGTCATTGCTAATCCCATTGATGTTTGTGTTATTTTTAGTGGTCACTTCCTGAAGATGATGTTATCAATAAGCTGGCTTTTGTAAAAGAGATTATAAATGAGAAAGTGTTAAAAGAGTTAATATTTTGCGCAATATTATTACAAAATATAATAGTGGCATCATAAATATTGGAAAATTAAATTATAAAGAAACACATGGAATATTTCTAAATAAATTGCCACTCAAAAAATAGTTAATATTTGATGCAATTCATTACAAATCATAGTTGGCCCTGAAATAACATAAATAAAAGTAAGATGACATCCTCATAAGAATGCTGCCTGATGTGTAAAATTAAAATTTTGTGACTGAGTACTAAAATAAACAAGTAGGCTTAGGTTTGTACTTATATACATAGGCTTAAATTAGAAATAAAACTTATTTTTACAAAATAAGCCTATATAACAACATTCCAGATAACATCAACACAATTCTTTCACAGCACATTTAAGCACCACTTAGGCTAATATAATGAATGAGCAGATTTATTTCTGTAGCTGTGATTTTCATTGTTACTCAAGTGTGTATGTTTATCTCACCTCTCCATGTTGGATTTCTCACAGGGTATAGAGTGTTGCAACATACCATCCATCTGCTGAATCGGCAGAATAGGAATGCAATGCAAAAGCTGCTCAGCACAAGACTTCTGCTTTGCAAAATATGCCGAGATAAACAGAATCAACACATCTAAAATAAAAATGCACAGTGTTATAGTCTGTGTACCTATCTGAGGTATTTTTTAGACAAGCCACAAATCCTTCGAAAGCACCTGAGGCAAAGTTAACAGAAGACTCATCAACCTGCCTCTCTATTTGCTGTGGGCAGGAGGATCTGATATGCAGCAGGAGGAGAAAGAGAATTTCTTGTAAAAACTGCAAGAGCTAATGATGGCTACTTACAGCAGGGTGTCCATTTGTGATTAGACACTATTCATCACACCGACAAGGGAAACACATTTGGTGTGATGTTGATAAATCAAATCAGCTCCTAATGATATCGCTCACGGCGCCTTCCTCTTCATTTATAGGTGTGCTTATCATCTAGTTAATCTCACCGAAACCTCTCTCCATCCTATAAATGACATTACTTTTAATCATACGTTGCATACGAGCATCACGCTCTGGTCAGTGATTATAGGCCTAAATGTATTCACATAAATATTGATATGCACTGAACCTGTTTAAATTGGACCTCTGTCCAGTAGGCTACCGTCTCGTCCCGAAGAACCCTTTATATGCTGAAATGGTTCTTTGTGTTGGAGTTTAAGGTTCTTTATTCCCGCCTTTTTGTTTTTCAAATCTGTAACTGTCAAAGCCTCATTACTGATTTTCTGGAGCTCAGCCACAGGCTACTACACAGACTGTCAACTCTCAACAGGTAAATGTCTTTCTTAAAATGTCTATAAACTATAACTTAAAAATGGCAACAATCATTTCCGAACATGTTTTTTTCTCCTTTTAGTTTACATTAACACATAATGAACGACGTAAAGACATCATAGGGGATTGTGAAAATATTTCCCTGAAACTTGGTCTTCATTATCTATATCGTGTTCATTGTGAATTGTTACTAATGTATTCAGGTAACGTCAACCTCTGTTGTTAGAGAACTGTCATTTTTGCTACAATCTGCCATGTCAATAAAAAATAAAAGTACTAATTGACACAACATGCTGTTTGTTTTTAAATGTAAAACCCAAATAGAGGCAACAATATAAGACCAGGCAGATAGAGGCCTAAAACAAAACAATATTAATAAATAATTTATAAATAAATATTAATAATAGTAATATTAATAATATGAAGATACTAATATACTAATGTTAACGAAAATAAATATTGTTGAAAAGGTTATTTATGAAACCGTTAAGGTCAAATATAACACTTTCAGAGCATGGTTCTTTATCGAAAGGGTTCTATTTAGCACCTAATAGGGTTCGGCTATTGTTACAAGCCAAAGAACCCTAATTTGGTACTGTGAGTGTATATATAAAATTACCTAACATGTTGCTTGCTTTTTTAATATTAGTAATATAATAATAGCCTAGTGCTCTCAAATCGATTAATCACATCTAACATAAAAGTTTTTTGTTCATATAATATATGTTATTATATTTTGTATATACATATATATGCTGTGTGTGTGTGTGTACACACCCATACTTGTCAAGTCACATTTATTTATAAAGCGCTTTTTACAATACAGATTGTTTCAAAGTAGCTTTACAGTGATAACAGGAAAGTAATGCAACAAAGTTTGTTTCTAGAAGAAAATATCATAGTCCAGCTTAAGTAAATTAAGTGATGTTTAATTTGTTGTTCTAAAAAAAGTATTAATTTAGTTAATTTATATAGCCGTTGTGGAGAAAACTGTGATTTTATTGTCCAGCTCAGTTCAGTTCTAGAAAATAAGGAACTAAAAAATCGTATTGTCAATTCATTTGTTTTTTAGAATTTGTATTTTTTGGCAACAAAGAACTTCCACAATACTTTATTACCATCCCGCCAGACCAAAAAAGAAAAAAAGAAAAAAAAGAAAACAAATATATATAGGCCTATATATATATATATATATATATATATATATATATATATATATATATATATATAGGCCTATATATATTTGTTTTCTTTTTTTTCTTTTTTTCTTTTTATATATATATATATATATATATATTATACACGGTAATTGTGCTAGAAAGTCTTAACAACACTTATATATCTTTTTCTATAAACAATGAAAATGTCCTTACCAAATAATAAATAAATTGTAAAAAAAAACAAAAAAAAAACTTGAAGGCCTATCAGATTCTTCACGTGCTATCGGAAATCCCCTACTTCCTACTTCTGAAGTAGCCTACTGACTACGAGCTCATCGCATTTAAATTTAGACTTGAGAGGCCGTTCAATGTCCTGTTTTTTAACTAGGAAACTAGTATTTATGATCATTCCGATAGCACGTGAAGCAGCATAATTTCAGTATAAATGAGATGAGACATTTTTGACAAGATTTCAAGTAGTCAAGAGTGCCAGTAATGATCCACAAAACATTGACAGAATTTTCAGCAGCGACCGCTAGATGGCTCTGTTATGCCACGTGCGCTCACAGCATGCGCGCCCGCTCCTCCCAGAATGCATTTCGGCTGCTAGTGTGGTTAGCCTAAGCGTACCTGTGAACATACGGCACTGTACATACGGCTTCTGGGTTTCTTAAATTTTATACTGATTTTCATTAAGCGACATGCCTCCGAAAAAGCCAGCTCAAGCTACATCAGGCAATAAGAAAACTCAAGAGAAGAAAAAAGAGAAGATCATTGAGGTGAAATTTGCGGCGTTTAGCATACAGCATGCTGAACTCAGGGCCTTGTGTTCTGATTCACTTTCTAGCGAATTCCAGCAGCTTTTAATGAAATGTTAAGTCTATAATGAATGGAATAGCGGGATAAGCAGTTATATATATGTTTTATAGGGTTAGAATAAGCTGTCAAACAGTTGTTGTCAATTTAACGGGGAGTAAAGAGGAAATTACTGTGAACAGAGTCAAAGTCTACTTGCTAAGTCTACTGCTAGTTAGACGCATTTCAGGCTGTTTCAATCTAGTGAGCTGCTCATCTTGATAGCATTTTAAATCATCATTATGGGTCGTTCGTAATTTTGATATGAATGTGACTAAATTAATAATGGTTAGGGTGCTCATTAGGTTTTCAGACACCGCCTTAGTGATCTGAAAATTCTTATGTGTTATTACTCAGTCTTAAAGTAAATCGTTCGTTTATGCCTTGTTCATTATCAATTATACATATTCTTTATATAAGAAAAGACTTGCTTGAAACAATATGGATGTTAGTTTTGGTTACGTGTTATCATCTGATTATATTTGTTTGCATATGGGCTGATTCTATTTATTTCATTGTCACTGTGAATTTGAATCGTTTCTGACAGGATAAAACCTTTGGACTGAAAAACAAAAAGGGTGCTAAACAACAGAAGTTCATTAAAGCTGTGACACAGCAGGTCAAGAGTGGACAGCAAAATGCTCGGCAGGTAATGATCATAACGCTGATTTTTGTGTGCTCATCTTAAGTCGGCATTTCCAAGCCAGTGTCCTGAACGTCTTTGATGCATTTTGTTTTATTTGTAGGTCGCTGCTGAGTCTGAAAAGAACAAAAAGAAGGAAGACAAGAAGAAGGAGTTGTCTGAGTTGAACGAGCTCTTTAAGCCAGTGGTGGCAGCTCAGAAAGTTAGCAAAGGTAACTGGTCCTTTGAATGAGGGACAAAACCTTATTTTAAACCTTTCTTTGAATCTTGCAGCTTAATTCTAATCAGGAGTGCGTTTCCCAAAATCATCTTTAGTCATCTGTGGCCATTATCAACATAGTTTAGTGATTGCAGACAGCATCATAAATATGTGTTGTTGAAACTAGTTCTCGATCTGTGGTTAGAAACTTAGTTTCTTGTTAGTATGACATGTAGACTTAAAATTGATCAGGTTCTTGAGCAAAATAATAAGCTGGCATGTGTAACCCCTACACCCGGGTCCTACTCGACCCGCTCCTCGAACCCGGGTCTCCGGCGTGAGAGTCAGGCGCTCTAACAAGGAGGCTAAAAACTGCAGCCTCTAGCATCTGTCGCAAGAGCCCTCCGTTACACATGCAGTAAAAGCTGTATCTTTTATTATATAAACATACAGTTATGTGAAAAATAAAGGACACCCTTTAGAATTTTATGGTTTTACTTATCAGAACATAATAAAAATCATCTGGTCATTAACAGGTCTTAAAATGAAGTAAATACAACCTCAGATGCTGAACAACACATGACATTACACCATGTCAGTATTTATTTAACAAAAACTGGGCCAAAATGGAAAAGCCATGAGTGACAAACTAAGTATACCCTATGAATCAATTGCTTCTAAAGCCACTCTTAGCAGCAATAACTTGACAGTATCAGTCTCTTATATCATTCTAGAGGAATTTTGGCTCACCCTTCGTTGCTTCTGTTCAAAGATATGTATTTATACTACGGGGCTGCTGAATGCTTGAAACTGATTGGTTGACGAACGTTCTAAGGTGTGCAATTATTTTCAGGGAAACGCACGGCAAAAATAGTTCCAGGCAGGTCTTGACCGCATTACCGTTCCATAGCAACGAAAAATAACGAAAAAAAATAATGGACAATTTTGATTTTCTGGAAATAAATTTTTATATTTATGGTGAACATGAAAATCTTAACAACTGTGTGACGGCAGTATTGGATAGCCAAGATAAAAAAACAAGTAAACGGAAGAGGAAATCAAAGGCAGCCGGCAACAACAAAATTCTTAAAACAAACAGTGAAGAACAGCTAGACAGACTCAAGGGCGAAAAACATGAAGAAAACGCCAAAAAACAACAGCTTGGGCTGTCAATGTGTTTAACGACTGGCATAAGGCCAAAAATACATCTGTGGACAAAGTAGCGAGAGACGGGGCAGACGCTTTAAACAACCAGCTGTAGGCTTTCTATGCCAGTGTCCGAAACGCATCAACCGCAGAGTATTCAGTGTCAAGTTTTCTCTCCCTACGAGCTGGACTGAACCGCTATATATCCAAATACAACATCATTGGGCAGTCAGAATTCAAATCATCCAACAGCGTATTCAGGGCCGACCTCAAAAAGTTTTGCAAGGCTGGGAAAGACTCTAGTTCTCATTATCCTCCCATTTTGACCACTGAAACAGAGCACATTCGTAACTCTCTGCATCTGTCACCAGACACAAGAGCCGAGCTGGTTCGCTTCCGCACATCAGCGGGGCAGTCGGGTTATCCAAAAGATACACCAACCATTCATTAAGAAGCACTGCAGTTCAAATGCTGTCAGAGGCAGGGCTGGAGAGCAGGCAGATCATGTCTGTCACGGCACAAGTTTGAAACAAGCCTGAGAAGCTACTGAGCACCTTCGGCTAAAGAAAGAAAGAAATGGAGATTGATTCTCTCAGGAAACAAAAGGTCAAACCAAAATCAAGCCAAGGATCACCAGGAAAAAAAAACCCCTCTGCTAACATGCAGCCCCATGTGCTTGATCTGCCAGATATGCCAGTTTCGATGTCTAACTTCACAATCAATGGAAACGTGCAGTTTAATTTTAATAAAAAATTTATATAGTCCTATCTATAATCAATAGAAAATTAAACTGAGTATACATAAATTGATTGTCCTGCTGCACGGGTTTTTCGTTACTAGCCTATTGCAGATAATATAACAAATAAATAAATAGCCTATTGATAGGCCTACTTGTTAAAAGGGCTGTTTAATTTATTAGGCTACCCTACTGTCAATAATAGAAAAAAATAATTAACGAATGAATTAAATAAATTAAATTATATTATATTGACGCTCATGCATTTCTGTCTCTCTAATAATCAAAATGAATAAAAACTGTGAAATGCCAACACTGAATACTATGTGATTCTGCAACAATTAAATGCTAAATAATACAAATATACTTTGTAAATTTAATGTCACTTTATTAACCTTTGTCTTTGCTGCTGACCTTCGATGACCCAATTCAACTACATTAAAGGTATTGTAGGTAGGAATTGTATAAAAAAAATTTTTTATCCAAATTTGTTTAAACTTTCTGTATTTATCAATGCATAATTAAAATGTAAGTACTCTGAAAAAGAAAGTATAAAAATCGAGTGTCTGTAGACCTCTCACGACTGTTTTAAAGACAGCTCATTATTTCCATTCACTCTACCGTCTACCCCCTCCCTTCTGGGCTCCTTCCAAAGCCACGCCTCCAAAACACATGAACGCGCGACTCCGACCGCTGAGCTGAAGACGCATTATTTACCCGAGACGAGCGGAGAGGAAGGAGCGCAGTGCATGTAGTGACATCATGTCAGAATCACATGTAACAAAAAAATCTAACTTTATCATTATGAAGATAAACAAATAAGATGTATTTTAGTACTCACTATCAAGTAGCATATTGATATTGGTAAAGATTAAAATATATATTTATTGATTCGCTAACGAGCTAGTTATCTATAAGGCAAAGCTAAAAACAGGTTGCATGATACACGTTTTTCCATTGCCATCATTTACACTGTGATGAAGATGAATTTCGTGTAACATTCATAACATATATGGTGTTCTGCATGTAAGAGTTTCCATAATGAAAGCATTGTTGACTCTGATGAGGACTACACTCCAGAGACAAGTACCGCATCGTCAGCTCGAGGACAGATCCGGGGTCGAGGGATTTTTTGTTTAAAAACAAAACAAAGGCGAAAAAAACGTGCAGGTAAACTTCCAGGTGAACATGGTAAAAGAGTTAGACAGAGGGTAAATATAATTTTAAGAAAAGTTCCTGGATGCGGCCTACTATCTGTTAAACATGTATTTAGTTATCTAAAGCAAAATTATGCACAATTCAACACTATAGCTATCATCTTGAGCTAGGCATATATATTATTTATCATCTCTCTACTACAGATCGCTAAGTAATGTTATGTTAGCTATATTAGGCAGCTACGTGTGCTAATGACACATGCTTCATGAAAACATAAAGAAAAAAATATGTATGCTCAAAATACAAAAAGAAAGATTTACCTGTCCAGCAGAAATATAGCCATCCAGGCGTCACTTTTCAGCCCCTTGAGGTCTCTCAGTTCTCGCCATCGCTGGAAAGCCACGCCGATATTGGCATGCGTTTTATTTTGTTGTTTATCCAAAGACTTTTTGTTCATTACCTTTTCTAGTAACGTTACTGTCTTCCTTTTTTTGCCTGGTTTGCCTTCGCGAACTGCATATGTGAATTTTGATTGGTCTTTCTAGTCTCTGCCATTGTTTTGCTATTCCTAGGTTCCGTTCCTCTTGAATTCCTCAAATCAAACGGATGCGCGCGCAAGTGGGCAGGTCCTGTGTGGCAAAAGGGTGGTTGCCATGGTTGCGAGAGAGTGACAGTCGCCTAAGCCAATCCCTTGTTTCGTCCCGAATGTAAATAATGAGCTGTGTTTAGTGCAGATTAAACGGTCTAGAGTCACTCGATTTTATACTGTTTTAATCAGAGTACTTACATTTTAATTATGCATTGATATATACAGAAAGTTTAAACAAATTTGGAAAAAAGTTTTTATAAAATTCCTACCTACAATACCTTTAAGCAAAAAATACTTCAGTTAAACGTCACATTTGTGTCATTTTTTGGTTTTTATTTCTTAAGAGTTTTGATCTTTCTTCTGCGATCCAGAATGGCAGCACAGCTGAAAGGGTTTGATCTGTGGCCACTACTGTACAGGCATAACTTTCTTTTAGCCTGAGGCTTTTTCATTTCACTTTTTATCTGAAAGGGCCTTTACATTTGCCAAAAATAGATTTTTTTTAAAATGTATTAAAAACGAACAAGCAAGCCCAGCCCAGTTGAGAAAGAGTATAGTAACACATTACTTCCCATAAAAAGTAACTAAGTAACACAGTTAGTTACTTTTTTAGGGAGTAACAACCGAGCCGATCCTGACCTCCCTGGGGCCCTAAGCAAAATTGTGTTAAGGGGCCCTACCTGACCCATGAGCCATGTAAACCATTTGCCATTGCCACACAGTCTACCTTACATCCCAGTGCTCCCACTACAATCCTCCCTCCTTAAACTAGTACTAATGAAAATGTAATTCCTGATATCAGAAATAGACATTGTTACTTGAAAAAGTACATTCTTAATATCAAGAATTCACATTTTAAATAGTACAAACTTTATTATTGATATAAAAAATGAATCCTGTGAATGAATAAAAGCTAAAATGGCTTGTCATAGCATGTCACTGTGTTTTAAATGATAAAAGTAATACTTGATGGTTACTATTTACTGAGGGATGTGCATCCATATTGACCAGTATGTCTAGCCAATCAACATTTTAAATGCAATATAGCCTATAAATCAATAGTCAATGTCAATACATTGCTTTCCATCTTGCTTTATTGCAGAGTTGTAACTAAACTGACTTGGAGACATTGTCTTGTTTTAAAAATATGTGGGCCTGTAATGAGAAGTGTTATCACGCCCATTGTACTGGTCCCCACAGATGTTTTGCTGGAAAGTGCACGTTTCATTTTGCACATATGAACGCATGTTGACGCGTGACGCGGTTATCTTTTCCGAGCTGCAGTTTAAACAAACACCGTTACCCTTTGTCGTTTATCAAACGTAATAAATAGCTGTATTTCACTCTCACTTTTTTTTTGTCAGGCACAAAGTCACAGAACACAGCCCTGGAAGTAGCCGGCATTAGCAAGCAAGACACAAAAAGACCAAAAGATGCACTGCCCAGCTAGGTTAGCAAGACAGACAGACTAGGGCTGAAACAACTAATCGATTTAATCGATTAAAATCGATTATTAAAATAGTTGTCAACGAATGTTATTATCGATTAGTTGGTCTGCTTACGTCACGGCGAGCGTTTACTGGTGATAGGTTGAAACAGGCCAATCATGATGTTCTCTGTCTTACATGCGCTGCGCTTCATGAGACACACGCAAGGTCTCTCTCCCTTGCCGATCTGCCGTGCGCGCAGAGACCGAGATCTTTTTTACAGTCTATGTTTGGAGCACAGTCTCTTCTGTCTGGCATGCGCGCTCTTGCTCGCGCGCTCTAGATTCCGGGAGTTTGAACTAATTTGCGGGCATCAGGGAGCCGCTATCAATATGCGGGAGACTCCCGGATCTTCCGCGAGACTTGGGATGTCTGTATTTTGTCTCGAGCATCAGGTTGTGCAATCAGTTCGCTCGCAACATAAGTGATGGATTGAAATAGCGCTACCGCAGAAATAGGTTAAATTAAAACGGTGTTTACAAAGTGAAGCACTAAATATAAAGGCAGTTAATAACAGCAGCAGTAAAAGATTGTTTTTTAGTCACTGTACTCAGTGGTTTTCAGCGAATGCTTGTGCACTAATGCATCATTTTTCCTGTCCTTTTAATCAAGCCTGTTAGCTTGCTGCGTACCTCCATCCCGTTCTCTTTTTATAGCATTTGTCTACTATTAAGTTTTAATTGTTTTTCAAACGCGATCTACCGCGGCTCTATGTTCACACGCTTGTTTTCAGTCTTTCTATATTTATTTTATCAATTATCCTTATAATTCAATTAATTTTAAATAAAAATTAAATTATATATTTGAGATGTTTTTAGTTTATATCTTCACATCTGAACAACATGTCTGTGTAAATTTGTTTTAACAAAAATTGTGTTAAAACATATGTTGAATATAATTTTTAATTAATTTTACATTAATCATGGTTGTCAACTTGCCATCAGCTATTATCATTAAAAACAAAGCAAATATTGATATTAGTAAAACTCTATGGGTCTCATTCATGAAACACGAGCAGAACGAATTTTTGTGTAAATCGTGTGTAAAGTGGTTCTGGCGAAAATTTTCGGATTCATTAAAATGTTCGTATTTTCCAAATGTTAGTACACAAGAAATCTACACCTGCTCCCAGCCACGCGTAAATAGTGCACTTAACACCCGAACGTTTTGCTCATTAATAAGACTGCATTTGAATTCACCTTAATCGGGTACATATTTACACAGCATTTTGAAAAAATATTATATTTAGTAATTACATACGGGTTTTCTTATTATGAGAGCCAGTAATAGCATCTGCGATGGTGGTCCTTCTCCAGTTTGAATACTATTTTTCCGAAGTGAACTAATTTGCTTTTTGCTCTCAAGCTTAATGTCGAACCGTTTTCTTCTCACTTCTGGGAATGTTCGATTAACAGATGAAACTCCATTAACTGCATCTGTAATATGCTGACAAGCTTCCTTTTTTTTAGGACCCGATACGCCACTATGTACGCTTGAAAATAAAATGTGGCGTTTTGAATGAACTTCTGCTAATAAAACTTCAATTTCTGCATCTGAGAATTTTTTTTTTTCATTCGCATTCATGTCATAATATGATGCCCATATATAGTTGTCAGTCGGATTTAATGGGCGGGATTTATGGTAATTGAGAATGAACGTGCACGCGCATCCCATTTACGACTGATTGGAATTCAATAACACACACACACATTTCACTATCACATCTGAAGTTTACGAAGTATTTGTGAATCAGGAGAAGAGTTTTCGGGAAAGGTCTCTTTACGCGCAAATCACTCGCACATTTACTCGTATATTTACGAATGTTTCATGAATGAGACCCAGTGTGTGGCTTTTGCACTTTTTAAAGTACACTTTCACACATAAATACCCTTGTAGCGAGCAGGACGAGGCAGAGGGACGTGAGAGGACGGTGCGAGGCCGGTGGCGTGAGTGATAATGAACGACACCTGTGAGACGCACCGGTCTCGCATCTCTCACGTGCCTCGGCCTCGTCCTGCTCGCCACAATCCTGATTTAGGGTTTTATTTAGTTATAATAAACAAAAAATCAAATTGGAACTTTTATCCGATTAATCGATTAATCGACAAAATAATCGTCCGATTAATCGATTATCAAAATAATCGTTAGTTGCAGCCCTAAGACAGACTACAGAGAGATGCACATTAACTTAACTTTACTGTTCTCTGCTGACATCAAACTTGGAGAGGAGAGAACACAAGTCTACCTCCTGATTGCTGTTCCCGCAATTCACTCTCATGGTGTTTTTTTTTTTTTCTCCATCTCTTTTCGTGAGCAGAAGGGTAGTTCCGCTTAATCTTCTCATCGATGTTGTAAACTGATTACCTCGCTTTGACACGAGGGGGAGGCGGGGCCTTGAGTAATTTGTGGGGCCCTGCGCAACTTGCGTAGTGTGCGTATAGGGCTGATCAGCTCTGAGTAACAATACTGTAAATTAATTTTCCCCTACACTGTATGTGTGTGTGTGTGTGTGTTTTATTTATATATTTATATTTGTCCTGCTTTGATCATTGTATATTTTGTTCTATTCTTTGTTCTATCTCTGATCATCTTAATTATTTCTGTTATTCTACTTAATTTCAGGTGTGGATCCCAAGTCCGTGTTATGTGCTTTCTTTAAGCAAGGCCAGTGTACCAAAGGTGATAAGTGTAAATTTTCTCATGACCTCACCTTGGAGAGGAAATGTGAGAAAAGAAGCTTGTATGTGGACGGCAGAGATGAAGATCTGGAGAAAGGTGAGTCCAATAGGACTTTCGTGGGGCTACACATTTTGTATGATATTAAGTACATTAATACATTTAAAAAAGGATCTTTTAGCATGTTTTAACAAGAATTTTGGAATTGACCAAAGTGGAACTATTGCTTTTTTCCAAGGGCTCTGTTATTTTGATGCAGTTAATCTCAAAAAGGTTTTGAACTATTGGTTGGCTTCATGTTAATTCTTTTGTTAATTTATGAATGCAGACACCATGGATAATTGGGACGAAAAGAAACTCGAGGAGGTTGTGAACAAGAAGCATGGAGAGGCTGAAAAGAAGAAAGCTAAGACACAAATTGTAAGTTCTGGCAGGAAATATAGTTGTACACTCAAATCATCTTGATATTACCATTGATGTGATTTGACTGGTTGTTGTTTTTTTTCCTCAATTGTAATCAAGAGGAAAACTAACCAATAATATTCATTTTTTAGGTGTGCAAGTATTTCCTTGATGCTATTGAAAACAACAAATATGGCTGGTTTTGGGTTTGTCCCGGTGGAGCTGACAGCTGTATGTACCGCCACGCTCTTCCTGTTGGCTTTGTTCTGAAGAAAGACAAGAAGAAAGAGGAGAAGACGGAGGAGGAGATCTCGTTGGAGGATTTGATAGAGACTGAGGTGAGAAGAAAGCGAAAAGATTATTAAGAGCATCGCAGAACATGATTGTGAAGTAACAGTCTCCTTGGATCTGTTAGTGAATTATCAAAAATGTTCATGTTGTAATGATCCGCTGTTATGATTGTAGCGATGTGCCTTGGGAGCAAACGTCACTCGAATTACTCTTGAAACATTCTTAGCCTGGAAGAAAAGGAAAAGACAAGAGAAAATGGCTAAAGCAGAGCAGGACATGGAGAAAAAGAAAGCCGACTTCAAAGCTGGCAGAGCGTTTGGAGTGAGTAAAAATCTTGTCACTGATATTCATCCTCAGTTTGCCTGATCAGTTAAAACACTGACCTCAACATAGTCAACTGAAAAAAGGGACTTATTCTTCAAATGTAACGTGCATTAAAAGCAGTTTTGGCTTGAATGAAATTGATGCTGTGGTTTGACCAGAGGGAGGCAGTAAAGCTCTCAGATCTAGTGTTTGCTGGTGTTTGACTGTGTCCTGGTTCTTCAAGACTCTTCCATGCTGTTCTGAAGCTGTCGTCTGTTGTGTGGAATGACACTCATCTCATGGTTTCATGTCCTGCAGGTCAGCGGAAGGGAAGTGTTTGAGTTCAGGCCTGAGCTTGTTGACGATGACGATGAGGAGGCGGATGATACAAAATACGATAAAGAAGATGATGATCATTACTCTGAAGTTTCTTACGAGGTGATGCAACACCACCCCTTTAGCTCATAGCTATATAGACATTTTGCATACAAATAATGGACTTTATCATAAATCAGTCATATGATGTTAAATTGTATTGTCTGTTGCACATGCATGTAATACTCTGATTTATTTAGATTTATTCTCTCCTTCTTGAGTCTTTCAGCATTATTAACATGATTGTTTGTCCAGAT
Organism: Tiaroga cobitis; assembly: GCA_030578255.1. NCBI lineage: Eukaryota > Metazoa > Chordata > Actinopteri > Cypriniformes > Leuciscidae > Tiaroga > Tiaroga cobitis. The sequence continues at coordinate 25,196,453 of CM060599.1, forward strand.
GGAGGACCCAGACGAAGTTCAGGACCTTGACATTGCTAGATTTATCCTTAAAGAGGTGGATAACGCGGGTATAACGATGGCATCAGCGGACAGGTTTTCTGCCAGAGGTCTTCCTAAAAATGATACAGATGGTGAGATGCTTCTGAATATCTTCTTTTCTAGTCAATTCACCTTTATTTCTATAGCTGTAGAAAAAAACCCCCAGGAAAATGACAAATGATGAAAACTTCATTAAACATGAGACACATTCTATTGTAAAGCTCTACAGAAGACAATGGTGTCATTATTCAGCTCACATCAGTTCAGAGTTGATTCAGTTCAATAACTGTAAAGATCAATTCAGCTAAAACAGCTCCACAGAAGACAATAGTGTTCAACTCAAGTCAGTTCGATGTTGATTCAATTCAGTTCAATAGCAGTGTTGATGATGTTTTAAAATTCATCAATTTATGACTGAAGTCAATTCAGCTGTAAAGCAGCTCTAAAGAAGACAATACTAGTGTCATCATCCAGCTCAATTCAGTTCAGGTTTTGTTCTTGCGTGTCTTTTAAACCCTTTCATATGACCTTCATATGTTTCATTTCTAATGCTTGCTTGTGAGGTCAGTGTCTGTACAATTTTGTGCTTCAATAAGCACTGAAGTATAGAATAAGAATTAGGGCTGTCGCGATAACCGCAATATTGTAGTACCGCGCTTCTGACTAGTCAACCGCAGAGGATTGCACGTAACCGCAACAACCGCGATATTCACGTTTTTTTATAAGGCTATACCCTTCTTGTTTTGAACTTCATGCATGTGTATTGAATGTTGAACAAGTTCATAATGATAAAAAGACTGTTTATCTTGGTGATGTGTAGCCTACAGAGGCTTCACACAGACAGTGAATGAGAGAGATCGGCAGAGCGCGTGCGATTACCTGCGTCTGTCTTTGATGTCGTGAAAAGGTTGCCGTGTCAAAGGAAAGCAAAATATTTGTCGTATCATCCTTTTAACGTTCACGTCATGGGTATTTCCCATAAATGCGCGTCAGCTATGGTCAGCAGCAGCGCTGTTCAGCATCCCACAGCGCGAGGAAGCCGCGGGGAAATAAAATCAGCAAGTCACGCATTGAATCAATGCCATATTGGTCTCTAATTTAAGTGAAGCATCAGCTTCAGCGTTACCCATGCGACGCATTGCTGCTCAGCTGAGCCTTGAAAAGTGGAACTCAAAGTTAAAAATAATTAACACCTTGTTTCATTACATCTCTTTTAATGAATCAGCTTTTTTGAATGTGTTCGTTGAATGAACGGTTTAATGACTCACCCTGTGACTCACTCAAAGTCCGTTGTCATAACAATATGCGCGCTGAGTGAAAGCCTTTCAATGCGCATACAGACGCTGTTTAGTTTCGGTTACATTGGTTACTGAAAATGTCCTCGTTTTTGTCCACATCGTAAACTTTATTTATATAGCAACAAATACATATAAATTAAATAAATAAAATGGCGGTAATACCGCATATCGCGCTATTGAGCCACTCAACATTACCGCAAGGGAAATTCCATAACCGCGACAGCCCTAATAACAATATAAGAAAAAGAGAGACATGGAAAAATATTGAATAGAGATGCACCAATACTAAATTTCTTCGCCAATACTGATAGCCGATTATTCAGAATGATAGCTGCGGCTGATTAGCCCAGAAATCTAGACTCCCCCTAGCGGCTGCCAAAATTATTTTGCAGCCATTGTAGTCCATCAACTCTCCGTTGACTTGCGAGCTGGAAAAGCCAAACTCTAGTCAGGCCAATCACATCGTGTATAGAGTCGGCGGGCGGGCTTAACATAATGACGACAGAGATGCGACGGTTCACTGCTACTTGAAAACAAAGAATGGCTGCTGCTGCTGGCGAACAGCTGTCTTTCGATTCGGCTTTGGCCGCGACTCTGGATGATTTAAAGTTAAGCTTTTCTTTAAAACATGAACAAAGAACGGCACTTGAGTCATTTTTAAAAAAGGAAGATGTGTTCGGAGTTGTGTGATGTGTTCAAGATGTGAAGATGTGTTCGCTCTGACTACGTCACCTTCGTTGCTCTGGTTGGTTGTAGCCCTATCCTATTGTGTGCAGAGGGAATATGAAAGACAACCGTTTATCCCGCCCCTCGTATTGAGCCCTGTCAATGGTGAGTTCCCAGACCTAACATCCTGATGTAGGTCTGGCATGCCAGGCTAGCGGCTGATACCAATAGTTTTGATTTGTTTATTCAAGATTTTTATATGCAAGAAAACCTGAACAGTACAGTATATACAGTCAAAACCCCAACATAACCCATCCCTCTACCCATCAGACATAAAGTATCAATTACATTGTACAAAGACTCAACTAATGCTGTAAGCTAAACAGGGAACACTCATTTGGTACTGGAGGCTATTGGAGGTTAAAATGAACTATATAGCTATTATATTCAATCGCTTTTCAAATTTATTTTCAGATATAATAATTACTCATAAAAACTGAAATGATTGAATACAACTCAGTTTGCACATAAGGTAGTTTTCATAAACACTTGTCTCAATGGCAAATTTAAATGTAAATAAGCTCCTAGTGTTTGTTTTTTTATAGATAACTAACAAACTGTCAACATTGATTTACTTTCTTGAAATAAATGCAACGTTAATGATATGGTTCACAAGCTGTTTATTGACGTCTTTACGCTGTTTAAGCACTGTTTGAATGATTACATGAGACATGATACTTTTCAGTAAGTTGTCTTTCAACATACCTTTTGATGTTCATGCATGTTTTTTCATGCTATAACTTATATTAAATTGGAAGAAAAGGTTTTCTACAGCGATCTGTGGCGTCACGTTTCTTATTAGAAGTAACAAAGCACAAAGGTCTTTGTGATTATTGTATGGGAGACGTGCAACAAATAATGTTTGGTGTAGGGAAATACTACAGCCGGGAAATAGATTCATAGGGTCAAATAGAGCCTAGGGATTGGGGAATTAGGGATGCACCGATCCGATACTCAGTATCGGTATCAGCTCCGATACTGCCATTTTTGCCGGATCGGGTATCGATCAAACGAGGCCGATCCAAATCCGATATTGTGCATATACTATTCTGTGTTATTGTTAAGCCCCACAAAAGGCACAAAAACATTCTAAAGCACCATACAGTTTTCGTGCACTCTATTATAAGTCTTCTGAAGACATTATATAGTATAATGTGAGATCGAAATTAATATTTAACTCATTAAAGTCAAGATCACGTAAAATTTTCCCTCCGCTGCGGCTGTCAATCATTGTCCATTCAGCATTTAACAGCGCGTCGCGTTCGGTTACGACAGTGAACACGATGAAACTCTCTCTAAGATGATTCAATGTTACTATTATTATACTTGATCTGTAGATAAAGGTCTATTGTTTCACATAAAACAACTTTATCTTGCTGGACTTAATTGCTGTAACTTAATCATGTTACTTTCTACCGGGCGTCTGTTAGATCACAACACTAGAGTCAGAGCACTATAATTGTTCTTCACGCGCACAGTAACTGACATTTAAAACTGTTAAAAGAAAACGCTCAAACGATTGCATAGATAGATACTGTATAATACACTACGCATCAATATGTCTTTACTTTGTGCTTTGAACTTTTCAATGCGGACTCTACGCGCTGCGCACTCTGACTCCATGTTGCTGCAAGCACATCATTCTGTGCTCGGGATGCACATAAGCGCTTTGTACCGCACTGTATTGGAGCCTTTCATATCATAATACAGTGACTGAAATATTATTACCGTAAAACTTCAAATAATAGCCGAGTCCCAAATAGACGCCTGTCTCTTTTACACGCCTGGTGTGGCTGCAGGTTTGGGTAAATAAAGGCCGGTCTCAAATAGAGGCCGGGTCTGTTTTTTAGTTTCGGGTTGTATTTAATCCTCTAAAACCGTCAGATCGTCCGCTTTTTCGCGGCAGCCAAAGCAATTTTTTGTCCCTCCAAAGCTTTTTTTGATCGATGAGTGATGTAGAATAGAATGACTGCTGCGCTTGACAGGGCGCGTTACGAGCAGAGAGAGAGAGAGAGAGAGAGAGAGAGAGAGAGAGAGAGAGAGAGAGAGCGCCCCGGCCGCGCGCGCGCACTCTCACATCTTCAAACAACACGAGCGCTGTCTTGCTCTCTCTCCCTCGCGCATATTAATCAAAATCAATTGACGACGCGACAGTAAAAGGTTGGAAGACCGCAGTTTAACGTGGAGCATTTGGAGATTTTTATAGATTAGAGACATACACTCAATGACCAACATCTCAACACTAAATTATAAAGGCCTGACTCATATAGACGCCTGTCTCAAATACAAGCCGGTGCAATTCGACGGTTTGGGAAAATAAAAGCCCGGGCTACTATTTGAAGTTTTACGGTAATAGCCTTTCTTGTTCAGTCTTATCTATCATATGTTGCTGCCTCATTGAACAGCTGTGCTAAAGCTACATTTAAAACATGTCTCAATTTTATTGTAGCCTAGGCTATACCTAAAATTCATCTTTTTGATTTTTGTTATCTTGTTTTTCATGAATGTATTTTACAACAATACAAAGAGCAATTTATAACGTTTTACCAGATTTAGTGTTACACTTATTGTCTCTGATTTGTTCCCCACTAAATGTTTTTTTCACTAAATGTTCAGATTTTATACAATAATTGTGCACTCGTGATTTTTTCTAGACAAAATTTTACTGCTGAGTTAGCCACTAATCTAGTTTATAATAGCATTTTTGCCATAGATTATGATCATATATTTTTTTTATTTGTTGTTTTTCTTTATAATGAAGTTGTCTGTATTAAGTAGATTGTGTTTAACACACAAAAGAGTGATTATCAGTTCAACACACAGTTATCGAAATTCTGCTTGATTTAAAAAAAAACTGCGCTGGTATCGTATCGGTATCAGTCGATACTCTGAATTTTTGGTATCGGGTCGATTCTGAAAAAGATGGTATCGGTGCATCCCTACTTTAAATCCTGATTTCAGTGTCCTCCATGTTTACCTCCGTATGACCCCGTGCTGCACGCCGTCTTATTGTTCTTTTGCACATTCAGGTCAATTCAGGACTGTGATCCTTTCACATTAGAATCTGATATTTGGCACAATTAAAAAAAAATTGTGAAAAGCCAATCGTAAAACTCCGATCTAATGCTTGCAGTGTGAACGTAGCCTTAGAGTATCTGACCTTTTCATCCTAAACGAGTCTAATAACTCACAATCAGGTCTGGTTATTATCAATAAATGTCATTCTGATTCTTCATGTCCACATGCTTCTTTCTGATGTCACTGATCTCCGTTTGGTCTCTAAAGACAATAAATTGAGCGAAGCCTCGGGCGGAGCCATGGAGAACGGAGAACACAGCCAGGACCAGTCGCTGGAGGACGGCGAAACCAATGAGGAGGAGGTGGCAGAGGCTGTGCCAGTAGATGAAAACCTCTTCACTGGAGAGGACCTAGACGAACTGGAGGAGGAGCTCAACACACTGGACCTGGATGAATGAAGACTGGGACTGTTGCATTATTCATGAACTACACATGGCTTGAAGTGAATGACAATATTTTCACTAATAACCATCAGTATTGCCATGTCAGAAACCGCTCTGCCTGCAATATGCACCCTCATCATAAAAGATGTCCCGGGACGCTACAGGAGAGACTGGAGTAGGTGTTCTTGTTCTCTCTAAGATTTAACTTTTTGGCCCTTTTTTTTTTTTTTTTTTTAATGCAGTTTACCCCAAAAGCACAGTCAGGTGAGGGTCTAGTTCTACAGCGGGAACATACTCCAAATATTTATGAGGCTGTTGATTTGATATTTCTGCCTTCTCTTTTGAAAGATTTGATTAAATGATCATCTTTGTAAGGTCATGCGTACGAAATGATCCAGCATAAATCCTCTTTAAGACGTTAAAGCACTATTGGAATCTGGTTTCCTCTTCTGCTGATTAAATATTGCTTTAATGAAGACAAAGGATTAGTTGATCAGTATCATTACAGTTTTTAACATGTAACCAACTGCATGCCTGTATCAGGATCAGAATGTAAATGCTGAATAAGTGTGCTGACGTTCAAGTGTTCAATAATCAGTTGATCAGATTGAGATGTTGAATGTGAAATCTCAGATGCAAATCTGGCCTTACAGAAGGAGATGTGGACAACGACATCATTACTAGTCAAATTTGATGTTTAAAGTGTTTTCAGGAAGTGGGAAAGTAACAGAGATGACGAGCTTGTGAGATGAACTAGTAATGAGTGTCCTTTTGTATTCAATTGTTTTAAACTGCCCTCACACCAACACAACACAAGAAATTGTAAATAAAAGGATATCAGATACATATTTTGAGTTAAGATGCCTTATTGTAGCTCTTAATTAAAGGGATCGTTCACCCAAAAAAGAAAATTCTGTCATTACTCAGTCATGTCGTTACAAACCCGTAAGACTTTATTTAATCTTCGTAACACAAATTAAGTCGCTTATCTATGTGAATAAAAGCTTAAATTAAATCTGTTCATTTAAACCAATCGAGTCTCCTGAAAAAAAATGGATTAAACCGCTGAATTCATATGGATTAGTTTTACGATATTTTTTAAAAACAATTATTTGATGAGTCAAAGTGTCAGTTTCAATGGAGGGACAGAAAGCTCTCAGATTTCATCAAAAGATCTTCATTTGTGTTACGAAGATTAATGAAAGACTTACTGGTTTGGAACGACATGATGGTGAGTAATTACTGACAGCATTTTCATTTTTTGGTGAACTGAGTGGGTTTAAGGCAAAGTGACAGATTCAGTTGCAGATTATCTGGTCTAGATATGGACGGTAGTGCTATACCTGATAATGATTAGTACATTACGTAAAATATGACATTTAAAAATGTAACCTTTTCATGCCCATTTTTTTATTAATTCTTTTGAAGAACTTAAAAGTACATGCATGAATATGGAAATCATGAGATACAATTACATTTAAATAATAAAATAACAGCTAAATAGAATAAACACGTGACTTTGCGCATATAAATATAAGACAAGTATCAACGTTAAATCTCCTAATAGATTTTAATCGAGCATTAAATATTTGGTAATTTTCCTATTGTTTGTAAGTCTGAGGAATAAAATTAGAGAATTGAATTCAATTAGACAGTGGAAGACACAATAGAAATGTAACTTTTTGTTTATGAATGAACATTTAGCATACAATATAATAAAGTTGGCAGAGATAAATGATGCCCATTGAAGGCAAGAAAAGCAGCGGAAAATTCTTCGTGACGTTTCAGCAGGTTGGTGCTTTAATTTCACTTCCTGTCCATACCCGAGCCGGGACGACATCAGTCATCATTACTGTACATCAGTTTTAGTTACCGACATTATTAACGAAAATATTTCTTTGAAGAATTTTGGTTTTGTCAACGATAACATGACGGTTTTAAACGGTGCAAATATAACTTGATATAAATTAGCAAGAAAGGCCTATTATAAATGCAATTACCATGTTTTTATAAGCAAAACTATAAATAATATGATTGCTTCAAATCCAATCATTTGTTTTGTATTTTGCGGATTGCTTCTGTCATGAAGGCTGTGTCATCAGGTGAGTGTTATGCAACCACATTCAAGAAAGATCCGTTAGTTTCATTATAATCTGGGTAACACATATGACCCAACATATGATTCATACTGCAAATACAATCATGTTTTTCACAAATGTAAGTTTCTGAAAAAATATCAATTTATGCAATATGCAAGTGGTCAACCTAAACAATTACTTAATAACAACTAAACTATAAAGTCATTTTTATAGACTTAATTCTACACTCTAGTCATGTCTAAAGTGTCTTTCTTTGTCTGTATTACGGTTATTCTGTAGCAGCCGTTTGACATCAGTAACTACAGGTTAGTGATGCTTTACACTGCTGTTAGATGTTTCCCCACTGATGAGTTCTACACACAAGTTACCTTTTCTAAACTCTTTGAGAACATATTCATTTGATGGTCTACTCTTAGCATGACCCTGAAAATGTGTTTTAGTTCAAATATCATGTTCTGAATCCAGTTTGAGAGTCAAAAGCAGAGCACTTTTTAACTGTCTTTCAAGAAATGAAGCTCACAGACATTAAAGGAATAGTTCATCCAAAAATGCTAATTCTGTCATCATTTACTTGCCCTCATGTCATGTCGTTCAAACCTGTATGAATTTCTTTCCTCTGCAGAGAACAAAATAAGATATTTTGAAGAATGTTTCAGCTGTTTGTCCATACAATGAATGTCAGTGGTTGAAAACAACTTTGGACGCCATTGACTTATTAGTATGGATAATAAAAAATAAAAAAACACTTTTCCAAAATAACTTTCTTTGTTTTCGCTGAACTTTTCTTTTAATGGCAAACAGCAAGACATTAGAAATGAAATGACAACTTGGAAGAAATGTATAAATATCTTTATTATTATTTTTTTTTTCACTTCAATTAACTACATAACAGCGGTCTGTAAACCCACAACTCAGGGTTATTCTAGTTCTGAGCTTCCGTTGTTGTTTAGATACTGTACTTAGTTTTAGTTTTACAACATTTAGTTTTTATTTTAGTTTTAGTGAAACTTTGCTTTAAAAATGCTAATAATAAAGAAATATTAAGTAAGATTCAAATTTTGATTAACTGACAACACTAATTTTTAGGTTTAACATTTACATTTTGATTGTTGATGCACAAATAAGCGCATTACAGTGTGCTGTTTTATTAAGCTCCAGATTATGATATTAATATTACTTTGATTTATCTGTTATAATTTATAATTGTTATATTTAAATGATTTTTTATTAACAAAGTTCGGGAGGAGCACATTCAGATAATTAACACAGGTGGAGTGAACTCAGCAATCAATGATAAGTGGTGTATTTAGCAGTCTCACCTCAATCCATTGACAGTTTAGCAGTACCCCTCCACTGCCCCTTCTCCACACTTCTAGTCATACTTACATAGGGGGAGTACTCTGGGTTCGGGCCAAACTCCGAGCTCGGAGCCCTCCCCCCGGACAGCAACCCAAATACGCATTAAACTTTACTCCCTCTAATTGTATGTAAGTGTGAAATATTTTTCACTGCTGTAATCTGCAATATTTATGTGATCATAATGGCCAGGCCTTTCTTATGTCCCGGTAATGTTGTTGTTCTGCGATCTTCTGCCAGAAACATCAGGTTGATCTGCTGTCCAGAATCAGGTGGTTTGTCTTCGTCTGGCATCTCCGCTGAGACCTGTCCTCTATGGGTGACCCTACCAGTAGTTGTGAAGTACCAGTGGCGTAGCTCTCAGCATCACTGATGCACACAAGCCCTCACAGCACGTCAAGCTGCAAACCATGTGAGGGACCCTAACCTTCCCTAACCTACAGTAACTGCTTAAAAGCAACAGCATATCAACCAACCACTCTAAACATCCTGACAACCAAATAGCAATGCACGAAAAACCAATAAGAAGAGTCTGGCAACCGCAAAGCAACATGCCAACAACCACGCAAAACATCCTTAGCAAATGCATGTCAAGCAAAGGAAACCATCCAAAACATCCTCACAGCCATGTGGCAAAGCACCAAAAACCAATTGGAACAACCTAGCAACCGGATAGCAGCAACACATTGACAATCATCAAAAACATCAAAACCACCCAACAGCATTGTCCAATAAACTTAATTAATAAAACTAGAAACTTACTCTATAGTAACTATATAGCTGCTACAGTATTTACATTCGTCAGTCCCGCTGTGTGATACTCCGGGCTCCGTGTGACACTGTGATGACTCAGTGTCTGGGCTTCTTTCTTCGGGGTTCCTCAGGCAGGGGCTCTTCGCTGATGTCCACGTGGATTCGAGGAGCGAGGCTTCTGCTGGTTGTGGAGAAGCTCTCAGTGATCCGGACACGTCCATCAGGATGCTCCGTCTCCACCAGTGAAGGGCAGTTGAGTGTCTCCCACAGTCGCTGCTTGATCTTCAGTCCTAGTTTAAGACTGTAGGGACGCCGCCGACCACTGCTTGTCTTCATCATGGGCTCCACCACAGAGCGGTAGATGTCCTGGTAGGCCTGTATGCTGTAGCCGTGGATGGAGACAGGCTCATCCTGCTGACACACGTCCACTGAAGAGACTGAGACTGCTGGACGGATGTCGGGAAGGACAGCAGCGTTCTTCAGGTAGCGCTCTTCTAAACCTGTGGGTCTTTGAGCTTTGGCAGAGATACAGCTATAAGTGTGATCTAACCTGACTGACATTACAGCTGCCAGCTGTGAAAGCTCACAGGGGTCTGGACTGGAAGAGACGTCCTCCACCAAGAATCCCCTCAGGTGTGCGGGAAGAGCCCTGGTTCTTCTTGACCGACGCTGCTCCATGATAATGAATCAGGAAGAACTACAAAGACTGGACAAATCACTAAGACTTATCAAATTGTAGAGTTGTGAAGAGCTTGCAGCAAGTGTGTTCAGGCTTCAAGGCTTCAGAAACAGTTGTGTTAATTTCAAAAATCAACTCAAGCTACTGGACTGACACAGAATGTTGAGGATCATTTAAATGTAAACAACACTTGATATCAGCAGTAAGTCAATTAGAGCAGCATGAGCTCTATGGTACTATAACTGTTATCATCTTTATTTATATATGTATATATACATATTAATTGTAACTCCTATATGTCAGTAGTTCGTAAACAAATCTGTGTTTTGAGCAAATTCTTTAATTGAACAAATCAATCATTCAATCACGCATATCTTTTTTTTCACTGAAGTCTCCTTCTTTAAACTGCTTTGGTGGCTTTTGCTTCCAGAGACTGACTATAGGGTCATTTCGTGTTAACTCAACCAGGTTCCCGGCTAAAAATTGAGATTTTTAGACAAAAAAAAAAAAATTGATGGATGACAATTTTCACCTTGGATTTAGAGCCAAATTACAGGGGGTTAAAATGACGCTAGAAAGATGGGAGCGTAATTATTTTATGTTTTACAGAGATTAGTTGGTCTATTAGTTAAATCTGTTGACTTTAGCAATCTTTTTTGCATTAGATGCCAACAGTGAAAGTTCAAAATGTTTGCATGACTGAAATTTAAGAAGTATTATCTTGATATCCTTTTAGATTCTGGTTCTTAACATTTTTTTTTAATCTTCATTTTGAAGGCCCTATTTGGTTTGATCCCAGATAAGCTATATGGAGATCTTAATGTGGCTCCATGAGAAAATTTGAGCACATTTTTTTACTCAGTGGTAAAAAAAACAAATGTGGGTCACTTTGCATACAGCTGATAATGTTTTATTTTAAAGAGGAATATCTGAACAAAAAATAATGTTGAAACTTGAAATGTGTCTCGTTTTTTCTATCAGCACAATTGCATAGAACACCTGTCTGAGTGCCATAAATATTCCTTTTCCAAAGTTTGTGTGCCTGTAACTCTCAAAGTAAAATATCTTAATATCCTTATTATCATTCTTAATACATTATTCTTTTGTAATCTTCATTTTTAAGGCTGTGTTTTAATCGCATATACAGTATATGGGGATCCCAATACGACTCCATGTTCAAATTGTTGTATTTTACCCATTTTTAATGGTCAAAAACCAAATGTGGGTGCAAACAGGTGATACTTATTGTGTTTGAAGAAGAATGTCTGGAGAACAACTGAAACTAGAAAGGCATCTTGTTTCCCTCTATGACAATAATTGCATATTGAAAATAATTGCAACCATTGAAAATAGGTCAAATTCAACAAATTGAACATGGGGAAAAAAATAGATGCATAGTTCCAACATTATTTGTTGTTCAGATATTCCACTTTAAAAGAAAACAGTATCAGCTGTATGCAAAGTGACCCACATTTGATTTTTGACCACTGAAAATGTGTACAATTTACACTCATTAAGATCTCCACATCTCTGGGGATCAATTAAGATAAAATAAAATTTAAAATTAAGATACCAAAAGAAAAGTTTGTTAAAAAACAAAATCTAAGACAGTAAAAGAGCTATTAAGAGAGTAGCCTACACATCATGTCATTGCTATTCCTCCTTAGTTTGCCTGATTTTAAAAAATGTGACATCAACATTGTCTCCTGAAATAAAGGGACTTGCTCTTAAAATGTAGCATATGTGCATTAAAAAGGCAGTTTAGCTGAATTAAATTTGTATTTTGACGGTGATGCTGTGGTTTGACCAGAGGGAGGCAGTAAAGCTCTCAGATCTAGTGTTTGCTGGTGTTTGACTGTGTCCTGGTTCTTCAAGACTCTTCCATGCTGTTCTGAAGCTGTCGTCTGTTGTGTGGAATGACACTCATCTCATGGTTTCATGTCCTGCAGGTCAGCGGAAGGGAAGTGTTTGAGTTCAGGCCTGAGCTTGTTGACGATGACGATGAGGAGGCGGATGATACTTTAATACACTAAAGAAAAAGATGATGATGTGGCGTCAGCGGACAGGTTTACTGCAAGTTATTTTTTTTATTATTTTTTTTTATTGCAGAAAAGCTAACAGACAAATTATAACACAATATAAACAATCAAGACAAAAAAATAACAATAAAAAAATCAAATAAAAAAAGCATAGCTCACGTTCAATTTTAACAAATAACGATATTACAAAACATCAGGGGTATTGAAGAGTGTATCATAGCATTTTAAACATTTCACAGATTTTTTGTTTTTTAACAGTCTTATTGAAGAAATGTAAAAATCAAAGTCAGAACAAAACAAATTTAACATAGGAGATGATGAATTTAAAAAAAATTAATTGCTAACAAAATAAAAAGGTTAACAATAAATTCCAGATCCTTATTGCTTTTATTTTCATAATACAAGGTAACATCCTTTAAAGTAAAGCAATAATTAATATTCATCAGATTAAATATAAAATCTGCCAAATCAGTCCAAAACTGGTTCACGACTTTACAGTCAAAAATCTCAGTCAGTATCTCTTTCTCATTATTACAAAAACAGCACATATCATCAATATCAGAAAATCTTGATATTAAAGATTTAGAAGGATAAATAGTATGTAGAATTTTGTAGTGTATTTCTTTTATTTTGTTATTAATACAGTTTTGAAGGGAATTAACCAAGCTCTTCTCCATTCAATATTTTCAATCTTAGAGTTCCAGAAAAATTTCCCTCTAGGAGATATTTTGTTTTGTTTTTGGAAGATATTACAAATATGTTTGTTATTGCATTTTTTCTCAAGTAACCCAACACCTTCTAAAATTAAATTTGGGTTTGTCACAGATAAAGAAGGTTTACTGCAAGTGCTCCACCCACAAATGACACAGATGGTGAGAAGCTTCTGAATATTTGACCTAGCTGTTTCAATTGGACACTAGTCCCTTTTCCCCCAAAATTGTGAACAAATGGCAAGTAAAGCTAACACACTGTATGAAATTGTAAATTGCATAATTGTGTAAAATTCTCAAGAAATCAAATAAAAAAAAATTTAGACAAAAAAATCTTGTATGTGTAAACATTTCCGGTAACACTTTACTTGAAGGGGTGTGCATAAGACTGACATCATGTCAGACTTATGCACACCCCTTCAAGTAAAGTGTGACATGACACCTTCATTATCATGACAGGACACATGTCATGAATATGAAGGAGGTTTTATGCATGTTTATGACAACTGTCATTAAGTGTCATTCGCTCAATTATGACATTTTTAATGCAAATATGACATTGTTTGAGATGTGTTTTTCATCAAACTTAAGAAACCACTTAGCTTTATGGGTTAACATTACATTAAACTGTCAGGTGGTTGGTTTTGACATTGGCTGTCATGAGGCCATTATAACATTTTAATGACAAATTCAATTTGTACCACTGTTGAGGTCAAGAAAAATATTCATGACAGTTATAATGGTCTCATGACAGCCAATGTCAAAACCAACCACATGACAGTTTAATGTAATGTTAACCCATAAAGCTTGGTTTCTTAAGTTTGATCATTAATCTGCTATGTCATATTTATGACAATTTATGTTGTCTTAGTAATGTCAAATGACACTAACAAGTTATGATGTATTGGTTTATGTCAAGTTGTCATAACAAAGACATCTCAAACAATGTCATATTTACATTAAAAATGTCATTATTGAGCGAATGACACTTAATGACAGTTGTCATAAACATGCATAAACCCTCCTTCATATTCATGACATGTGTCCTGTCATGATTATGAAGGTGTCATGTCAGTCTTATGCACACCCCTTCAAGTAAAGGGGTGTGCATTTCCCCTTCTTAATTCAGTGGTGAGCTTGTCACCTCAAAGCAATCGTCTGTTTAATCTGAAATCATATATTTATATAATACACCAAGCATCAAACGAATTTGTCCATATGTTTAGCAACAGGTCATAAACATTATTAACACTACTCCACTAATTGCTTGGCTTGGGCTGTTGAGAGATGGCCAACATGGTCAGAGGACTGGCATTTCCTATGATCTGCCTGAGAAAGCATGAACTCCCTTGCCTCGTTCACACAAATAAATAATATATTGCAGTGTATGTATAAATCACTTACAGTGCTATTAAGGTTCAACAAAAGAATCCCAAAAATTGTGCCAGTTGAGAAACCACATACAAAACCCTATCTATAAAAAAAGCATTTCAAATATAGACAGACAGGATTTATTGCAGCGGCTGCAGAGAATTACTCCTGGTTATTATAAGGACATTGACCCGAGGGTGGGCTATACCTTCCCCATCACCTAGGACCTTGTAGTCCTAAAAATAAATGCTTTCCCCTTCTTCTGGAGATCGTATGAGATGCGGTGACCGGCTTTAGCTCTGGGGATGGAGAGAGCTTTAGCTCGTGGTCCTCGGTGGGCGCTGGCTTGGGCTCTGGGACGGTGGCGGGCACGGGCATCGTCCTAAGGTCCATGGTAATTATCTTTTTGGCATGGTCTCATTAAATTGATCAAAAAAAGTAAATGTTACAAATTATTTATATTTAAAAAAATTATAATTCTATTCATCAAAAAATCCAAAAAAATAAAATAAAAATCTAATAGTATTAAGCAGCACAACTGTTTTCAACATTGATAATAATAAGAAATGTTGTTTGAGAACCAAATCAGCATATTAGAATAATTTCTGAAAGATCATGTGACACTGAAGACTGGAGTATTGATGCTGATAATTCAGCTAATAAATTGCATTTTACATTCATATATATATATATATATATATATATATACACTTACCTAAAGGATTATTAGGAACACCTGTTCAATTTCTCATTAATGCAATTATCTAATCAACCAATCACATGGCAGTTGATTCAATGCATTTAGGGGTGTGGTCCTGGTCAAGACAATCTCCTAAAATACAAACTGAATGTCAGAATGGGAAAGAAAGGTGATTTAAGCAATTTTGAGCGTGGCATGGTTGTTGGTGCAAGACGGGCCGATCTGAGTATTTCACAATCTGCTCAGTTACTGGGATTTTCCAGCACAACCATTTATAGGGTTTATAAAGAATGGTGTGAAAAGGGAAAAACATCCAGTATGCGGCAGTCCTGTGGGCGAAAATGCCTTGTTGATGCTAGAGGTCAGAGGAGAATGGGCCAACTGATTCAAGCTGATAGAAGAGCAACTTTGACTGAAATAACCACTCGTTACAACCGAGTTATGTAGCAAAGCATTTGTGAAGCCACAACACGCACAACCTTGAGGCGGATGGGCTACAACAGCACTCATCTCCACTACAAATAGAAAAAAGAGGCTACAATTTGCAAGAGCTCACCAAAATTGGACAGTTGAAGAATGGAAAAATGTTGCCTGGTCTGATGAGTCTTTATTTCTGTTGAGACATTCAGATGATAGAGTCAGAATTTGGCGTAAACAGAATGAGAACATGGATCCATCATGTCTTGTTACCACTGTGCAGGCTGGTGGTGGTGGTGTAATGGTGTGGGGGATGTTTTCTTGGCACACTTTAGGCCCCTTAGTGCCAATTGGCATCGTTTAAATGCCACAGCCTACCAGAGCATTGTTTCTGACCATGTCCATCCCTTTATGGCCACCATGTACCCATCCTCTGATGGCTACTTCCAGCAGGATAATGCACAAAAGCTCGAATCATTTCAAATTGGTTTCTTGAACATGACAATGAGTTCACTGTACTAAAATGGCCCCCACAGTCACCAGATCTCAACCTAATAGAGCATCTTTGGGATGTGGTGGAACGGGAGCTTCGTGCCCTGGATGTGCATCCCAAAAATCTCCATCAACTGCAAGATGCTATCCTATGGGCCAACATTTATAAAGAATGCTTTCAGCACGTTGTTGAATCAATGCCACGTAAGGCAGTTCTGAAGGCGAAAGGGGGTCAAACACAGTATTAGTATGGTGTTCCTAATAATGCTTTATAGGTGAGTGTATATGTATATATATATATATATATATATAGGCCTATATATTTTTATTTATTTATATTTATATATATATTTTTTTGTAATGATATTCAAAAAATCCATTTTTTTCTGTATTTTTGGTCAAATAAATGATGCCTTGGTGAGCATTGGACACTTTTTTCCCCTAAAAACACTTAAACAAAAATCTTACCCAACATTTAAATGGTAGTGTGATTCTGAAAATGCACAACTTTCTGCTAAATAAGACCATGACTCATGACTGCTTCCTTTTGAAAATAATTTGAAGGCTTTTAAAGCTACAAAACATTTGCCCTACATGGCATTTTGTTAAACATTTAAACATTTGCTTCTGTCTCTCATTCCTGTTATTTTAAGCACCAAAACGCCAGGCTACGTACCTTTGGAATGAGAAAATGACAAAAATCATTCAAAAAGTGAAGAATGTTTTTAAGGGTTAGTGTTTAATGTTTTAAGTACTTTAGTATGTTTGTTGGATGCTCACCAGGCAAACATAATTATTCTGCCACTCTACCATGCATCACATGGTCCCAAAAGCCCCTTTGACCACACGCATGACCCGTCAGCTCTAAAACAAAAGTGACTTTGTTCCCCAGAGAGTGAGAATGTCATTTGTGTTCCAATTTGGAAATGGTGCCTTTTATTTCCTCAGGAAACACAATCTTTTCAAGCCTTTTACTCTATGACATAAATGCATACTCTATACATAAAAGACCAGTTGTTCCATATACATTTGAGTTTACAGTAAGGGATTAAAATAATAGGCCAACGTCTTTACTTATAAGACAAGCCAGGCAGACATAAAAATCACCCAATGTTTCCTTTTCATACAAAATCTATGAGGGATCCCAGGGGGGTTTACAGACTGCATTCTTCGAGACCTACTTCACTGCATTTAAGTCATGAATCACTGACAAGTCCATATATGAATAAAATATCCTCAGGCTCTGAATAGTAATTTGTAATTGTCACAGTTATCTGGACCTTGTGGATAAACTGTGGCTCAAGGACTCGGCTTACTGAAAAAGCTGACAGATTTTGTTCGCATTTTTAAAATGTTTACCAGTTCATACCCATTTAAGTCATGCAGGCCATGCCCGCTGCGCGGAAGTTTCTCGTGACGTCACCGTGACGTTTCAGTAGGTTGGTTTATTTTCACTTCCTGTTCAGTGGGACATCCCGCCGCTCCATCCGAGCTGGACTACATCAGTGTCCCTGTGTCCTACTTTACACTTTTGATTCCATTTTACTGGACAGGCTGGAAACGAATGAGCTTTTATTGCAGCGGCCGGCCTGCAATAATGTAACGGACATTTCCGTGACTTGTTAGTGTGAGTGTTGCGTGTTATTATGGAGTGCGGAATCAGTGGCGATCATAACTTAGAATAACGTTACTGCTGATCAAAACATCCACCAACAAACTGCGCGAGCTCCATCTACTCTCATACTCTACAGAGACACAAAACATGGGCAAACATCTCATCCGCTGTTGGCTTTGGGCTCTAGTGGCTCTTGTTTACTGGAAACGAGCACTTTCATTTAATCTGGACATTAGTAAACCCTCAGTTTTCTCTGGACCTCCAGGAAGTTACTTTGGATTTTCTGTGGCTTTCTTCAATCCTGATAATAAACAGTGAGTAGATGAAGTTGTGTGTAAACCTAATGAGGTGGCGAACTACAGGCAAACTTGTTTGGATATCATAGGTGCCTACTTGTATTGCTTTTTATATGTTATTTTTTGTGATGAAGATATGAATCTCAAGGATGCATGGATATTCTGAAAGAAACATGTAACATAATGCTCATTTTTATTGTAGGACTTTATATATATATATATATATATATATATATATATATATATATATATATATATATATATATATATATATATATATATATACACACACACATATACACACACACACACACACACACACACACACACACACACACATATATATATAATACACACATATATATACATATATAGCCCACATATATACATATACATATACACATATATACATATTGTATTTAACTTTATATATGCCAAAAAAAAAAAAAGGTGACCGAGCCTTCTCAGTGGCTGTTCCTAATCTCGGGAAAAGTCTACCGGTTCATATAAGAACAGCTCGGACTGCTGAAAATTTTAAGTCGTTGCTTAAGACCGACCTGTATTCCTTAGCTTTCATTTCGAGTTGAGTTTTGCTACTGTGACATTCTCTATTGTTTGTTTTTGTTTATTTGTGTGTATCCATTCCTGACATTGTTAAGCACTTTGGTCAGCTGTGGTTGTTTTTTAAATGTGATATACAAATAAATCTCATGTCTCTGTGTGTGCTAATAGTAATGAATAATATGTATTATATATAATTGAAAGAAATATATACCGGTATGTACATTTTAAAACTGTGTTTTAGTGTATTTAACAAATCAAATCATTAAAAACACATTTTCCCTCTGATTCCAGATTAAACATACTGGTTGGTGCGCCCAGAGCAAACACATCTGATCAAACCCCATCGGTAGTCACTGAGAGGGGCGCTGTCTTCAGCTGCCCTTGGCAAAAAAGCGGCACATGCACACAGATTCAATTTGACAGCACTGGTAAGACGCAGCACTGTGTTTTCAGACATCATAGTTAAATCTTTGCTCCTCCATGCTGTTAGTTAAAGCTTTTGTGTGTGTATTGATTCACATTGCATGCTAGTGAAAGAGGAAGGGTTTGTCAGAGTTATTATAGGACCTTCTGAGTAGCCTGTGGCTCTTTAATGATTTATTGGGTCATTTATCAGCTTTGCTCTAAATATTTTCAATAGGTGGAGGAAAAATAACAGGCGAGGGAGCCTGGGGTCGTTTCAAGGCTCATCTAGGATTGTGCGATTGTTATTACAAAGTGTTTTGAACTTGAATTCACATGCTTGGCAGTGTCCTGCAACAGACAATGGAGTTGCTTTACTATTCATTTGCTGGCCTACTAACTAGATTGCAGATGTACACAAACAATCTTCACACTAACAGGACTTTGTTCATGCTTAATGTGTACTTGAGTATAGGCACCGTTTCTTGTGCCAGATCTCATTGGCATTCAGTGGCGGTTATAGACTAGTCTTGTGTGAGTTACCCTGCCAGCCAAGCTGGATTGCTTCAAGAAGAACTACCAGACAAACAAAAAGATCTTCAGTTGGATTATCTCAGTGTGTTTAGAGTTCTCACCAACATCTGAACTACTCCTCTATGTGTTCTTTTCACCCTTAAAAAAGTTCTTGGGAAAAGAACCATGTATAGGTTCTTTTCCATGTATAGGTTCTTTAGCTTTAAATAATGCTGTACATCTATGGCAAAGTAAGCAGACAAGTTTGGAGTATATACTAATATTTAGTGATATATTTTATGTATATTTACAATATTTTTATTTATTTATTTATTTGTATTAAATACCAAGCCAAATGACAATGTAGATTTAGTATATGTATACAATTTAAATGCCAAACCAAATAGATTTTAGAATTGTTTTTGTAAACATATTTTACAAATATATATTTAAGTTTTAGTAAATGCCAAACTAAGACATAGGCTACAACTAAATAGACTGTGGTTACTGCCAAAGACTATAACAGTCTTAAAGGGACTTTGTTTCTGCCAAGCTGTAAGTATCTGTTATAAGTGTCTGAATACTTTTTGGGGCCACCATATTTTCCATTGACCTCCAAGATTTGTATTAGTTTTCTCTTGCTTTCTTTGTGCACTAGCGTCGTGTTTATATTTGTTACGCAATAACTAGTACTGCATGAAAGAAGCTTAAACATTCTTCTGTTAAATAACTGCCAAAGCATAACTGTGTCCTGACATGCTTTTACTGTGAATGACGTGTCCGTACAATAGTGTTCTCTGTGCTGGCTGACCTGCTGGCTGTTTGAGGAGCAGGCACAGTCTAGATTAGAGAGAAATGTCAGAAGTATGAGATGGAAAACACTGTGTGGATGTAAAAATATTAATGCTGAACTGTTACAGCATGGTTGTACAACTGTGTTTCCACTGGGCCTTTGTACTGTCAACTCCCCGTTTGTGCTGTTTGGCAATAATTAAGTGCTTAATTCTAGTAAAGCCTGGGTGTTGTTGACCAGCTGTATGACTGTGTTGACCATGAGAAACACTGGGAAATTCCCAGCTCAGTAGCACAGACTGATGAGCAGCTGTGGCTTCCTGAGGCTGAGACTGTGGCTGAGATGAACCAAGGCCGCAGGGAAGGGATATCTTTTTTGGGTGCGTGTGTGTGTGTGGCCTGCTAAACCCGACATTATGGGGACAAAATGTCCCCACAAAGATGGCAATATCTAAAATACTTGTCCTTGTGGGGACATTTTTGGTCCCCATGAGGATAACAGCTTATAAATCAGTTTTTATGAAAATGTAAAAATGCAAAGGTTTTCTGTGATGGGCATGTTTAGGGGTAGGTTTAGTGTAGGGAGACAGAATATAGTTTGTACAGTATAAAAACCATTATGTCTATGGAAAGTCCCCATATAACATGAAAAAACAACGTGTGTGTAGGATCTTGCAGACCTAGGAAAACTTTAGAGCATTTTTGGAAATGTTTACAAATCACATTTTAAAAGCTTTTCATTCATTTTGATTTCTAGGGCGAATATTATGGAACTAAAGAATGATTTCATGATTAAAATGACAACAGAATATTTTTAATAATTAATCTGGTGCTCCTCATTTGGGAGTCACACTTGTTTATTTTCAGGGTCAAAAGTGACCGGACACCTGAAAATTAAACTTCCTCCTCCCCAGTAAAATCAATGTAATATATATTTGTTCAATAATATTTATATTTTTTTTATTTTGAGAGGATATTTGATGGCACTTATTAATATTTATGCAATAATTATGGTCCATTTTTGCCATTGAAAATAATTTTGAAAAAAAATTATCATTTTAGAAATATTTTTTCAATGAATGCAGTATTTCAGATTAATATAGAGACTAGGCCTTTTAAATCCAAAGGATTGGATGAAACAAAAATTTGATTTAAAGTGTACTGTACGCGCTTTTGCATTATTATTACTACAGTCAAACCTCTGTACAGAGCAACTTTTATCTTTTAATGTTGCCGATTTGTAGATTGTACAATTCTCAGATTTTTTGTGCTTTTGTCGATTTCCCATTCATTTTCCTATGGTCGGTCACTATTTTTTTTTACGACCACTTAGCCTCCTCGAATCATGCCCTGCATTTTTTTTGTGTGTGTTCACATTCCAAATGCCATAAGTCGTAGCATTCTGATGAAGCTGTGATTTTTAAAAGTTCAAAACAGAAATATTTTCAGTCAAAAGTGACCGAAGAACACCAGTAAATCACTGACCTTTCTGCTGAAGCTTTGAAAATCCCTTTTTTTTTCACCATGTTCTACAAATATGTATGTGTGTTAATGAAGTTGTTTTGCTAATTTGATTGTCATGAATAGATTCAGCTGTCCATGTTCATGACCTTGGATTGAACTTCAGATGGTTTGGTAATGAATGAGAGGATGAGAGAGTGCGGCGTTGCATATCATCTCAACTTTTTGGTCTATGAACTCAGATGCTTCTGTCCAGTCATTTTGAAATCAGCTGGAATTAGAGGAACACACCAGTGGATGAGATTGTAGTGATTGGAAGAGCAGTGTAGTCTACTACAAAGGACATGATGACAGTCTGATGAATCTAATTTACTGACTAACTCATATCTCTTCCTTCCCTATACCCCCTTCCTCTGTCATTCAGATGACAGGAAGAATTCCAATGGACAGCAAATGGAGTTCAAGTCGAATCAATGGTTTGGGGCCACTGTGCGTTCCTCTGGGGACCATATTCTGGTGAGTCAGGGTGCACGTGTAGAAATTTGTTCTGAAATAAGATTGAATTTTTTTTTTTTTTTATAAAATGTCAAATCGATTAATCGCATCTAACATAAAAGTTTGTGTATATGTAAAATATATATATATATAATTGAATTTATATATACTGGATATATGTCTGTGTGTGCCATATATTTACTGTATAAGTATGTATATACACAGACATGCACACACATATTAATCGATTTGACCGCACTAATATATATGTATACATACCGCACTATGTATACATATACATGCATACTTTGAAATAGTTTAAAATTATGCAGCTGTTAGGTAACTTTATGACAGCTGTAAATTTATGAAGAGCAATGCTAATATTTTATTCGCTTGTTTGTTTGTTTATTTATTTGTTAAATTTGAATCTACTTTTACTTATGCTTCCATAATCACAGGAGAATCAATCTGGAGGAATCGCAAGTCATTTGCACAATTGTGACAAACTCGTCTGTCATATTTATATTAGCAGCAAAATATCACACCTTTTTTTTTTCAAAGACAAGTGACGTTCCATCAACTGGTCTTTTACACAGGGTTCCTTCACAGTTTGTAAAAGTCTGGAAACTTATGGAAAAATATTTTTTCCAGACTATTTCTCCTATTCAGTTGTCTAAAATATATAAAATTAAGAATTTCAAAAAAAAAAAAAATTATTTATCATACAAGCAGAGTGATTTCATGGCAATAGTTTAGTGATTGTCAAACATGACTGAATGAATTCAACTTCACTAAATGAACGTGCGTGTGCCACTCAAACAGGAGTAGATAAAAGAGCAAATGATCATCTGAATCAGACTGAGTTCGTTAGAGTTTTTTGATCGTGCAATATTAAACCACGATTACAGTTTCAAAGCGATGTGTCAGGTGAATATATGCTCTTTATGAAGCGTTTTAGGTTTCTTTTCATCATGTTAAGCGCATGTCATCACTTCGAGTAAACCAATGAAAAAAGCCTGAGAAAATATTAACAGATGATTGTACTATATAGTATATCAAATGAAATGCTGTATGAACCATTTATGTTAAAGGAACCGTATGTAAGATTGTGGCCAAAACTGGTACTGCAATCACTTTCAAATTACTGTAGAGTGGTGTATCCCCTTCTCCTCCCCCTGACTCGAGGTTGCCAGATAAGCTGCAGGATTCTTCTCCGTTTTCAGCCGTCACCATCTTTCAAAGGCATCTCCTATACAAAACCTCGTTTTATTTTGGACTTTGTCACGAAGTATTTCGGAATCATAATGAGGTTTTTTTTGGATTCGTAACGTTAGGCATTTTTTTTTATCCGACACGTTTGTAGCTGCAGCTGTGGTAACTACAGCAGAGCTGGCAACCCGGATGCCGCAACACTACTGACTTCGTGATTGGTAGATAGGTGGAGGGTGGCGCATCAGACCAAAACACAACATGACAACATCAACATCAGTTGAGGGCTCCAACTCCACTTTTTAAATGACAATATCCTGGCCGGACTACTGTTGTGTACAGTGATATAAGTATTTGAAATGAACATGATTTCTTAATGTCTAGTGACATATCAGGGCCATTTTGTCATTACTTGAAATACATTTCTTACGTACAGTTCCTTTAAGTATGGTTTGAATATCTACAGAGATTTGGAAATTTGAGTCTAAAAAAGTATGTAATTTTGAAATTGAAAGTGTGTAGGAAGGAACCCTGTTTACATTGACCCTGGGATGTCCTTATTGTTAAGCCCTGTTGTATATTATAAACATGATTCTATATGAAAGAAAATCCTAGATTAAAACAAGTCGGATATAAAATTGAAATGAAATATTCTTTATTGTATTGTTGTAAGCCGCTTCTTTTGTTTTAAAAAGTACTTTGATTTTCAATGCTGATATGGCACTACAATTAAATGTTTAAAGTATGTCTTGCTGTAATATGTAAGCAGAGATTTATCAGCATATGGTTTAGAAGAACACAATTCCTACTTTTGTACTGATCTGCACATACATTTTTCTCTCTCTTCAGGCATGTGCTCCTCTCTACCAGTGGAGCACGTATGGATTCTCAGAAAGGGAGCCTGTCGGGACATGTTACCTGAAGAAGGGCAATAGCATTGTGGAATATTCGCCCTGTCGCTCTAGTATGTACTTGAACACAGCGCTTTACCTCACCTCAGGCTGCTCATGCCCTTATTGGGTCATATCTAATAGCCTTCCTCAGAAATGTCTTGACTTAGATTTATGGGATATCATACTTGTGTTGTGTATCATCTCCTACACATAAATGGTTTTAAGACACGTCTGAACACGTTATTCAAGTGCGGTGTGCCATTTGTCATATGGTCATGACAGTTCCTCTGTCTGAAGTTTGTCTTCCTCTTTCTCACCTTTCCTTCATGTTGATACTTCCTCAAAACTATATCTGCCAGTTCTGAAGACTTTAATGACTGAGTATTTCTTTCTTCGTCAGAATCAAACTCACCTGAGGGACAAGGATTTTGTCAAGCAGGTTTTAGTGCTGATTTTGTGAAGGTATTTTTCCCCCCCCACAGCATTTTGCTCCTTTATATATTTGTGCATTTCTTTTTTACATTTTCTATCATTTATTATATAATATAACAATTAATATCAAACCCCACTATATCCGATGTTTTACCATTTGTTACATACACATTTATTTTTCTGAAATGTTTTATTCCAAAAGTATGCTGGTGCTTTTCTTGCCACTTATTTTTTTTTCATATTTAAATTTTGATATGCCGCTTTTACCCTGCTGTTTGTGTTTATTGTATTTACCATTATTGCCCAAACTTGTGCCGAATGTCCCAAAACATGTTTTGTTTTTTTTGTCTCCATCAGAAGAACCGTGTAGTTATTGGAGGACCAGGAAGCTTTTATTGGCAAGGTAAACTGTTTTATTTTATTATCCTTCTGTGAATTTGACACTGAAAGGCACTGAAAGGGAAACAACAATGTTGTCCTTTGTCAACACTTTTTGGTGACTCAGTGAATGTCTGCTGTGTCTTGCTTCCAAGGGCAAGTTCATATATAGCATTGACACAAAACAGGCCCTTGAATGTTTGCACAACCTCGACAATACTTGTTAAAATTTACAAATGTGTCTCGGGTCCCTGCCTGTGAGAGAAATGCTGCTCAGAACTAAGAGAGGGAACTGTTTTGAAGTCAATAAATAATGCAGAATCATATGCTGTCTACTCCAGTGGAGAGGAGTCTGTGGTTTCATTGAAATGTTTTGTGTTGTGCTGTGTTATGCTGAAATGCTTGTTTACTGAGTCGCAGATCTGTTATGACCTCATAGGGTGGGGTTATTTTAGGAACCGTGCCCAGAAAAGACTTTTAAACACATCTTTCATGAATTTCATGACCTGCGGTGATCGTTTTTAAAAGTTCATTTTAAAGGTGTTTTTTGTTTTTTTGTTACTGTGTTTAGTTTTTCTGCTGAGTGTCTCTTTTGTAATGGTATGATAATTATACTCCCTGCTGAGAGTAAAATGCTTTCAGAAATGTGAATGTGATGGTGTGATTGATATTAACTTAAGCTAACCTTGGTTAGACTTGAAGTAAGTCTTAAGTGTTAGAAAAGTGATTGAAACTGTAAGCTGAATTGTTAGTTACTTTGTAAGGTACAAAAAATGTATACATCATAATGACTTTTTAATTAAATAACTTGAGTTGTGGAGATTTAAAACGATGAAAAACAAAAAAATTTTGCTAAGAAAAAAGTAACTTATGTGGGGGACTTTTGGAAAGTGCTTACTCAAATTTATATATATATATATATATATATATATATATATATATATATATATATATATATATATATATATATTATTTAATACATTTTTAGTGGTAAATTTTTAGTGGTACACTGATTCCCTGAAATGAACTTGAGCGGTCATTTGAGGTAAGTGTGTTTGCTTCACTCTTGTTTCACTCTAAGGCTATGTGAGCAGTATAATGTGAGGAGCAGTATAATGTTTTTTTTTTTTTTTTTTATTGGTATGCTGTTTTGTTCAATCTGGTCTTGTAAAAAGATAGATAGTTGCTTAAAAAGTTACTTTGTTTGAATAAACTGAGCTCCTATTCCACTACTGAGGGTGTGTTCACACTTGGCATGTTTGGTTTGATTAAAACGAACGCTCTCGCTATGTTAGTGCGTTTCATTCGAAAGTGAGAACTCTGCCATTCGAACCCTGGTGTGCATCTAACAAGTGGACCAAGACTGCCGAACTCTGGTGTGGTTCGTCAGAAATATGAATGCAACACGGACCAAAGACATCTAAACGAACCAAAAACTGGACGTGTGACCCTAAAAAGGATGCAAAGGCATACCTGGCTTTTCTCGTCATAGGAGCTTCGTTGTCCATTACAGTTCGGTACAGGCGTCAGAAACGCTGTCTTCTTGCAGTAGATCTTCGTTTTATGTGACTCCTTTACACATCTTATAAGCTCTTCACGAGTTCTCAGCTGGTCAAAATGCCATCATATGTACGTACGCACATACACCTAGGGCATTTAGCCCAGTACACAGCCTTGTTTTGGATGTTTGGTAAGTTGCATCGCAAAATTGGTTTGGACCAAGAGAACCGAACTACAAGTGTGTGAACAACACACCCTGAAAGTAGCATCGTGACATGTAGTTAGTTATTCCCCAAGTCTGTAAAGATTACAGTCCATAAAAAAGACCAACAAAATGCACATACAACCATGTTAAAAATAATATTACATGATTTTACTTTTTGTTGAATGTTTTTACTTTTAACGTTTACTGCTTCTTTCTGATTTGGGTAACATCACATGCAGGTTCAAAACATCTATTGCTTGCACACTTCATTTCCTATTGGGATAAAAAAAAAAAAAAAAACTTTTGCTGCTTGTGTTCTCCTAACAGTTTTTTCCCCCTTCTTTTTCCAGGTCAGCTGATCTCAGATGACGTCTCTGAAGTCATCAATAGATACAATAAGGACTTTTTTACTCCTTACAGTAACCAGTTATCAACCAAGTCAGCCGGGGCTCAGTATGATGACAGTTATTTGGGTAAGCCTTTTTGCATCTTTTGTTTTAATGTCTTTTCGAAGTTGTAATTATTTTTTCGTGGTGATTTATATTTGCACTGTTACCTGTAAATCAGTAGCTTAATATAATTTTGGGTTGCACATGTAATGAATGTTTGTGTGCTTTGAGTTGCAGTGATCAGAATGTACAAAGCAAACAAGCAGAAATGCAGTGCAGATATTTATGTCATCGTTTAATTCTGTCTTAGGTTACTCTGTGGCTGTTGGTGATTTTAATGAGGATGGTGAAGATGGTAAGACATTTCGATATGTTTCATTTTTTTGGGAATTACAATATTACTGTATTTTGCTGATTTTTTTAATTATTTTTTATTTATTTGAGCCTTAGTGAGCATAAGAGATTTTTCAAAAACATAATAAAATTATTATTGACGCCGGCAAATTTTTGAATGGTAGTGCAGGACTCCAGACTAACTTTTCCACTGGTTGCACTGGTGCTACCAACTTTCTCAGTTGGTCGCACCAGCATATGATTTGGTCGCACCTTCCTTTTTTTTTGCTACATGCCATGGGATTAATCAATGCATGCTGATGAATAGTGGTTTTAATATACCAAACCAAGTAAAGGCTTTCTGGGTTTCAGCATAAATACCTGTAATTTATTATATAAAAACACATGTAATATTTGGTAATTATCATGGCCAAATTTCAGGATTTTGGACAGTAATTTTAGTCTGTAATTTTAAGCATTTTACATTTGAATTATATACTATCTATCTATCTATCTATCTATCTATCTATCTATCTATCTATCTATCTATCTATCTATCTATCTATCTATCTATCTATCTATCTATCTATCTATCTATCTATCTATCTATCTATCTATCTATCTTTTATCTTTCTATCTGTCTGTCTGTCTGTCTATTATCATCTTTCTACCTTTTAAAAATCATTAAACATTCAAATGTATGCATTACATTTGAAAAGATTACAGTATTATAATACGCTGATACAGATTTTTCGTTATCAAAGTTTATAGTTGTAACAAAAATCAGAAATCTCACACTCCTTACCTTCTGCATTTGATAATAATTTCCTTTACTCTCATCTAACCGCTGAGAGACGTAGGAAGGGGCTCGGGTGAGACCTTTTCATTTTTATATGCCTTAAAGGGTTAGTTCGCCCATTTAAGACATGAAGTTGTATGCAATCCTTACCAGCACTATAGTGCATACACACTGACCCACTCTGTAGTCACCTCCCTGGTCAGAGTTCTGGCCGCTGGAAGTTTTTCAAGAAGGTACTCCCGGTTAGTTTCCGGGGCCTCAAAACTGCGTTTTTTTGCGGCCAGAACTCTGACCAGGGAGGTGACTACAGAGTGGGTCAGTGTGTATGCACTATAGTGCTGGTGAGGATTGCATACAACTTCATATCTTAAATGGGCGAACTACCCCTTTAATTCCTGAATTCGTGGCGCGTTTCACCATCAATGTGCAATGCGCGTGACGTCTACGTTCGTCAATAAATAAACTGCAAGTGTCTTGCGGAAGAACACTGTAGCCGGAGCTACTTCTCTCCGTTAATGTCTATGGCGAGTCACGCAGGCACTGGGCAACTCCGCAACCGAGTCGACCCCGGGATAAAATAGTCCAAATATAAACGCTTATTATAGGCGTACCGTAGTGATTCAGGATAAGTCAAAAACACGGTTTGGAAAATGGATTGATGATGTACTCGTTCATTTTGAACATAAGTTACGGACTGTAGCTGCTGATACAACGGCATTCTGTTGCGCGAGCGTCCACTCGCACAAATGCGACCACATACAATTTTTACTCGCACATTCTCAAAAAATGGTCGCATATGCGACCAATTTGGTCGCAGTCTGGAACCCTGTAGTGCAATTTTAAGCAGCCCACAACCATGAGTTGTCTGTCTTGATTGAGCTGGTCTGACCTGCTCTAAATACATTGCATTGCACTGCAAACTGAAGCAGTGCATTATATGAATGGCTTAAGTCTGTTTTTTCTATGTAAATGGATCAAGAAGCTTCATTGCTGAATAAAAGCATTGTTGTGTCCAACTCATTTTTAATTCTTCCTGCCTCTCTAGATTATGTCACAGGAGTTCCTAGAGGGGAGAAGGCTCTTGGTTATGTGAGTTTAATATTATTTTTGGTCAGAAATCTGACAAAAACCCATAAAAGTGATGCAACCCTACTTGAAGCAGCTCTTTGTCTTGTTAGGTCAACATTTTCAATGGGAGGAACATGGAGTCTATGTATAATTTCACAGGCACACAGGTGAGTGTTACAGAAATCTTTACACCTCTTATACGAGCAGTCTTGCCTGGGAGCAGCCTGCAGGTCACGTGACATGCCCAATCTTGTGGTCATGGCACAGTTATGTTCAACATTTGTTTACGAGCAGAGAGTTCAGGTCCTAAATCCACTCCCACATCTGGAAGCTATTGACCGCAGTGTCGCCAGCACTCAAGAGCGAGAGAAGAAAAGAGCATGAGGTGTGGCATCCACAGCCCCGGGTTTTTGGCTGATTGTGATTGCTGCAGTTGTGATACATCAACAGTTATCACATGGTTTAACAGATTTATGAGTCTAAGCTCAAAAAATGAATCCATATACTGTAGGCGGCACCACCAAAACCAGCCATAGTAACAATTAAGAATAATTATTTCCTTTTTCCTTTTCTGTCCACATTAGATGGCTGCTTACTTCGGTTATTCTGTAGCAGCCGTTGACATCAATAATGACAGGTAAGTGATGCTATAAACTTTGCTGTTTAATGTTTTCCTCACTGAAGGGAGGTTGAAGATTTCTACACACATAAACAAGCTTCGTTTAAGCTCTTTGACAATCTATTCCTTCAAGAAAGTCCATTCAAGTGTTTCTCATCTGGCATTTCTTGGTCATGAAAATGTGTTCAAAACTGACAACTGACCCTTAACCTGGCCTTAGAGAAATCAAGCTCACAGACATTAAAGGGACAGTTCATTCAAAAAATTAAATTCTTATTTACTCACCCTCATGTTGTTCCAAACCTGTATGACTTATCTTTTTTTGTTCCACAAAAGAAAGTATGTTTCAACTGTTTGTGTCCATTCAATGAAAGTCTGTGGGGTCTAAAAGACATTAGGCCAAAACTAATACTATCACATTACTGTCCCTTTAAAAGATAATAATATCTTGCCCTTTGTCTTGCATTAAGTTATAGGATGTATATATATATATATATATATATATACACACACACACACTCACCTAAAGGATTATTAGGAACACCTGTTCAATTTCTCATTAATGCAATTATCTAATCAACCAATCATATGGCAGTTGCTTCAATGCATTTAGGGGTGTGGTCCTGGTCAAGACAATCTCCTGAACTCCAAACTGAATGTCAGAATGGGAAAGAAAGGTGATTTAAGCAATTTTGAGCGTGGCATGGTTGTTGGTGCCAGACGGGCCGGTCTGAGTATTTCACAATCTGCTCAGTTACTGGGATTTTCACGCACAACCATTTCTAGGGTTTACAAAGAATGGTGTGAAAAGGGAAAAACATCCAGTATGCGGCAGTCCTGTGGGCGAAAATGCCTTGTTGATGCTAGAGGTCAGAGGAGAATGGGCCGACTGATTCAAGCTGATAGAAGAGCAACTTTGACTGAAATAACCACTCGTTACAACCGAGTTATGTAGCAAAGCATTTGTGAAGCCACAACATGCACAACCTTGAGGTGGATGGGCTACAACAGCAGAAGACCCCACCGGGTACCACTCATCTCCACTACAAATAGGAAAAAGAGGCTACAATTTGCAAGAGCTCACCAAAATTGGACAGTTGAAGACTGGAAAAATGTTGCCTGGTCTGATGAGTCTCGATTTCTGTTGAGACATTCAGATGATAGAGTCAGAATTTGGTGTAAACAGAATGAGAACATGGATCCATCATGTCTTGTTACCACTGTGCAGGCTGGTGGTGGTGGTGTAATGGTGTGGGGTATGTTTTCTTGGCACATTTTAGGCCCCTTAGTGCCAATTGGGCATTGTTTAAATGCCACGGCCTACCTGAGCATTGTTTCTGACCATGTCCATCCCTTTATGGCCACCATGTATCCATCCTCTGATGGCTACTTCCAGCAGGATAATGCCCAAAAGCTCGAATCATTTCAAATTGGTTTCTTGAACATGACAATGAGTTCACTGTACTAAAATGGCCCCCACAGTCACCAGATCTCAACCCAATAGAGCATCTTTGGGATGTGGTGGAACGGGAGCTTCGTGCCCTGGATGTGCATCCCACAAATCTCCATCAACTGCAAGATGCTATCCTATCAATATGGGCCAACATTTCTAAAGAATGCTTTCAGCACCTTGTTGAATCAATGCCACGTAGAATTAAGGCAGTTCTGAAGGCGAAAGGGGGTCAAACACAGTATTAGTATGGTGTTACCAATAATCCTTTAGGTGAGTGTATAATTAATCAGACATTAGAAAAGAAACTCAGAGAAATAACAACTTGAATAAAATGTTTATTTTATTATTTTTTCACTCCAACAATGCTCTGGAAACCCACAACACAGGGTTATTATAGTTGAGCTATTGATTTTGTTTATAGTCTGAAAACTGTGATTGTTTTAGTTTTTTAAGTGTTCTATATCTTGTTTTTCTGTATATTTAAGTTTTTAATTTAGTTTAGTAAGACTTTGTTTGAATTTTTTTATTTTATTCATATTTAGTTTTCTTTTTCTTTAGAAACTAAATGCATTTTGACATGAATGAAAAAGTCATATTTCAGGAATATTTTATTAACTGTGAAAAATGCTTTTTATTTTAATTATAATCTTTAAAGTAATTTAATCATCTGGGGCCGTATTCACAAAGAATTTTAAGGCTAAAAGTAGCTCCTAACTGGCGAATTTAGGAGCAACTCCTAAAAATAATGGGCGTGTCACTCCTAACTTTAGGACTCCTAATTTTTTTGACTAAGAGTAATTCACGAAGCATTTTAGCCCTAAAAGTAGCACCTAAGCCTGGGACAGCTTAAAAGAAGTCGAGAGAACTCCTAACTCACTAAGACCTATTCACAAACCGCTTTTTGTGGCATTTCGCGTTGCGATGTTTTGAAATGCGTATGCGGCGGCTACAGCTTCCAATCGCGAGGGAACAATTTTGCATTGTAGGCATAGGGATGCAACAACGCCACCAACAACAACCAAAACTAGGCTACTCACTGCATGTAAACTAATTGTTACGTTTCATTGTGAATCAAATTAAAATGTTCTTCTCTTTGCAAACGTAGGCAGAGGAATATAGTGACAGATTAATTCAATATTGTTGCAAAGATATTGCATCAATCCATATGTTTCGTTAGGCTGCTAGGCTATTTGTTTTTCCTTACTCTTTATTCATTTAGGCTATTAATTCAGTTATTCATCATCTTCCGTCCTTCGCTCTACTTGTGTAGCGCACGCATTCTCAGACCTGTCACCTGTCACTCATCATCGTAGGGGGAGGTGTTTGGAATCATTCCCGCGTTACAATCATCAGCCAATCAAGGTGGTCACTTCAGTCAAGCTCGTGCATGAGTAATGACGTCATCCATGGCAACGAAGACTCACTCTTAGTTTAGGAGTTCTCATTTTTCTTTACTAAGAGTAGGTCTGAAAGGCGTTGTGAATAACCTTTAAGAGAAAACTCCTAGCTAAAATCTTTTAGTGCGATTTAGGAGTACTCCTAGTGGTAAGATAAAATGCTCTGTGAATACGGCCCCTGACAGCACTAATTTTAGTTTAAATTGACTTAAACATGTAAGTTTAGATTTTTTTTTTATTATTGAAAAATACAATATAACATAAAAAATAAAATGCTTAATTCATTGTTACCTTATTCTGTTCGAGTCGTTTTTACTTGGAGGATGTTGTTGCAAGACTGATCTTCTGCCAGAAACATCAGGTTGATCTGCTGTCCAGAATCAGGTGGTTTGTCTTCGTCTGGCATCTCCGCTGAGACCTGTCCTCTATGGGTGACCCTACCAGTAGTTGTGAAGTACCAGTGGCGTAGCTCTCAGCATCACTGATGCACACAAGCCCTCACAGCACGTCAAGCTGCAAACCATGTGAGGGACCCTAACCTTCCCTAACCTACAGTAAATGCTTAAAAGCAACAGCATATCAACCAACCACTCTAAACATCCTGACAACCACATAGCAATGCACGAAAAACCAATAAGAAGAGTCTGGCAACCGCAAAGCAACATGCCAACAACCGCACAAAACATCCTTAGCAAATCCATGTCAAGCAAAGGAAACCATCCAAAACATCCTGACAGCCATGTGGCAAAGCACCAAAAACCAATTGGAACAACCTAGCAACCGGATAGCAGCAACACATTGACAATCATCAAAAACATCAAAACCACCCAACAGCATTGTGCAATAAACTTAATTAATAAAACTAGAAACTTACTCTCTAGTAACTATATAGCTGCTACAGTATTTACATTCGTCAGTCCCGCTGTGTGATACTCCGGGCTCCGTGTGTCACTGTGATGACTCAGTGTCTGGGCTTCTTTCTTCGGGGTTCCTCAGGCAGGGGCTCTTCGCTGATGTCCACGTGGATTCGAGGAGCGAGGCTTCTGCTGGTTGTGGAGAAGCTCTCAGTGATCCGGACACGTCCATCAGGATGCTCCGTCTCCACCAGTGAAGGGCAGTTGAGTGTCTCCCACAGTCGCTGCTTGATCTTTAGTCATAGTTTAAGACTGTAGGGACGCCGCCGACCACTGCTTGTCTTCATCATGGGCTCCACCACAGAGCGGTAGATGTCCTGGTAGGCCTGTACGCTGTAGCCGTGGATGGAGACAGGCTCATCCTGCTGACACACGTCCACTGAAGAGACTGAGACTGCTGGACGGATGTCGGGAAGGACAGCAGCGTTCTTCAGGTAGCGCTCTTCCAAACCTGTGGGTCTTTGAGCTTTGGCAGAGATACAGCTATAAGTGTGATCTAACCTGACTGACATTACAGCTGCCAGCTGTGAAAGCTCACAGGGGTCTGGACTGGAAGAGACGTCCTCCACCAAGAATCCCCTCAGGTGTGCGGGAAGAGCCCTGGTTCTTCTTGACCGACGCTGCTCCATGATAATGAATCAAGAAGAACTACAAAGACTGGACAAATCACTAAGACTTATCAAATTGTAGAGTTGTGAAGAGCTTGCAGCAAGTGTGTTCAGGCTTCAAGGCTTCAGAAACAGTTGTGTTAATTTCAAAAATCAACTCAAGCTACTGGACTGACACAGAATGTTGAGGATCATTTAAATGTAAACAACACTTGATATCAGCAGTAAGTCAATTAGAGCAGCATGAGCTCTATGGTACATGCACTATATGCTTCTCCAATTTTCATTAACTTCGTCTACAGTTTCATATATGTATATATATTCCTAATCTGTGTCTGCTAGGCCAGCATCACTATTTGGAAATGCTCTGTTAGTGGTTCATGAAAGAAACTGTGCGTTTGAATGAATCTTTCAAGTGAACATCCCATTCTTGTACACTTTCTAGCACTCATATAATTTATGTAAGTGTCTTCCCAATGAAGCATACAACTGCTTTGGTGGCTTTTTTCCCCTGCCTCCAAAGACTGACTTTAGTGTAAGCAAATAGGCTACTCTTACTATTTCTATCTTTTTATAAAAAAAGTAGAAATGGCAGTAGTATGCTTTTCTGAATTATGCCAGTGTTTTGAGTCTGAACGAGACTTTGAGTGGCATTGAATGAACGGATTCATGAGTGAATTGAATTTGTGACATGTCATTTGTGAATAAGAATGTGACTGAATGAAAGCAGGCATGTCATTCACTCAGTAAGTCAATCTTGTTTATCAAGGAGAGGGACATATTTTGTGTGCGTTCACCTATGTTTTGGACATTTTAATGTTTTTTTTTTTTAAATGCTTAATGCTGCTTCTTTTTTTTTTAGAAACCAGTTGAGAACCACTGCTTAAAATTATATTAGTCTACACAATCAATTTTTATGACCCTGTGCCAAGTAAACCTACCCTAAATATATGTAACTGCAATGGTTTGAGTGTTTGTTCATTCTCTGGCAATATCTCCAAAACAAATAAACTAAAAAGAACATTGTGCAACAGTGAAGATAAAGTTTCCTGATAAGTTGCTCTGTGACTGAACTTGTTGACCATTTTTGTGTTCAGAAAGGCCCTGATTTTATAGTGAGCAGAAAGATTGGTTTTGATCAGCTTATCTGTTTCAGTACTGTGCGCTTATTACGATCACTTCTGTGACATATTCAGCATTTATTTTCAACATGAATTTCCCCGCTGGTGTATGCTGGTGAACTTGCTGTGATCTTTTCCAATAGGATAAACCTTTTATTTCTGTCCTGCAGGAAGATGGATTTGTTGGTGGGGGCTCCTCTGTTCATGGACCGTGGCTCAGATGGGAAACTGAGGGAGGTCGGTCAGGTCTATGTCTACCTAGGAAAAGGTGGCTTCACCTTCAACAGTGTCATCAAACTCACAGGCTCTGAGATCTATGCTCGATATGGAAGCTCAATCTGCAGTGTGGGAGACCTCAATATGGATGGATATAATGGTACTTTTTTGACTCTTCTCATTTTATTCTTTGTATTTGTGTGCTGTGTTGTGTGCAACATCAGACAAGACAGAACATACATAATAATTTGGTCATGGTCATAAGCTGTTGTCATTGTCTTCCTTGCCTCATTGTGGAACAGTAATCATGACTCATGAGCTTTTTGAGCAATGGCTGTACTAGCATATATAAAAACAATACTGCCCATGGCATTTACTCAATAACCAGACCGGTTTTATGTTTAATCCCTCTGTATTTTCTCAGATGTGGCTATTGCTGCCCCATATGGTGGGCAGTTCCACCGCGGCCTGGTGTACATCCATAACGGGCGTCCCACAGGGCCGAATCCTGTGGCCTCTCAAGTTTTAGAAGGAACATGGGCGTCTGCTTCCATGCCTTCTAGCTTTGGTTATGCCATGCATGGAGGCACAGATGTTGATCAGAATGGATATCCTGGTTAGATTTCAACTCTCATTGCTGTTTTACACATTCACTCATCTTCTGCAGTGTTTCACAACTGATAAGTTCCTGTCACCTAAATTCAAAGCTACTTCCTCTCGTTTACTCTTCTCATTCTCTTTCTCCCACTCTCTGTCCTTTTGTAGACCTGATTGTGGGGGTGTTTGGAGCTGACAAAGCTGTTCTGTACAGGTACAGCATGCTTATTCTGCACTTTGAAATCACACGTGCGTTTGATAGAATTTTATGATCAGGACGGATAAGCTATTGCAGGTGGTCTCATTTAATTCAGCAGCATTTAATTTGCTTTATGTGCAAGTAGTGAAGGCAATTACGGCCTGAATTAAAAGAAAATAACAGTGGAACATTTCCCATTATCTATATTTGTACTTGTAAGACCACCAGGCATTGATTGACTCTGTACTACACGTAATAAGCCATATACTGTATATACATATGCATAATAAGCCTGTAAAAGGCATTATGGTACAGTCAGCTGTTCACTGTTGCAAAATAAGCTCTGAATAATGATAAACGGCAGTACAAAAAAGGATAGCGGAGTCATACTCTGATGTTTACAATGATAAACTCCCTTCCCAGTCCAGGCCATTAATGCACACTAAGCTCCAAAAATGGGTGATTCAGAATCCGTCACAGTATTGATGTCACAAACATAAACATAGTTATATTACCAACCACATTTTTATATCAATGGTGCTTTAGTATTTTGAAGCTTGACCCGCCCTCATGAATGGGTCTGTGAATTAGGAAGTGATTTATATGCAGTGTGGATAGCCAATCATAACATAGGTCTTTTACATATAGACTTCTTAAAGGTACAGCAACAACAATAGCCTGTTTAATTCTCAGGGGGTCATGTAAAGCTAAACTAAAATGATCCTTTAAAACTAAATAGCAGTGTTTTAATGATTTTTCTGTGATTGTCTGCCATCTTACACTATACGGAGCCAGTCTTAAATGGCAAACTGACGATACCTGCTTGTTTTGTGTTGTTAGGGCTCGTCCCGTCATCAGTGTGAACACCACACTGGATATCAGCCCACAGATCCTGAACCCTGAAGACAAAAGTTGCACCCTACCTGGAACAACCACCACAGTTTCCTGGTGGGTCAAGGTTTTTTCATCAAACAATTTCAACCAAGCAGCCATCGTAGCCATTTAGATGCAAAATGTTTCATGAATGATGTAAACATAATGGCCAAATAAAAGTGCATTAAATCATCGTCAAATCGTATTACATCACTTGCAAAATCATAGTAAAAATATTTTAAATATCCCTAATATATCACTAAACTCAACCTTTTTCCTATTTTTTTTTTTTTAAACACGTAGTTATATGCCTTGAGAATATCATGGAAACAATGTGCATTAACACAATTCTACTCCAATTCTTTCCCTTAGCTTCACTGTGAAATACTGTCTGAAGGCAAATGGAAAAGGAGCGGAGTCTTCCCTTCGTAAGTACTTATTTTTTCATATATGCAAATTATTGAAACATATAATATTCAGGGCAATGGAACCTATTATTGCAAGTAGCAGAAGCACATTGCA
This sequence comes from Tiaroga cobitis, assembly GCA_030578255.1. Classification (NCBI taxonomy): domain Eukaryota; kingdom Metazoa; phylum Chordata; class Actinopteri; order Cypriniformes; family Leuciscidae; genus Tiaroga; species Tiaroga cobitis. The sequence goes on from CM060599.1 coordinate 25,234,456, forward strand.
GCTGTAAACAGAGTCCTGCTGTTGCGGTGTGTGTTATGAGCATCGCTGTGGGGGGAAACTAGAGCTCGAAGTGTCAGGCATCAGTGTGTTTGGAGCCGGACATACGGTGCAGAGCCATTAAAAGTCCAGCGTCCGGTGCTCACAAAGCCTTCACATGGATCTCACAGTCTGGGGTGTAATGGCTACCAGACCTGCAGCCCACTGTTCAGTAACCACAGACCATGATTCCAATTCATTATTTCTCTGTGTGCTTTGAAGTTCTCCTATGCTCTGGTTGAGCTAATGGCTGCTGTTATGCAAGTTTAAGGTGCGGATGTGTACGGTGCAAGGCTTGCTATAAATGGATCTGCTGCTTACAGTTGAAAATCACAAACTGTGTGTCAGTTGGTTTGATTTGAGAGTAGGTACATACACTACTGTTCAAAAGTTTGAGGTCAGTTGTTTTTTTTTGTTGTTTTCTATTCAGCAAGGACACATTAAATTGATCAAAAGAGACAGTAAAGACATTTATAATTAGGGCTGGGTAAAAAATATCGATTTCTCGATATTAATCGATTCTCATTTTTACGAACCGATATCGATTCTTAAATCTCAAGAATCGATTAGTCATCCTGTTTTCATTTTATGATCGCGTAGAACATTGTAACGTGCATCCCATCCAATAAATCGAAATAATCTTTGTGCTTTGTGACTATTATTAGGAAATAAAGTCTCAAATTTCGAATTACGTCCATTTTCCTACGAAATTCAAAAACATAAATACCGTTTTGGCGCTGTGGCGTGAGATCGCTCTGGCTCAGCTCAAGAGAAGCAGCAGCACGGAGCGCACATGATCTCATTCTCCTCTTCCGCCTTAATAATACCAGTTACTCCGCCTTAATAATACCAGTTACAGCGCCAAATAAACATCAATGAGCATCTGAAAGTGTGTTAAAAGATAAAGTACACCTTGAAATCCGTATCATGTAACGTGGTATCGCTCAATCAGTGTTTCATCCGTGGAAAGACGTCAGTTAAACAGCAAGTAAACAATGGCATGTAACGTCACATTTACCTAAAAAAAAAAAACATTAAACTTAGTAACTTAGTCAGTCAGCTAGAAAAAATAACTCTAGAGAGGAGAATTTTGCTAAATATATGCACCATATTACATATTCATTATCATTTTTAATGTTCTTCAATATTTAATGCAAGTTTGAATAAATCTGGCAAGTTTTTATGACAGCCACTATTTAAATGTTTATATTTCATATAACTTTCTTATTATAAAAATAAATAAGTGTAATTTAAGTGTTTGTATAGCTTCAAATCAGTTAATTTTTACCTTCAAAATTATAGTAGGCTAATGAAGCCTAGTAGGCTACAACTGACTCCCATAGTTTACAGCATTAGTTAAGAGATTTGTTTTCCTTGAAAAAATTTGCCATGTATTGTACCTGATATCCAAAATAATCAATATTGAATCGAATTGCAAGCTTGTGAATCGAAATCGAATCGAATTGTGAAATTTGTGTCAATACCCAGCCCTATTTATAATGTTCATGCACTTCTAAATATTTCTATTTCAACTAAATGATGTTCTTTTAGGACTTTCTATCTATCAAACAATCCTGGAAAAATCCTTGATAATTATAAGAAATGGTGTAATGGATGTTGAAAATTTAGCTTTGCCATTCACAGGAACTTATTGCATTTTAAAATACATTAAAATATGGTTGTCATGATTCCTCAATTAAATTCGAGTACTCTATTTAAAAAAATCCTTGATTGCAGTTTACCCGCTTCCAAACACGCAAGATGTGAGCTCAAAAGTTATACACGTCAGTCTAGCGTGTGTTTACATAGAAAAACAATGTAAAAGTAGCACTTTGTAATGGAGCCCTGTAGACCATTTTTAAAGGCTGTATGATATATTAAATCCATTTATAAAAAAAACATAATATAGCAACGCAACGTGCCTGTGATCAAGTACTTGCGTGGAGCGCATCTCAGCAGCGTCCGGTAACAAACTCTGCATATGCTGTGAGTTTGGGTTGCTTATAACGTTTATCTGGGAATGCAATGTGTTCCATTTTACTAGATTTGTAACGCAAATCATTTATAAGCCTATGGCAACACAGGCGAATACATCAATATGTTTCCAAGTATGCTAATTGTTGTTCTCATAGTTTCAAGATAAAAGTTTTCACCCTCAACCAAAAACAATTATTTCATTTTTATTACCACAAAAACGTATCAGATTACTCGCCAAAATAATCGCCCAATTATTACCAAAATAATCATTGGTGCTAGCCCAAAAACGGATCCTATTACTCGATTATTCGTCAAAATAGTCGGCCGATTACTCGAGTACCAAATAATCATCAGTGCCAGCTCAAAAACGTATCCAATTACTTGATTATTTGTCAAAATAATTGACAGATTACTTGTTATCACTCGTAATCATTAGTGACAGCCCAAAACCAATTATTTTAAGTTGTAATAATATTTAATGTCATAAAGGCAAAGTCAAAAAACCACCTACAGTATGTCAACTCCTGTATTTGAAATGAGTATCAGTGATTTTACATGCTTATACACAGGATGTGGAATAGCTGTGTAGTGCAATGTTGTAGAGTAATAGATAGTCACTAGTTCTGTCCTATTTTGATGACCTCACCATGACGAGGCAGACCAAGTTTCTGAATACTTACAGTAATAAGCGTTGTTGACATGCTAGTGTGGGTGATCTGTCTTATGTCATTTAAGGGGTATGGTTCACCCAAACGAAAATTGTCATCATTTACTCATCCTCATGATGTTCCAAAACTGTATAACTTTATTTATTTTGTGGAACACAAAAGAAGAGATTCTGAGAAATGTCTCAGGGTTTTTCATACAATGCAATCAGTAGGGTCCAATATTGTTTGGTCTCCAAGGTTCTTTAAAATATCTTCAGAAAGATTTATTTTTATTTTTGGATGAATCTCTTCAAAGAAGGATGTTTTGAGTTTTAAAAGTATTTTTTCAAAGCCAAATGTTCATATCTTGCTTTTAAGTTCAGACATGTTTATGTAAATCTGCTTGTATCTCTCAAAAGTCCCTAGTTAAACTCCATAAGGGTTGATCCAAGAGCCATAACTCTTTAACGCCAAGTTATTTCAGGCAAACTGAACCAGAGTTTAAAACAGCTGAATGCTTTCAGAGATTCAAGGGTATCACAGCGTTTAAAGGTTTCAGGGTTGACTGTTCTAAACGGTTTAATTTACAAAAATTTTTTTTTTGGCTTGTTGCCTTTAAAATGCCTCTTTGTTTTAAAATAAAGCCCTGTTCGCACCAAGAATGATAACTATAAAGATAACTATAACTGTAAGTATATTAGCGTCAACACCAGAGGACGATAACATTGTTTATTATGAGCGCGCTGAAGTTTTGTTGTCTGGTACTTTATATACTTGAGCTCTATAAAGCTGGATGGATTCTGATTGGCTGTCATTGGTTTTATTGTTCATCAGCTCGAATAAATCATTCTGAAAGTAATTACAACGATATTGTTACTTTGTCGTTATCGTAATAGTCATCATCCTTGGTGTGATTGAGCCTTAACTCCTGCATTCCTTCTGAATGTTTTGTTTTTTTTATTAGTATTTGTGTTTCTCTAACTCCCATTTGGATTGAAATGAAAAAGGGGACTGACTGACCTGGAAAACCCTTTCATTCACAGTTTTCCAAGTGGATCTGACCCTGGACCGCCTCAAACACAAGGGAGCCACCAAACGGGTGCTGTTCCTCCACAACAAGATGTCTCATTATTCAAAGAACATGACCGTCTCCAACAACCAGGGGCCGGCCTGTGAGGAACTTCAGGCTTATTTAATAGTGAGTGAATCATTCACATTCATGCATTTGACAGATGTTTTTATCCGAAGCATCTTGCAGTGCAGGCGAGGTATACTGTATATTTTATAGGAAATCAAACCCATGGTGTTCCTAATGTCATGTTCTACCAGTTGAGATACAGGAACACAGAGATTTCCTGTGTGACTCTTTCCTCACTTTTGCTGGTACTGGGCTGTGAAAAGTTTAGTGTAGTTTTGCTTTTCTTGGCCAGCTGAAGAAGTGCGGATGCCTTTATGTCATCAAATATGTGTTTGCGCTGCATTAAAGCTGTGGTGGCAGATAGCCCAGATGTTTGGCACTGGAATATGCCGTTATTTTGTTTTCAAAAAGGAACAATGTGTTACAGAGCTAAAGAAGGATTTGACCTGGAAAGCTAAAGCTCTCTTCTCTGGACATAAAAGAGCATGTTGTAGAGCTTGTAAGCTGGACTGAAATTCCCCAGCCTTGAGCTCATTGATATAGAGGCCCCATTTCTCTCTCCGTCCACTTTTGTCTCTCTCTCTCTCTCTCTCTCTCTCTCTCTCTCTCTCTCTCTCTCTCTCTCTCTCTCTCTCTCTCTCTCTCTCTCTCTCTCTCTCTCTCTCTCTCTCTCTCTCTCTCTCTCTCTCTCTCTCTCTCTCTCTCTCTCTCTCTCTCTCTCTCTCTCTCTCTTTCTTTCTCTCTTTCTCTCTCTTAACAGGATGACTCAGAATTCAGGGATAAGATCACACCCATCTCTGTTTTTATGGAGTACAGCTTGGATTTCAAAACAGCAGCAGATAAGACCGGCCTGTTGCCTATCCTTGACCAATCTGCACCTACAAATGTCACCAAGCAGGTACAACAGTTTCCCAAACTAGTTCTGGTTACAGGGGCACTGCATATACACGATCATTCAAAGGTTTAAAGGGTTAGTTCACCCAAAAATGAAAATTAAGTCATTAATTACTCACCCCCATGCTGTACCAACCCCGTAAGACCTTCGTTCGTCTTCGGAACACAAATGAAGATATTTTTGATTAAATGTGAGAGGTTGATCACTCCTCCATAGGCTGCCTAAGGGAATGAATCCTGACGGCCCAGAAAGTCAATGAAGAAAATGTTTAAATATTCCATGTCACAACAGTGGCTCAACTATAAGTTTATCAACCGACGAGAATACTTTTTGTGCGAAAAAACAAACAAAAATAACGACTTTATTCGACTATTCCTTTTCTTCCTTGTAGGCCTGAAACGAGACTTCAAGAGATTTCCACGACGCATGCGCGAGAATTGCGATCTCCTTCAACTACTTCAGTTAAGTTCTCGCGCGTGCGCGTCGTTGACATCTCTTGAAGTCTCGTTTCAGGCCTACAAGGAAGAAAAGGAATAGTCGAATAAAGTCGTTATTTTTGTTTGTTTTTTCGCACAAAAAGTATTCTCGTCGCTTAATAAACTTATAGTTGAGCCACTGTTGTGACATTGAATATTTAAACATTTTCTTCAATTACTTTCTGGGCCTTCAAGTTTCATTCCCTTAGGGAGCCTATGTAGCAGTCATAAACCTCTCAGATTTAATCATAAATATCTTTATTTGTGTTCCGAAGACGAACGAAGGCCTTACGGGGTTGGTACAGCATGGGGGTGAGTAATTAATGACTTAATTTTCATTTTTGGGTGAACTAACCCTTTAATGTCGGTAAGATTTTATTTAGGTTTTTGAAAGAACTCTTATGCTCTCCAAGGGTGCATTTATTTGATCAAAAGTAGTCAAAACAGTAATACTGAGAAATATTATTACAATTTGAAAAGAATGGCTTTCTGTTTAAATATATTATTCCTGTGGTGCAAAGCTGAATTTTCAGCATCAGTCTTCAGTGTAACATGGTCCTTCAGAAATCACTGTGCTAATTTAGTGCTCAAGAAACATTTCTGATTATTATTATCAATGTTGAAAACCGTTAATATTTTTGTGGAAACTATAATACATTTTTTCAGGATTCTTTGGCTACTGGAATGTTCAAACGAACCTTGTCTATTTGAAAAAAAAAATCGTTTGTAACATTATAAATGCTTTATATCTTCATATCTATTACTTTTGATCAATGTAATGCATCCTTGCTGAATAAAAGTATTAAAATCTGGGTGGGGTGGTGGGGGAGATGCATGTTTCATATATTCCATAAAGATCTCAGTGTCTGTTGGAAAGGATGACGGTAGAAAAGATGAATGAGGTTCATATACTATATATGGCTGCCATGGTTGAGTTAATGATTAATGTCTTTCAGGCTTTTAACAACGTTATATTCCTTTTATACTAGCAGTGTTCCCACAGGCATGGGCAAACAGGGAATTTTAAAATGGTGTTTTCTAGGTTTGGAAAAAAATATGAAAATCTTAATATGGAGTCAGTTGTTTATGCATTTGTGTCACTTCTTTTCAAGGAATTGATTGAAGCAATTTGCAAATTGATCTTAATGACCCAAGTCTAAATATGTCGTGAATCGATTTACGTTATTTTAGTTTTTGTTTGTTATCCATTTATCATAAATGACTGGAAAACCATGGAGATTCATTGAGTACGAAGTTTGGGAACCATGAACTAGATGATATATATTGTGCAGCAGCCACTCAAAAGATTAAATCCGTCTCTAACCAAAGACTTGCATGCTGACTCCTCAAACAATCACCATAAAATAGCATAACATAGAAACTGTCTTTAATATTCCATAATCCCTTGTGATTTTCCAGGCCCACATACTCCTGGATTGTGGCGAAGACAATATTTGCAAGCCAGACTTAAAACTGTCTGTTGTGAGGTGAGTCATTGTTTCATCTGAGCCTTAAATTCCACTGTGTTGTCTGGAGGCGTAGGGCTGGAGATTAACTCTGTGTGCGTCTGTACGTTTGATTGTTGTTTTGTGATCCAGTGACCAGAAAGAGATCTACATAGGTGACGATAACCCCCTGACCCTGGACGTCATAGCAGAGAATGGAGGAGAGGGGGCTTATGAGGCCGACCTTATCGTCACCCTACCATCTCAGGCAGATTTCATTGGGGTCGTGCGTAACATTGAGGTTTGCAGAGTCAATCACTTAACTCTTTCCCCCCCATTGACGGAATTTTCCGGCTTTCTGTGTTTTCACTGTTATATGGTAGGGGGCGCTATTACCCATCTTCTGAAAGAGTAGAGAATCTCCTGATCAAGACAGCAAAAAGAATCAGAAACAAGTGATAAAAGCATTGCTTATGCATGTTGTAGTCATTGAAAAAATGAATCTTTTTTTTTTAAACAGTTTTTTGTTGTTGTTTGTTTGATTGAAACCAGAGGCTCTGTTATTTTTTTAATTTTTTTTTTTATGTATTGCATATTTAGAAAGTGTTAAAGGAAGATCTATGAGTGCTTTAATCAAAATACAGAAAGCTTTTCCCCATTAAGACCATTTAGTGTAATTTTAACTTCAGAATTATTATTGATGAATTATTTTATGTGGCAATCAACAGCATGTTGATGAAGCATCCTTTTTTTTTTTTAAACCAAAAGCATTTCTTTGAATGTTAAAGCTGCAGTAGGGAGGTTTGAGAAAACGTTGACTTAGCCTGAAAATTTGAACAAGCACAACTTCCAGGTCCCACCCCCTTGCTCTCTGCTGCACTACAGCCCTCCCTCCACCGCTCGTCCTCCACAGCGGAGCCTGTCGTGAACGCGCAGGCTAGTAAACAGGGCCACCGATGACGGCGGATAAAAAGTTATATGGCACATTCACTAATAGGGACTAAACGTCAATAATATGTTTTACATTGACTATGGCCTGCCCATACTTTGACTACAAACTTGGTCCTCAAATCATTATGTATTTTCCAATAGCCTACATGTAACTTTATAACGTTGCACTCTTTCTATAAGTTATAAATAGCTAGTAAGATAACGTTAATATAACGGTAACTAACGTTACAGTATGTAAGTAATTATTCTAGCGATATATAATGCTAGATAAGGTGTGCTAGTACATTATTTCAGCAACATGACAAGCCAGTGAATTAGCAGGTTTCAATTGTTGCTTAGCAGAGTGCGTGACATTTTATCTACATGTTAGTTTTGACACCGAGTCAATGGGCTCTGTGTAATTCTTTCTTTTTCGCTTGTTTATCGTCATCAGTCTTTTTCCTTTTACCTCTTTGTTTTATGAGCAGGTGTCACTCGAGAATTGGCAGTTTAGGTTGTTTCTCCGTCATAAGCACAGCTGCAGCACGCCGGCAATCTTGAGTTTGAACGACGGCTCGCGCTCCGGCGCTCGCGCTGTGCAAGAGAGGGGTGTGATCAGCGCGTACACGAGCGTGATTGACAGTGCTAAGACACTCCTCCTGGCTCTGATTGGTTGTTTCTGACCGGGAGCGTGTATTTCTTGCAAATGGCAATAGGACCACTGGGAGGAGCCAGAGAAGCTTGATTTTTACACAGATTATCTATCTCATATTCTACTGTCAGGACATAATGACAGTTTTAACAAATACATGTTTTCAAAAGTTATCTACTGGAGCTTTAATGCAGAAAAAAGTTTGGGGTCAGTAAGATTAATAAATTTATTCAGTAAGGGTGCATTAAATTGATCATAAGTGACAGTAAAGACATTTATAATGTTATAAAAGTTGTCTATTTCAAATAAATGTTATTCTTTAGAACCTTCTATTCATAAAACAATCCTGAAAAAAAAAGTGTATCACAGTTTCCACAAAAAACATTTCCACAAATGTTTTCAACATTGATCATAATAAAAGTTTCACCAAAATCAGCATATAATAATGATTTCTGAAGGACCAAGTGACACTGAAGACTTGAGTAATGATGCTAAAAATACAACTTTGCATCGCAAAAATAAATTACATTTTTAAAATATATTAAAATAGAAAACAGTTATTTTAAATTTTAATAATATTTCTACAATGTTATTGTTTTATTATTGTTTTTTTTTTTGTTTGTTTTTTAATCAAATGCAGCCGGGGTGAGAGATTTCTTTCAAAAACGTAAAAAAAAATCTTTCCGCCCCCAAACTTTTAAACGAGTGTGTGTGTGTATAGTGAAGTTGTTTAAGATAGTTTGAGGTTTCATCTGTTATTTATGTATCTCAGACATTGTCTAGACTGTCCTGTGCATTCAAGAAAGAGAATCAGACCAGAGTGGTGGTGTGTGATCTTGGGAACCCAATGAAAGGAGGAACTAAGGTGACCAACAGACTTTCCGAGCTAAATTATCTGCATATTTATCTGTACCAAACGTTATTTATTTTATTTATATTGTTGCGTACTGTAACCCATAAATTAGCTGTTTTATTTCATTTGAAGTTTTTCTGTAAAATTGTGTGGTTTAGATAACAGCAGGCTTGCGCTTCAGCGTGCACCAGCTCTCCGAACAGGACACAGAAGTCAAGTTTGACTTGCAGATAAAGAGGTATTTTAATTCATGCTTGCTACTATTACAATTGTACAGTTGAGAGAATCTTTGCTTTGTGCAATACTTTGGGCCATTAGAAGCAAATGTTAAGCAAAGGTTTTCTAAACACACAAGTATTTCCACTTCCTGTCTTTTTTATTTAAATCAATAAAACTTCAAGCAGTTCCCTCTTCTAATCCCACAGTCCCCTGCTGACTGCCCGTGACTTTTTTCACGTGTTAATTACAGGGAACAGCTGTCTTTGTCTCTCTTTGAGAACATCCTGCTTTGCTTCCTGTCTCTCACTCTTTCTTCACACCCTCACATCTATCTGAACCTTAATGATATATACTGCATATTTATAACTTAGACTAGTCCATGCCATGGTATTATTTCATGGATTTTTGTCTCTGATTGAATGAAATGTCTGTCAGTATTTGAAACAACAGCACCACCTTCTGCTTGATTGTGAAAGTAAATAAATCGCCTTTGTTTTCAGCTCAAATCAGTTCAACAAAACCAGCAATCTGGTCTCTGTGATCACAAAGCTTGCGGTGTTGGCCAGAGTGGAATTAAGAGGGTATGATGCTTTGTTATCTCGGTTACATTTATGTGACACGTATTATGTGAACTCTTTTTTTTTTTTTTTTTTTTTTTATTATCTCAATTTTAAAATCAACACCAAATGCCATTCAGCACACATTTCACTTTGCAGTTGCAATAAGTTATTCAATTTAGATCAAAGTTTAAATATGCGAACTTGTTATTTAGAATGACGTGGAATATGGAAAAAAACTGACTTAATAGACTTTCTCATTGTGTATTTATCGGCTCTATCTTGTGCAGGGTGTCTGCACCAGAGCAGGTGTTTTTACCCATCGCTAACTGGCAGCCAAAAGACAGTCCTGTTCTGGAGGATGACATTGGACCTCTTGTACAGCATATCTATGAGGTAAAAAAATGCTGTGTGACTATTATTGGTAAAAAGACATTGTACATCTATTAAGCTTCTGCGGTGCATAGTTTACGATTTTGTTCCTATCTTCTGTAATCACTGATCGTCCCAGCTAAGGAACAGAGGACCCAGTACATTCAGTAAGGCCATTTTGGATGTGCAGTGGCCCTACAGATTCAACAACGGCTCTCTGCTCTACATCACCAAGTTTGAAGTGGACGGAAACATGAATTGCAGCTCAAACAGGGAGCTCAACCCTCTTAATGTCACTGTATGTATCCCACAATCGATTCATGAAAGTAATTTTTTTATATGTAATACTGTGGTTAATTAACAGGATCTAAAATTTAAAGGGGATAGTTCACCCAAAAATTTAAATTCTGTCATGTACTCATCCATTAGCCTGGTTAAAACCAGACCATTCTCAGTTGTAACTGAGTTATGGTCTGGCAAAGCGTCATAGACAAATCATTTCCAGAGGGGCGTCACCAACGGATAGACCTAAAACCAATCAGAGCGATGAAGGAGATGACGTATGCAGAACGGGGGAGAAACATCTCCGAGTGTTGTTCTTTGCTCGGTTTTTAACAAAAAGGAAACGTTCAAATCGCTTAAAACAGACGCGATAGCTGATTCAAACGAGTGATGTTCGACGGCGGCATCCATCTTTGTAATGTAGGCTTCAAAATCCCAGCGCTGTCATCATCGTGTAAAGGCCGCCCCAACGTTTCTGATTGGTGCCTCGATTTCGACGGATTGGAAATGAGCTTGAATGAGCTCTTTGCCAGACTAACTTTCAGAGCAAATCTAAATTTGCCGGAAGTTGTCTGGGTTTTCCCAGGCTACTCATCCATAGTATTCCATAGTAAATCAGAAACTTGGAAGTCAATGGGCCCCATCAACTGTTTGGGTTACTGACATTCTTCCGAAAATTTTCTTTTTTGTTCAGCAGAAGAAATAAATTCATACAGGTTTGGAACAACTTGATGGTAAGTAAATGATGACAGAATTTTCATTTTTGAGTGAACCCTCCCTTTAATTACACAGTATTTTAACAGTGTGCAGAGACAAAACTTTGCTTGTTCACAATTAGATTGTATTTAGGATCTTCTATAATATTCCAGGGATAAACATTATGCTTGTGCTTTTACTTAGAATCCCAGATTAACTGACAAAAATGAGACCTCTGCCAGTGGAGACAGAGCAGAGGGGGGGAACAGACACAACGTCCACCGCAGAGACCTGGAGGACAAACAAGGGGAAGAAAACCTGGAGATTCTGGTATTGTCATATCTTTAACAGTTGCCACTGTCTGTAAAGTGTTTGCAGCAGTTTTACACTGCATTACTATATCATACTATTGTTCAAAAGTATGCGGTCAGTAATTACTTCCTCAGCAAGGATGCATTTAAATGACAATAAAGACATTTATAATGTTACAAAGCATTTCTATTTCAAATAAATACTGTTCTTTTGAACGTTCTATTCATCAAAGTATCCTTAAAGGATTATCACAATATCCAAAATAATATTAAGCAGCAGCACAACTGTTTTCAACATTGATAATAATAAGAAATGGGTAACACTTTACAATAAGGTTCATTAGTTAACATGAACTAAGAATGAACAATACTTCCACAGCATTTATTAATCTTAGTTGATATTAATTTCAACATTTACTAATACATTATTAAAATCAAAGGTTGTGTTTGTTAACATTTGTTAATGCACTGTGAAGTAACATGAACTAACAATGAACAGCTGGATTTTTATTAACTAACATTAACAAATATTAATAAATACTGTAACAAATGTATTGCTCATTGTTGGCACATGTTAGTTAATACATTAACTAATGTTAACTAATGAACCTTACTGTAAAATGTTACCAAGAAATGTTTCTTGATCATGTGACTCGGATGACTGGAGTAATGTTGATGAAATGTCATCCTCTTGCCATCACAGGAATGAATTACATTTGAAAATATATTCAAATAAAAAAGTTTTTTTAGATATTAAATTGTAATTATATTTCACAATATTACTTTTTTTACTGTATTTTTTTTTTTTTATCAAATGCCGACTAGGTGAGTTTTTTTTTTTTTTTTTTTTTTTTTTTTTTTTTTTTCTTCAAAAACATTTTTTAAATCTTACGGACCCCAAACTTTTGAATGGTAGTGTTTATTTAAATGTAATTATGTATTATAAATTATGTTCAACTATTATCATGGTTTTTATACCATCAAACCAATTTTGTTAATGGGAACCATTTCACCCCACTATACATGTGTACCACTGGCACTGTCAGATATGCCATTGAACTGTCCATCTCATCATTATGCATGGATTCAAGTCCAATTGTATGTGTGTACCCAACAGGATTGTGGGAATGCAGAGTGTCAGGAGATTAAGTGTTGGGTTGGCCGTCTGGAGAAAGGCCAGAGTGCTATTCTATTTATTTACTCCAGACTTACCGTGGGCACGTTTCTCAAGGTAAAAAAATCCTATTCCTTCCCCCACTGCAAAGTCTTTAAGATCTAAAACATTCTGTTTTCACTGCACAAATGCTAATATATTAAAACACAGTGGTGGTTTTCTTTCCTTTCAGGCTGAAAGTCAAAACAAATCGTACAATGTTCGATCCTCAGCCTCCTTCAGTGTCATAGAGATGCCATATAAAAATATAATTTCGGAGTTACCAACCAGCACAACATCGGTAAGTTCCTATTACATTTGTGCACTGAATGTATGGTGTTTGTTACTGACTGCACTGACCCTGTGTCTCTGTCCTGCAGGCTTCTCTGAAGGTGATCTGGAATTCAGAGAACCCTCAGCCTGTCCCAGGATGGGTGGTGGCTCTGGCTGTCCTGGCTGGACTGCTGCTGCTGGCTCTGCTCATCTTTGTCATGTATAAGGTAAACTTCAGTTAACAGGGCTTAGATTAAGCCTGTAGGCCTTAGTTCAATTAGGACATTTTTGCAGCTTTTATAAATGTGAAAAAACATTACTGGTGTCTCATCTTGATTTCTCTCCCCCTCAGCTGGGCTTCTTTAAACGCGTGCGGCCGCCACAGGATGATAGTACCGAGAAAGAGCAGCTTCAGCCTCAGGAGAACGGAGACAGAAACACAGAAGCCTGAGATCTTTACCTTCACCAGTGCCACATCCACAGGAGTGTGCCTGATTCACAGCAACATCCTTCACAACTCTCTCACCTTTATCCGCAGCATCGGAGTGTTCATCCAGACAGCCCAGATGAGTGATGATGACTGTTGTCATTTGAATGGTACTCAACTCAACCATGCTGTTCTGGTAATAAGACTAAAACCCCGTGCCAATCCTTTTGCCCTGTGCTCCTATCCTTTTTTAACTGCACTGAGTCTTAAAACAAGATATGATTTTCAGTTGGGTTTAGAGATCAACCATTTAAATTGTAAAAACATTTCAAGTTGTTTACATGTAACAACAATAAAGGTGATGAACCTTAAATAATACAAAATGTGATCATGATTTTTAAATGTTTTATTTTGAGGAAAGACATGACGTAGTTTGGTACATCATTCGATTGCTGGTTCTGCTGCTTCTGTTGGAGAAACTTTCATGTTACTTTATTTAGTGGTGATCAGTTTCTGCTGTTTCGAGGTTTTCTGCAGGACTTTTAGTTCTTATCTGGGTTTTTTTTTTCAGCTGTTGGGATTTGGACTCTGGTTTCTTATTTGGGTGTAAGGTGTATTATTTTGAGAAAATATTCTTATGATTGTCTACTGTAAACACATAATTTTAGAGCAGGGTTATGTTTCTGCGTTTAGAGCATTTGGTCGAATTTGTATTATAAAAAGAGAAAATAATCAAAGTCTTTGCACAATAGAGTAATAAACTGTAACATTTTTGTATTTTGAAAACTACCACTTATGAACAGAGCACCTTTATAATGTATTCATTTACCTTTAGTTTTAAGATTTAGAAGTATTTTTATAGATTAAACACTAATCTGTTTTTTAAAGGTACTTGTTGATTAGAATAGAAAAACACATTTAGTGTGATGCATCCCAAGTAATATTAATTGATTAGAATCAATTTTGAATAGAAATTACAATCAGTTTGATAGTATGGGGGGGAACGGACTAAATTGTGCAATTTGGAAAAATGAGGCTGGAATCCTTAGGAGCAATATTGGCCTTTTGGGAAAAATATTTACATATTAAAAACAGTTATTTGATTGATGTTAATTTGATTTTGTGGTTTAAAGGTTCCGGTTCATAGTTTTAGGTCTGAAAAACACAACCCAGAACACTGAAAACACCCCTGGATTTCTTATGTTGCTGTATTATAGTAATGCTGCTACCCATATGAATTTACCCATATTGGGTTGCCATAATTATGTTGTCTAAATGAAAATGTGTGTACTTCAATCAAAAATATGCATTTTAAAATGATCCAGAATATATTCTCTTTTGTTTTGTAAAGTTTGTAAAAAAAAAAAAATAATAATAATAATAGGACATAAGCATCATAGCGACAAAAATATGTATTTTTGAGAATCCACCATGTTTAAAAACAGATTACTTACTCTTGACTTTTTTTCCCCCTTGATTTTGTTCAGCAATATGTTGTTAATGCTTCTGTAATTCAAATAAACACATATACTTATGTACGGTAGATGGATTTTTTGTTTTTGCCTTATGAATATACCAGCTGTCCATACTTTGTCCTTGACTTGAATGTAGTACCTATTTTTTAGTGTTTAAAGTTCATGTTATCATAACAGGATTTCTGTAACTGGTAACACTTATCTGGTTGATGAATAACCAATTGCAGACTTTAAATTGAAGAATAATCATCTTTAGAATCTACAGTGCTTCTATAGCTTTTGTCCTCATGTACTCAAAGCAAAATAAACAGCTGTAAATAAGTTGAAAGATGAATTTTTTTTAACAGTATTTATTGTAAAATTTTTGCGTTGTGCATGATGTCGCAACTCATTGTACATCTGTCAGTAAGAAGCTGAGATCACTTCCCGGTTCATACTCTGTGGTTTGCTTCCCTCTGAAAAAGAAAAACAATCATTTCACTTGCTGTGCCTATTTGGCATTATTATTTTTTCTATTATATGTTGCAGGAGTCTCTACATTACCTATGGAATAGTCGTGCATTTGTGCTTCCAAGTAAGGTGGCTTTGTTTCCTTCCACTAAAAGCATCGAGCCTTCCCGAAGACCCTGCCATCAACAGTATAGGTGTGTCTTAGTGCTCAACTGATGCTAGACTAATAACATTTTTAATGACAATAACAACAGTAAGATTTGATATATGAATGAATCTTCTGAATGAATGAAAGATTTATATTTTAAAAAAGGGTGTTTTGAACTTTCTATTCATTGTATCCTGAAAAAGAAAATGTTACGGGGTTCCACAAAAATATCAACAGCAAAACTGTTCTGAACATTTATAATAATAAATGTCTCTTGAGCAGCAAATCATGATTAGAATGATTTCTGAAAGATCATGTGACTGAAGACTGGAGTAAAAAATGCTGAAAATTCAGCTTTGCATCACAGGTTTAAATTACGTTTTAAAATATTGACATAGAAAACAGTTTATATATACACTCACCTAAAGGATTATTAGGAACACCATACTAATACTGTGTTTGACCCCCTTTCGCCTTCAGAACTGCCTTAATTCTACGTGGCATTGATTCAACAAGGTGCTGAAAGCATTCTTTAGAAATGTTGGCCCATATTGATAGGATAGCATCTTGCAGTTGATGGAGATTTGTGGGATGCACATCCAGGGCACGAAGCTCCCGTTCCACCACATCCCAAAGATGCTCTATTGGGTTGAGATCTGGTGACTGTGGGGGCCATTTTAGTACAGTGAACTCATTGTCATGTTCAAGAAACCAATTTGAAATGATTCGAGCTTTGTGACATGGTGCATTATCCTGCTGGAAGTAGCCATCAGAGGATGATGCCTCTTCTATCAGCTTGAATCAGTCGGCCCATTCTCCTCTGACCTCTAGCGTCAACAAGGCATTTTCGCCCACAGGACTGCCGCATACTGGATGTTTTTCCCTTTTCACAATATTTTTTCTAAACCCTAGAAATGGTTGTGCGTGAAAATCCCAGTAACTGAGCAGATTGTGAAATACTCAGATCGGCCCGTCTGGCACAAACAACCATGCCATGCTCAAAGTTGCTTAAATCACCTTTCTTTCCCATTCTGACATTCAGTTTGGAGTTCAGGAGATTGTCTTGACCAGGACCACACCCCTAAATGCATTGAAGCAACTGCCATGTGATTGGTTGATTAGATAATTGCATTAATGAGAAATTGAACAGGTGTTCCTAATAATCCTTTAGGTGAGTGTGTGTGTATATATATATATATATATATATATATATTAGAACTGATCCCAAACTTTTAAACAGTACAGAGTAATGCATGTTAACTTGACATACCAGCACACATGGTGTGTCCGACTCCTCGTGGTACTGGGTGATTCTCTGTTCACGTGTTTCCTGTAAAATGCACAGTCAAATCTACGCTCATGAAGCCTAAAAGATCTACCTTAAAAGTTTTGTTTATTATATTTTATATATTTGATAGATTTAACGTTTTATCTCATGGCATAAATTTCCTCACAATACAGCAATGCATATTTTTTGGATTTTTATAAGAGAAAAAAAAAAGATAATTGCTTATCAAGTCTCTACAGCACCAGTACCTACACCCATGTGTCTGCTGTTGGGATCAGGATCCAGAAAGTGAGGGTTAATGTTGAAGGGCACTAAAGCAATGGCAGCAAAAGTGGGTGGATAGACGATGGGCATGTCATTGGTGGTGTTGATGCTGATGGTGGAGACGTTGGTGCCTGCACTTGATCCCATGTAAGGTATTCCATCCTGTGAGATAAAATTCACACCTGTTACAGGCAATTGCAGTATATTTTAGATTTTGGTTAAACAAGACACTAATTCACCTGTAAAACTCTCTTCCTAATCTCAGTGACCACATTGTTGTCATAGAGAGCTTTCAGCAGGCGGAACGTGTTGCCGCCACCTAATGGACACAAAAATAGACATCAGATTGAGAGCCTGTCTTTCTGAATACATTATAAGTAAATAATGGTGAAGAGTTCACAGAAATAAGTACAAACCGTACAGTAGAGACCACATTGAAAATCTCCAAATTTAAAGCTTTAGGATTTTGACAAATGTATACAAACAAATGTTGATTTCTGGGTCACTGATTAAATGTAAGCAAATTTGTGACATTTTTCATGTGAAGTCCTTTAAGCATGAATAGGGGGACAAACCATATACATAATACTAAAATTCTTGTAAATCTTATATAAAATATTTAAATGATTATTATTAGGTATTTTTTTTTACTATTTATATATATATATATATATATATATATATACTGTGCATTAAATATACTGATAAATATATATATTAAAAAAATCCTTCATACCAATGAATATTCCTTCAGCTTTCCTAACAGCATCCACAGGGTCTGGTGTCTCATGGACACTGTCCACCTCATAGCCTGGAGATAGAGAAAAGAAGAGTACAGCAGAGATGAAGGGCAATGTGGCAGTGACTGTCCTGTGAGATCAACATACGTGTGTGTTCAAATCATTAAGACACAAACCCAATGTCTTGAACTTGTCTCTGGCAGTCTTGGCATAGGCATCTCGGTCATGCAGTGCATATGGGACAAACAGGATCCTCTTTACTCCTCTGTTAAACAAAGAAGTTATTCATTTTTATAAATGGGTTCAATGTAGGTCAGATTAATTTGATTCCAAAAACACAAACTGTCATATTTTGCTCAATACAAACACGTTTTAAAATACCATAACTGGTGTTTATGTTCAAAGAATGGACTTGTACTTTGCGTTTATCCAGTAACAAGCCTGCATACAGATATAAAACCAGGAAACGACATCAGAATATTACTATAAAGGACTTTATGACTGTATTGCAACAATAGCATTCCGAAGTTTTTATTCCAACATTCCTGGTTAAGCTGCAGACAACTTACTTTCCAAAAAAGTCTTGGATGTGCTGCTCACAGTGTTGAAGATATCCTCCTCCATGAAGTGTGGAGTTAGATACCAGCAGAAGCCTTCTCTTCATGATCTTCCTCAACTGTGCTGCCTAAGAAATGTAGAAGTTGATCAGAGGACAGACAGCTCAGCATATGACCAGCGCCTTTCTGCTTACACCACATATTCTCAGATCAGTGCGGTCGTAATCTTCAACACATTACCTTTGGACAGACAGTGTATCACTCTGATTATTCCACAGATGATAAACATTCACAGGAACAAGCCATGATAAGAAACGTCACTGGAATCATGTGATATTAAAGCAAAACATGACTTTCATGAAACAGGCAGATCAGAAACTAAAGAAATTGTACTGATCACAACTACGGAACCTTTAAAACACATTAAACCTCTGTTTTTGTGTTTAACCTTTTTATTTGTAGTTATTTTTTTGTAGTTACTCGCAGGCATTGTTTTCAAAATAAAAGCCCTAAAGCTGCCCGCGCGCCAATGAACACGCTTTTTGATTTCTATATATTCATCTTGTTAAAATTATGGCATATGTTAATTTATTACGATAACGTTATTGATTTGTACAGATGAAAACGTAATAATTTATTATTATAATGATTTATTTTTGTTTCTCGAATAAGATTGGTCTGAATAAATTAATAACACATACACCCTAAGTACCCTAAGAACTAAGTAATTATTGTGTGAAACAGTGAAAGTGTTTTATATCTTAAATTTAAAATTAAACACAGTCCCATAATTGTGTCATTTCCACCATAACAAAGATTCTTACTTTTAATGAAGTTTTATCAAACTGTTGTTATCAAAACGACAATAGTGTCACGGTCAATATCATTTGTGAAAAACATAGATTTACATGATTTACAACCAAGCTGCAATTTTGTCAAATGGTCCAAAACGTGTGTAAATATTATTTTATTGTGCGTGTGGGGTGTGTAAAACTCTAGCTATGCAGTAAGCATTAGCAATTAGTCTAAATAAATGAACTATTTTTAAAATGTGTTTTGAACAGGTTTTTTCTGTTTGTTTCAATATGTTTGTTAAACAAACATTAAATGCTTTTATTTTGTCGACGAGTAATCTCAGACATGCGCAAATTGGTGTATCACGGGTGTGTGTGGCTTGCGTCACTCAAGTGGCATGAGTGTCGCGCGAAAGAATCACTTCCCGCGCACTTTACTTTACACTGTCAAGCGGAACATGACTGATCAAACAGAAATGGATGACACAAGTATAAATAGTTTAATCCTGAAACTACACGACATCCAAGCAGTCAAGTTCGGAACTTTTAAGCTTAAAAGTGGACTCACTTCGCCGATCTATTTTGATCTTAGAGTAACAGTGTCCCATCCAGCGTTGATGAACCAGGTAAACACGTGCTCACTTTGAGTAATGATATGATAATGTACTGTTATTCCAAAAGTGTGTAATCGTACATCATATCCTGAGCATTTTTCTACCAAGAATGTTTTAGAAAACAAGTCCTTCAGATCCTTTTTTAATTGGATGTCATTCGTTGATCATAAAATCATATTTTTGTTTGTGATCAGGTGGCAAGCCTTCTTCACAAGCGTGCTGAGGATGCAGGGGTTCAGTTTGATAGTGTGTGTGGTGTCCCTTACACGGCTCTTCCTCTGGCCACAATCATCTGCTCTACCAAGCAATACCCCATGCTTATTCGACGAAAGGAGGCGAAGGACTATGGTATAATAGTGCAAATTTAACTCCACTCCATCTGTAATCCGTTACTGTTTTATAAATTTGACTAAACCAAAGATATTTGGATACTAAAGACACTTTAAAATTATGTTGGGTAGCAACATATCAAACCAAGCAGTATTCATAAAAAAAAAAAAAAATCGTAAAACAATCCTCAAAAAAAAGTATAATGCAGTAGATTTGATGTTCCAAACAATAACTGGTAGAAATAAATATACCTTAAATACAATGTAAGTCGCTTTGAATAAATCCATGTGCCAACTACGTAAATGTAAAATGAATGTAAAATTGATTTTTTGATTGACAACTTGTAATGTCATATGGTTTATTTGTGTCTTTAGTGTCCAAATAGTTCTTGAGTTGCTATATTAATCATTTAGATTTACAATGTGAATCTGTATTATTATAGTTTACTAAAAACTGAAATCATAAAAAAAGAATTTCCGTTACTTGAATTAAACAGTTTCTCTATGTATCGTCTATATGTATTTATATATTAAATGGAAATAAAACATTAAAAACAATTTTATTTCAGCTTGTTGCAAAGGCAGCATTTCTCATTTCCGTTTAGTTTAAATTGAGGTACTGAAACAAAACAAAAACTAATACGAATGACAAAACAAATTTTTAATAAATAATCTAATAGTAATATATTTTGGATATGCATTGACACATTAAACTTTTACTGCTCATTATTTGATGTATGATGTTCAGAGTTTACATGAAGACAAAATGTTGACATCCTCTGGCACATTTTACACGTACTGCAGTCAACACACTTCTGGTGTCCTTTTTGCTTCTGTATGTTTGTTGTGGTTTACCAATTGTCTTTAGCACCTTATGGTGCTCGTTATCTTGACTTTTGCACTGTCTCTCTATGTTTGTTGTCGATTTGAATGTTGCACCATGAAATGGCATTTCACCCCCTCTGTATACTTGTATAATACCGGTCTGACAATAAAGCTCTCTTGAATAGTAGTTTTATTTATCTTAATGATACTAAAATAACACTAATCTGAATTGACTTGTGTTTTGAAATTCCCCAGGAACGAAGCGTCTCATCGAAGGAACCATCCGCCCCGGTGACAGATGCCTAATAGTAGAGGACGTAGTGACCAGTGGCAGCAGTGTTCTAGAAACCGCTGAGGTACTAGAGAACGAAGGCCTGAAGATCACAGATGCAGTGGTGTTAATGGACAGAGAGCAGGGGGGCAGTGCCAGGCTAGCTGACAGTGGCATCACTCTACATTCAGTCATTTCTGTCTCCAGACTTCTGGATGTGTTACTTAAATCTGGCCGAATAGACACGGCCACTTCTCAGAACGTTGAGAGATTTGTTCAAGAAAACAACACCTACGTATCAGCAAAGAAAAATGGCTGCTCCGCTCCTAAAAAGGGCTGTAATTATCTCGGCTATGGGGCTCGGGGCGGGTTGTCAGACACTCACCCTCTCGCCGCCCGCCTGCTGAAGATCATGGAGGACAAGAAGAGCAATCTGTGCGTGTCTGCAGATGTGACTCGTTCTGAGGAGCTGCTGGAGATCGCTGTGACGTTGGGGCCACTGATTTGCGTTCTGAAGACTCATGTGGACATCCTGCAGGACTTCACTGCAGACGTCGCCAGCAATCTGAAAGAGTTGGCTATAAAGC
The DNA here is from genome assembly GCA_030578255.1 of Tiaroga cobitis. Classification (NCBI taxonomy): domain Eukaryota; kingdom Metazoa; phylum Chordata; class Actinopteri; order Cypriniformes; family Leuciscidae; genus Tiaroga; species Tiaroga cobitis. Next base: position 25,256,137 of record CM060599.1, read on the forward strand.
ACAACTTCCTGATTTTTGAGGATCGCAAGTTTGCCGACATTGGGAACACAGTCAAGCATCAGTATGATGGTAGGTGTTTTTCTCACATGGTGGTGGATGTGGAGCTCTTGGAATTGACTAGTCTTAAATTTAACTTGTATAGTCTGCACTAGATATTCATAGACCGAAGTGTTTGTGATTTACTGGACAAGGTTTAAGAAACAGGGTTTATGGGGGTCTGTAAAAGTCTTAATTCACCCATACAAAAATTAAGGCCATAAAAAGGTCTTAAATCAGAGCAGAAAATTTTTTGGGGGGTTTTATTTTGCTCTACTCAGTGCTTGCTTGTTTGTATGTCTGTATTCTTAAAGGGATAGTTCACCCAAAAATCAAAGCTCTGTCATCATTTGCTCTCCATGTCATTCCAAACCTGTATGACTTTTTTTCTTCTGTGGAACAATCTTTATGCAGAAGTTCACCATGCAAGGACATTTAAGAGAGTCCAAAAAAAAAAAGCATTAAAAAAGACATTTACAAAAAAAATTAAAATGTGACCTTCATTTCTAGACATATGTTCAGATTCCTTGTATTGTGTTCCACAGGAAAAATAGTCATACGGTTCTGGAATTACTTTAGGGTGAGTAAATGACAGAAAAGTCTTTTTTGAGTGAACAATTTCTCTAAATATGATTTTAATTTCTGCACAAATGTTGTTCACATAAAATATTCTTGTTTTTAAAGGTGGTCTCTATCGGATCTCCTCATGGGCGCACATCATTAATGCCCACGCATTGCCGGGTCCGGGTGTGCTGCAGGGTCTCGGTGCCGTCGGCAAGCCTCTGGGTCACGGCTGTTTGCTTATTGCTCAGATGAGCTCCCAGGGTTCCCTTGCAACAGGGGATTACACTCGAGCAGTGGTACGTCTTCTACTCTCTGTGAAGAACTAGATGCGAACACTTCCTCACTTCCAGTAACCCTTGTTTATTATTTTGTATCAATAATATCCTTTAATTGCTACAAGAGCTTAGCTTTTTTTTCTCCTTTAAATGCTTCAGTATTTTAGGATCAAGGTGGTGTCCTTTTTATTTTTTGTCCTAGCTTAGTCCTTTAAAGTCGACATGAAATGTATGTTCTTTTCTTCCCTATTGTGACGTATATCTCAGTCCTTCCAGAAAAACGCGGAGTTTTTTTGTGATTGTTGCGGGCAAAAATCCTTGATTACGCGGCCCGTTTTCTATAAAAATGCGATGGAATATGCGGGATATTTATGCAATTTTTTGCGATGAAATTGCGGGAACTTGCAAAAATTGCGGGAACTTTCAAAAATTTCGGGAACTTGCAAAAACTGCGGTTTGATGAAAAAGAGAAAAAAAAGTCGTTCCCCCAACACCCTGTTCTCACTAGGCTACCTTAATGTAAAGAGTCCTTTCTTATTACTTCCTATGATAAGCAAGCATACTACATCACAGAAAGTGCTGGAAATATTAAATTTCTCATCTTGTTTTATTTCAGACTGTAACGAGTGGAAATAAGGTGTGGCCCCTTTAAGAGCTGCGCGCTCCCTGTTGAACTGTCTGCAGCATTATATTGTATGTGCGCCTCAAACACCCCATGTGTGCGGGTAATTTCTGTTTGATGCTACTTCTTTTATCTTATTTTGTTTATTAAGTAACGATGTGGACGGTAGTACGTGTGACAGACAGTTATACGAGTTCGATTTGGGAATAAAGTGCGAGTTGTGAGATGCCAATCGCCTCCGTGAGTCTGTCTGGCCTCTGCAATAACTTCATCTGTGAGCTATCCCTATTTTTCTTCCTGACACAACGCGTTACAAGACCTTAATAAACACATCCTACAAAACATTAATGAGTCAAACAAGTTCTGTAGCTTTACTAGAGGAATATGCTACAACTTCAGTAAAAATGAATAAATGAAATATTTAAAAATAAAGTGTGCTCCTGTTTTACAGCTTTTCGATGATGTTCATGTCGTGTAATTACGTCACTTCATAACGTTCCCATGGCAACAGGGGGAAATGGCTGCTCTTGTGTGAAGCAAACGCAACATTTTCCAACTTTCTGCTAAGATGTGACTTTTTTGCGACGAAAAATGCGGGGATTATGAAATCATGCAAGCCCCGCATATTTTGCGCGGAAATCAGCAATTTATGTGGCGAAATTGCGGAGTATTTGAAAAAATGCGACCCCCGCATAAATATGCGGACTTTGGCTGATTATGCATTGAATTCAGCGATCGCATAATCGCGTTTTTCTGGAGGGACTGATATCTAAGTGAAATGGCTTCTCAAGCAAGAAAATAATGTAGGGCGGGACTTGATTTTGTCCATTGGGAATTGATGGGATCATTGTGGTTTGCTATTGCTGTGATGTCATGTGAGTGACAGGTTCAACTGTTGTCCCGCCCTATCGCCAGTAAACATGTCATCAGAGAAGAGATGTTGCTGCAAGAGGGGAGGGAAGTTACTTTGATTAAGGATTATGAGGGCACATGTTATTTTTAAATATAACTTCAAAATTATATTAAAAAAATTATTGTCAATTTTGAATTCATGGTTACTTCAAGGACCTTCTGTCTCTCTTATTATTTAAGCCACATATTTGAGTTAATTGAAATGTCTTTTAGGTAAAGATGGCTGAAGACCATTCTGATTTTGTGTTTGGATTTATAAGTGGATCGAAGATCAGTGACAAGCCTGGTCTGGTTCACATGACTCCGGGAGTGCAAATGCAGAAAGGAGGTACATTTTATTACTGAATACACATTGTTTTGGCATTAGCTTTCCTGTGTCTCCAAGTGTTTGGTTAGAGAAAGGTGATTTTTACAGAAGCTTAGAAATATTGTCTAGTATTCTGTTTATATTTGCCTGTTTTTAGCGATCAGGGCCCGTATCCCTAAAGAATTTGAGCAAAAAGTGGCTCCTAGCGGCCAAATTCTAAGAAAATTCTCAGTCATGACGTTTTCTTAGAATTTCCCCTAAAAGTGACACGAAAATCCCAGTTAATATAAAAGCTATTCCTCAAGATTCCTAGCGCTTAAAAGGGCTCCTAAGGCGAGATCTGCTAAGAGCAGGGAAGAGGACTTTTAGTGGCTTAGGAGTTCCCCTAAGCAGCTGCACAAAATGGGTTAGGATAACTTTTTTTCTCCATTTTCTGTGTTTGTAGGATATTTGTTAACAAGCCTTCATAAATAGACCAGCCAGCAATCACAGACATTGATAAAAGCTGAGCCGTGTTACCCTCGTTAAGACCACACTGAGTTGTAACGTTGCAATTTCTACTTCATTAAAGGGTTAGTTCACCCAAAAATGAAAATTAAGTCATTAATTACTCACCCCCATGCTGTACCAACCCAGTAAGGCCTTCGTTCGTCTTCGGAACACAAATTAAGATATTTATGATTAAATCTGAGAGGTTGATCACTCCTCCATAGGCTGCCTAAGGAAATGAAACTTGACGAGACTTCAAGAGATTTCCACGACGCATGCGCGAGAATTGCGATCTACTTCAGTTAAGTTCTCGCGCGTGCGCGTCGTGGAAATCTCTTGAAGTCTCGTTTCAGGCCTACAAGGAAGAAAAGGAATAGTCGAATAAAGTCGTTATTTTTGTTTGTTTTTTCGCACAAAAAGTATTCTCGTCGCTTGATAAACTTATAGTTGAGCCACTGTTGCGACATGGAATATTTAAACATTTTCTTTAATGACTTTCTGGGCCGTCAAGTTTCATTTCCTTAGGCAGCCTATGGAGGAGTGATCCAGCTCTCAGATTTAATCATAAATATCTTCATTTGTGTTCGGAAGACGAATGAAGGTCTTACGGGGTTGGTACAGCATGGGGGTGAGTAATTAATGACTTAATTTTCATTTTTGGGTGAACTAACCCTTTAAGGACAGCCCCTTGAGATAGCCCATCTTGTTTTCAATGGGGCCCATATGGGAGTGAAAGTACAAAATATGCCAGCTAAGATATTAATATGAGCAAATAAGACAAATCATTATTTGAACAGGGTGTAATGAGCTTAAGTTTTCACATATTTTAGATTCTAATGTTAGGCTATAACCCCTACAGCTTACTATTCATTTTCCAGATATTTTCTTGAATGTGAAATATTATTTACAATTACAGTCTGCATAAGATTAGAGTGTATAATTACCGTAAAACTTCAAATAATAGCCGAGTCCCAAATAGACGCCTGTCTCTTTTACACGCCTGGTGTGGCTGCAGGTTTGGGTAAATAAAGGCCGGTCTCAAATAGAGGCCGGGTCTGTTTTTTAGTTTCGGGTTGTATTTAATCCTCTAAAACCGTCAGATCGTCCGCTTTTTCGCGGCCGCCAAAGCAATTTTTTGTCCCTCCAAAGCTTTTTTTGATCGATGAGTGATGTAGAATAGAATGACTGCTGCGCTTGACAGGGCGCGTTACGAGCAGAGAGAGAGAGAGAGAGAGAGAGAGCGCCCCGGCCGCGCGCGCGCACTCTCACATCTTCAAACAACACGAGCGCTGTCTTGCTCTCTCTCCCTCGCGCATATTAATCAAAATCAATTGACGACGCGACAGTAAAAGGTTGGAAGACCGCAGTTTAACGTGGAGCATTTGGAGATTTTTATAGATTAGAGACATACACTCAATGACCAACATCTCAACACTAAATTATAAAGGCCTGACTCATATAGACGCCTGTCTCAAATACAAGCCGGTGCAATTCGACGGTTTGGGAAAATAAAAGCCCGGGCTACTATTTGAAGTTTTACGGTATGTTTATTGATTTGAGGGTACATCCTTTGCTCATTATCACCAAAAGTTATGTTTCATCAAACTTGTAGGATCAACCAATCACGGCTTTTGAAATGATGACTCATACCTAGCAACGGGGTCAACCACACCTCCTCACTAAGATAGGATTTTCCATCCATTCCTTGCTCAGAGTTCACTGAAAATGTTCTGGAATCACTTCTAAGCTAAAACTCCTGGCAAGGAATTTTTAGGTTAAGTTAGGAGCTCTCTGAGAGGATTCTCAGAATCTTTAGGGATACGGGCCCAGATACCGGTGTTGTTTTTAATGTAGTTCTCTTTTATTCTCCAGGGGATGGACTTGGACAGCAGTATTCAAGTCCAGAAGATGTGATCTGCACTAAAGGCTCTGATATCATCATTGTGGGACGAGGTATTCTTGCCAGCCCAGATCGGCTCCGAGCTGCTGAAGAATACAGAACGGCAGGCTGGGAGGCATATCTGAAAAGACTCTCACAGGCCAGCTAAGGAAACCCCTCAGGAAAGAGGAAGAAGAATTTGGGGCCAGTTAAATCATGTCTAGTCTTTGTAGCTCAGTCATTCCATCCACTTTAATAGTAACCTGATTCAGATTACTCCCTCCTTGTTTTTGTTCACTTGGTAATAAAATGTTGTTTAAATACTTATCAATAAAAGTGTTGTTTGACATGCCAAATCTCATTTTTTAATAATTGTAATATTTTAATTCAACATTGAACAGGGGAGCTTTGAATATATTTTAAAATGTAATTTATTCCTGTGATGCAAAGCTGAATTTTCAGCATCATTACTCCAGTCTTCGGTGTCACATGATCCTTCAGAAATCATTATAAAATGCTGGTTTATTGCTCAGGAAACATGTCTTATCCATGTTGAAATCGGTTGTGCTGCTGAATAGATTTGTGTAAAAAAAAAAAAAAAAAAAAAACTTGGATCATTCTTGGATCAATGGAAAGCATTTATTTGAGAGAAATATTTTGTAATATTACAAATGTTTCTACTCTTTTTTTACTCACTGCATCCTAGCTGAATAAAAGTATTAAAGTATTTTAAGTATATTAATTTAAGTATTTTATACTTTATTTAGTATTAATACAGTTAATGACTGACCCCAAATTGCAATGGCAGTGTACCTATACAAAATTTTACTAAAAAAATAAACCCTGATAAATGAAAAGTTAAAAGTGTGACAGCTTGCCTCCATTTCTCTTCTGCCTTAAACCATAGACAGTAAAAGAAAGCCTTAAACACGCAAGGCATTTCCACCATTGTCAAAGCTAAAAATTACACATTTTGAAAGTATCTCTAATCTTGTCAAATCCAGTAGGGGGCAGAAGCACACCAGCTGTTTTATGCCAGTCAAGTGTTTTGATAGCCTATAAGAAAATGATTGGACAATGATATTATAATTGGATAACAAGTCGCCCGTATCATTGAAAATATGGCCTTTCATTTTTATTTCAATTAGCCCATAGACTGTAAAAAAAGGCATTGCCCTATTTTCATTGATAATTGTGTAGTTACGGTTTAATAACATTAACAGTGATACACGCTACCCCATCTAAAATTTGCAAAAGCTTTTATCTATATTCTACAATAATAATAATAAAATTAAGTAGAATAGGCCTATGGTATGCATTTATAAAATTAATTTGTCACTGAAATACTGTTTAAAGCAAAACAGGCGCGGTGATTAAAATAATGCCTGATCTTTGCATCATAGTTTATTTAAAAGGATTGTTTTTTTGTTTTTGTTTTTTTCCTTTTCTTGCCGTAAAGAGCGGAAACATGTACAAATAAATAACATGAACTGAGCAATATTCAATAGCATATTTTGCTCGGAAGATTAGCCTATAGTTTTTTTTTTTTTTTTACCATTTAATGCTCCGTTTATATTTATGAAATCAACATTAAGCATTAACCTGCAATACCCCTTTCTTTCTTTCCTTCTTGTCTTTTCTTTTTAAGTTTAAGAGGTCATCTTTGTATGTCCACGCCTGACCTCACGCGCCCATTCGCTCCAGATGTCTCAACGCGTTGTAGCCTATCTCGACGAAACGTGAGGTGGGTTTGCACAGAGCGACATGATTGACATAATAGAGAGAAGTAATCTACTGTGGACCTCCCATTTGACTCCCTGTGTCAATATTGGATGAGAGGAAAGTACCGTGTGACAGGTGTCCAGGACAGAGTTCCGCGCGCTCAAGACAGAGCAGATCAATGCATTTACTCGCGTGCACACTATAAAGCTGAAGGCCTCAGCAGGTCTGTGTGTATTAGCAGTCGCTATTATAACGCTTCTGGTGCACCGAACGACACGGTAAGTTTTGACAAGTTTTTTTGTAACCTTTTAGTTAATGCACATCGACATAGACTAGCTACTTTAAAATGACCTGAACTGTATTCATATTTTCATGTTCAAGAACATGTTGTTAATGAAAGTTAGGCTACCTGAGAAAATAATTGTTCACATGATCTATTGTTCTTCTTTACTGATTGTCAGGAAAGAGGACAAGTCATCATCAGAAACCGAATGAATTAATGGACGTCAGAATGGATGTTGTATGTGCTTTCTGTACTTGTATCACGTTGAGCCACACGCACAATACCTGCAGATGAAATGGTTTTGTTCGTTCGGCTCGCGTTACGCAGATGCAGACACGCGTCAGTAAAACACCAGAGCAGCGGGAATCGGGATCCACGCAGAGACTGAAATTTCCACTGCTGTCAAAGTCTGTTCAACGAAACTTGACCGTGAATAAAACGCGGATAATTTGCTGAGTAACTATAATGAATCAATAGCCTAAATAGCTATGTCGATATAATGTCTTATTTTCATGTTATTTGTTTGGTATTTAGACAAAAGGAAAACTCTGCTTGTTATAGGCTTAGTTTTACTAGGCTATAGGCTACCACTTGTAATACAGCAAGGCCATTATTTAGGCTAGTTTATGAATTAAACCTTTATTTTTCGTCTTATAGGCTATGACCATGTGATTGTATTTTAAGAACAATATAATAATCAGTATTGATAGTAAAACATTTGCATTAAGCTGAATTACAGAGCTATTTTCTAGTCAGATCTTTGAGAGAAGCCCAATTGTTGAAGAACCAACATGAAAATATCTTAACTAAATATATTATTGTCTTCCTTTTCATAATGGAGGCATGCACGTTATTCTGAATTGTTACATTATTTCAATAAAACAGAAAAAAAAGTGCTTTCTCAATTTGTATTTTTAGTATTATTTGAAACATTTACCGCTCTACTTATGTTGCAACAGACAATACAATTGTTTCTGAATTAAGCATATAGGCTATTGCATTATTCTTGGTAAGTACTTTGCAAACAGATAGCCTGTACCTGCTGGACAGGAGTTGCCTGTTGGCTATGTGGCAGTTAAAAGGGTTACTGATGGAAATGCAAATTATGTTTTTTTTCTTGCCCTTGGCAGTAGAAGATGGAAATGTCTGTCTCTGTCTACCATGGCCATGTCCTGGAGAAGCACCCGTCCTTGTGTGCTCAAACACATAAAGGACATTATCAGAGCAGATGTCACCAGCACTAGCTGTCTGGACCTGTCCACATTTGCCCTTAGAAAGATTAGTTTCCATGGCACCCTAAAGAAAACATCATCCAGCACTAACTATTCAAATAGCACCGACCAGTTTTACTGCACCTTCACACCTATTTGCAAACTGGCAAAGTAAATGAATGACAATCAGGAAAAACAAAATGCACACACCTATGGTTTGATGGTGTTGTGCACAACACACAACAATAATGAACATTTAAAAAAATGTATTTCATGAAGTTTATCTTCGCATCGAAATAAAATGTGGCCATATTACAGTTCAATTCGTGCTCAAATTAAATGTAATATGATATGTTAAACCCTGCTTTTCTGAGCAATGACACCTTACACTGGAGTGACACGGAAGCATCACACTTTCTGATTTGCAACGGATTGATTTGCATGTCAAATCCCTCTGACAGTTACATTGGGTTTTGCATGTGGGATGTTTACCTTGAAGACACACTTCAGTGCTCATCTGATGATGTCATCAATTCCTCATCTCTTATGCTCATTAAAGTTGCATTTAGCCTATTTAAAAAAATACAGTATCAAAAGTACAGTACGGACAGTAATATTATAAAATATGATTGAAATATGCATATTCTGTTTTAATAGGGTTGTAATTTATTCCTGTGATGTAAAGCTAAATTTTTAGCATCATTACTGCAGTCTTCAGTGTCACATGATCCTTCAGAAATCATTCTAATATATTATGCTATATGATTTGCTCAAGAAACATTTCTTATTATCATCAACGTCGAACACAGCTGTGCTGCTTAATGTTTTTGTGGAAACGATGATATATTTCTTCAGGATTTTTTGATGAATAAAACGTTTATCAACGAACAGTAAAATAAATATACTTGAAACATAAATATTTTTTATAATATTATATGCCTTTTGATTAATGTAATCCATCATAACTCTCTCTCTCTCTCTCTCTCTCTCATATATATATATAAAGAGAGAGAGTGGGGGGAGAGATGATGCATTAAAGAATGCATTAAATTGATAAAAGGGATATATTCAAAATGTATATATATATATACATACATATATATATATATATATATATATATATATATATATATATATATATATATATATATATATAGTATAAACACAAATACACTAGTAGCACAGAAAAATTATGACATAAATTCAGATTATGTATATATATATCTGTGTATGTATGTATATATAATATATATCTGTGTATATATACACTCAAAAAAATGAACGAGGAAGGTTGTGCACTTTACATGATATATTTATATTTAGTTTACTTATAATAATTGTGTTTTTTTACTTGAAATGTTTTTTTCTAGTAAGGTCAACATAATTATGTCTCAACTTAACAGTACAAAATCCTAACGCGTTGTTTAAACACAAACCATTTATGTTAAGTAAAAAATTCTTACATCCAGATGGTGGCAGTATAGTGCGATGCCAACTGCCATTTTGCCCTAACTTAATTTGATTTTGTTCAATCTGTTTAACTATATGTATTACATGTGATTACATGATTGATTTGGGTTGCATTAACTGAAACTGGGCGGTGCTTGTTAGTTCCCAGCATGCTTTGCATACGGTTGAATTAAGAGAGAATAAATGTTCAAATTAGGTGTTATTTTATATTTTTTTTTGGAGAAAATTAGAAAAGGGGAAGACTTGATAGTGTGTAATTGTGTTTAATGTTCAATTACATTGGAATTATTAGAACCTTTTAAATTACAGTCGGTTACCATGGTGGAGAAGAGTGGAGCATTTTGTTTGGCTGTGGACTGATTTCAGTTATTTTTTGCTGTTTGGTTGAAGGAGCATATAAATCTTAGCATTTAAGATGCTAATATGTGCTGCTGCTGTTAGCAAATAGCTAAACTCAAAAGTAATCTCACTAAACTAACTAAGAATGAACATAACTCAAAAAAGATGCAAATGAGTTTAATGGAAATGTTCATATCATATTTAACCAATGCATCTATTTTGTGTTCAAATAACATGATAAAGGTTGGTTGACTTAACTTGGTTTGTTTAGATGGAATATAGGTGGCATGATTAAATCATGTTCATCCAATGAATTATTTTTTTGAGTGTATATATATATATAGTGTGTTGCCATATAAATGTTGCCTGAATTAATGTCATAATTACAGTATGGATGCAACTTAATTCTAATTATATTATTCCTCTTTTTTTGTATCAGGGCGTGTGGGATGTAACTGGCTATCCTGAGAAAATGAGTGTGAGCTCAGATCTGCTAAATCAGGATAACAGGACAACAGCTGTGCTCCCTGCATCTCTACAGCACCTGTTCTTACACAAACAACGCCTAACAGGTGAGAACAACCACATATGCATGCACCGACACACATATTATTCATGCCTTGGCTTATTAGAATATTTAATAGGGTTTGGACTCCAACATAATTGTCTATGTCTTGTCTATGAATAATAAAACGTAATGCTCTAGTGATAAAGGTCATAAAAATGTACTGAAATCCACTGGTCATGCAATAAAGCATCACACCACAAGATGTCATCAAAAGGGCTGACCAATGGACTTATGTTCAGTTTAAGTATAAAAATAATGTCTATTGTTTTTATTGATATGATCATGTTCTAAATTACATGACACTTGCTTGATATGATAAATCTGACTATGCTTATCACATTTCAAAAGTTACTTTTATGATGTATTATTAAAGTTGTTATCTATTGTACTAATACTAAAACAGCTGTATGCCCTATTCATCTGAGCAGCTGCAATTATTATAGATTTAAAAAAGGATGTATATTAAATGTGGTGATTAATGTTCAGCATCATTACTATAGGTCAACAACGGCCAGTTCTGCCCAGGGAGAGCATCCACAGGCAGGCACCAGAGAGTGACCACGGACGGCCCAGCCTAATCTCCAACAATTCTGCTATTATCTGCCCTATCCAATCAAAGTCTTGTGTCAAAGCATCGCCATTGTGAATAGCCAAGGGACGGGTGCAGCGGTGGGGCAGAGAGTGGCGTTTTGATGAGTCAGTGGGTCTAAGACCTCCACAATAGACCGCACAGGGCTCCACAATAGTGAAGGCTAATGCGTTTTTTCTGTTGGCTGCTGCTGAGTGTGCAGGCCTGATGCGCATTCTTGCACTAAATGAGGGGCCCTGTGCTATAAAAACACTGGACAAGGGCTTGGCCACCACATTGATTATACTGGATCTGTCCCACCTCAGTACGTGAGTATGCCACTGTCTTAGCCCTTCAAAGTGAAACATCGGATTCCTGTACAATGATAAAGAGCGCAGCCAGAGAGAGAGTGATCTTATTGAGCAAAAAAAGATCCTGCTAGCAGGAAACAAATACTGTTGAAACTTTATCCAGGAATCATTTTTCACTTAATCTACCCAGGTTTCACAATGGTGCATGAATTCACGCTGTGGTCTTGGTTATGCCCCTCTCCTCTCCTTGTTTTCTTTCCCGGTATAGAGAGCGCAGTGATCGACAGCAGCCATGAATCCGCAGCAGCAGTTGGAGCAGAGGGGGAAGTTTAGGATGACTGTGTTCGAGGAGGAGTTCTTCCAGGGAAAGAGCTGTGAATTCACGTTTGAGTGCCAGAACATTCTGGACAGAGACTTCAGAAAGATTCGCTCCATTAAGGTGGAGAACGGCCCGTAAGTGTAACCTCTGGATGTTTCAATGTGCAAAGGGTGAAGCCGGGAGGATATATGACTGCCATGTTTAATATTGGAGATATATTTTGATTGATTAATACAGTGAGATATTTGTAAAATTAAAAGTAGTATGTGCTCAGATATATATATATATATACAACTGTTCAAAAGATTTGTTTCTTTTCTTCAGCAAGGATGCATTAAAATGATCAAAAGTGGCAGTAAAGACATTTAGAATGTTACAAAAGATTTATATACCAAATAAATGATTTTTCTATTCTATATCCTATCCTGAAAACACAAAAATATTTAACATCATGACATTTTTAACATTGCTAATAATAAGAAATGTTTCTTGAGGACCAAATCAGCATAATTTATATATATATATACCTATATATATATATATATACCTATATGTACAGTAGGTGCCAAAAGTAATGTCCAGCCTATAGGAAAATTGACATCTTTACCCTTTATTCAACTATTGTTAAATATTTGTTAAAATATTATTAAAAAATAAAAATGTATTTTGTTAAAGATTTTGTAAGCATATTGTATAATTGTGCTAGGAGTGAATTGTTTTATTTGTGACAACGCAATGAAACATGCAAAATTGTGCGACATTATTTTTTTCCAAGCTGTCATACAAAGAAATTATGAACACATGAAAAAACGAGAGAGAACCAACAGAATATGCTTACAATGTATGTTTTTTTCTGCAAGCTTTGCCTATGTTTATTATATATATATATATATATATATATATATATATATATATATATATATATATATATATATATATAACATATATATATATATATATATTGTTGTTGTTGTTTTATTACTTAAATATATTAGAATAAAAGTGACTATTTGCAACTTTCATAACATACATTTAGCAACATACTCGATAGCCAAACATTATGCCATCTGCACAATGTCCCACAAAACCAGCGATTTAATTGTCATAAACAGCATTTCCATCTGTAACTAATAGTCTGAATGCCGTTTTTTAATATTTATATATATTTATACGAACTGGAACAATGACAGAGAGATAGCAGAGATAGTGTGTGCGGCTGGCAGCTGCCGGCTGTGTTGTGGCTGTCTGTGATGATGACAGATGAGCTGATAAAAAACACAGAGCCGCTCATTCAGCCCTCACCATCGTGTTTGCCTTTGCCTTTGCCTTTGTTGTCCTGATCAGCAGTGATCATTGCCATGCAAAACGATGTTGCTTCATGGTTTGTGCTGTTGACTATGACATTCTGTCTCTCAGCTGGGTGGGGTACGAGTATCCTGAGTTCCAGGGCCAGCAGTTTATCCTAGAGAAAGGAGACTATCCCTGTTACCAGGCCTGGAGTGGCAACAGCAGTTACAGAACAGAGCACATGCTCTCTTTCAAACCTATTAAATGTGCTGTAAGTTGATCCCATTATGTCAAATCTGCAAAGACTAGCTCTCTCATACGGCTTCTTTCATCATCTCTCTTTGTTAAAACGGCACATTAGGTTTACCTCATAACAAATATCCTCCTTATCATCCTGGCGTGATCTCTTTCCCATACTCCCCCTTTCCCCGACAGAACCACAGTGACAGTAAGATTACCCTCTATGAGTGTGAAGAATTCATGGGACGTAAATTTGAGATGTGTGAGGACTATCCCTCCCTCCAAGCCATGGGTTGGTGCAGCAAGGAAGTTCCCTCAATCAAAGTCAACTCAGGAGCGTAAGTCACCTCATCACTCTTAGGGAAAAAAAACTAATGCTATAGAGAACCCTATAGTTCTTGACTCATTGTTACAACCATTTTAGCCAAAAGGAGAAATGTATTAAAGAAGAAATGTATTAAATGATTGCAAATACTTTCATGTTTTTTTTTTCTATTTTATTTCTAGTCATAAAGTATTCATAAAAATGTAATAATGAATTAAAACAAAATTAATTAATTATCCCCACCTGACAGAATCCTATTAATATAACTATATGTAATAATTTAGTTTTTAATAATGTTTTTAACAAGATATATGTACATATATACTGTATGTATATATATATATATATATATATATATATATATATATATATATATATATATATTATATGATCAATAAGTTATGACAACTTATGTTTTTACATTGCTTTAACAAGCAATTTTCAACTTTTTTTGTTATACAAAATTCAACTCATTATTTAAAGTCAGCTTAATGTAATTTAGCACCTCCCTGCACACAGTCTTATTAGTGTGCGGTGCAATAAATGAGATTTGCCCTTTTCTCTGGCAGCTGGGTAGGCTATCAGTTTCCTGGTTACCGTGGATATCAGTACATCTTTGAGAGAGACAGACGCCAAGGAGAGTACAGATGCTACAACGAGTTCGGCACCCAGGCACACACCAATCAGATCCAGTCTATGCGCAGAATTCAGCAATAAGACCCCACACCATTATGTGCACATCATGTCATGCCATGTCATAGGCAATAAAGACATAAAAAAAAGAAAAAAAAAAGGAAAAAGGGTACTTTTTGCCTTGGTATTTTTTTTTTTTTTTTTAAATAAAACAACTCTGCTCAAATAATGGATCTGCTAAGTGGTAATTCTTGACGTAAAAACAAGCAGGTCTGATGCTTTTTAAAGCTACATGTAATTAGAGCAGGCCTCGCACATTTGAAAAGAAATGTAATCATGCTGAAATTTTGGCAAGATTTTTTTTTTCTGAGATAGACTACACTTTCGATGGAGGAATAGGCCACTTCGTTACATTTACCAATTAGGATGTTATACACCAGATGAACACCACCAAGTCTTGCTTAATGATGTCCTAAACCATTTCTAATAAACAAGAGCATGAGTACATTCATGTTAGCGTCATGTTATTATTATTTTTTTTGTGGACCTGTTTTTGGGGGATCTTAGCTACATTTACATATAATAATAATAATGATAATAATAATAATTCATTACATTTATATAGCGCTTTTCTAGGCACTCAAAGCGCTTCACATGGAAGGGGGAATCTCCTCAACCACCACCAATGTGCAGCATCCACTTGGATGATGCGACGGCAGCCATAGTGCGCCAGAACGCTCACCACACACCAGCTTACTGGTGGAGAGGAGACAGAGTGATGAAGCCAATCAGTGTATATATATATGGGGATGATTAGGAGGCCATGATGGACAGAGGCCACTGGACAAATTTGGCCAGGATGCCGGGGTTACACCCCTACTCTTTCAAAAGACATCCTGGGATATTTAATGACCACAGAGAGTCAGGGCCTCGGTTTAACGTCTCATCCGAAGGACGGTGCTCTTTGATAGTATAGTGTCCCCGTCACTATACTGGGGCGTTAGGACCCACATAGACCGCAGGGTGAGCCCCCCTGCTGGCCTCACTAACACCTCTTCCAGCAGCAACCTGGTTTTCTCAGAAGGTCTCCCATCCAGGTACTAACCAGGCTCAGCCCTGCTTAGCTTCAGTGGGCAACCAGTCTTGGGCTACAGCAGGGCCGTGCACAGACCTTTTGAGGGGCATGTGTTGAAACTGAAAAAGGGCACCCCCCTCCCCTTTTTTTATATTAAGATTATTTAGTAAGCCTACATAAAAGGAAGAAATGGTCACATCTTCATGACAAATTCAAAAACACAAAATAATAGTCTCAAAAGCTTTAGATTTATTCACTATTAATTGCAACCATAATAATAATATAGATAATATAGATATACAAGGTTTCAGGGCTTCTTTAGCCGTAAAGTCTTAAAAAACTACTATAATTTTACTACTATAATACTATAGATAAAAAAAATTGCTATATAGCGAATAAGGGCATATTATCAGCCTTGAATTAACCATTATTTTATATTATTACCATAACATGATTAAATGTTAACAAAATTAAGTATATCAGCAATCATAAATCAAAGAAGAAATTTCTTAGAAATGTATGTTACCTCGGTGACGAGGATCGCTTTGTGTCAGTCCCAGTACGAAACAGCGCGGGGGCGCACCTGTGCTTGTGATTTTCCGATGGTAAACCAAATTATATGTTGTTGGATTATTTATCAACAGGCTATATTGTTAACATTTTAAAAAAGTCAAACTCAAATGTAGTTACGGGGTTTTTGACCAGCGAATGTGTGCAAATGTGCATTTTTTTCCGTCATTAAAACCTCCCCGGCGCAGTGGCGCCTCCAGAAATTTTTCATAGGGGTGGCCAGATGGGGCCACTTAAAATCTTGGGGTGGCACACCAAAACTATAAACCATAATTTCAGAATTGTATTCTACTGTTGTAGTACACCGGCCTGTAGAAAACTATCAGAAAGACTTAAGGAAACTCCTACTGATATACTTTGGTTTATTGTGTTATATTTAATGTTACTAATGATATTAGTAGGGCCCTACTAATATATATTATATTATATATAATGATATATATTATATAGATATGATATATATATAAGGGCCCTCGCCCCGCGGCAAATTTCCAGATACTTACATAATTGTGATGAATTTAATCCTTTTTAAGTTATTATTTTGCAGTGTAAGATTACAGTTAACACTTTTAAATATTACATAAATGTATTATGAATTTTTAAAAAACTTAATGAGTGTATAAATCAGCAGCAAAAAGCAATTCTTGAAAAAATCTGCACAGTAATTTTATCAAATCTAAATATGTTAATAAAAACAAATTACTATTAGTTCTCTTATAAAATTCAATCAGGCAATCATACATTTCACAATTTTATATTTATATATGAATCTCAAGAATTCAAAAGTGCATATATAGCCTACACTACAAAGAAATAATATGCAATTAAATTATGCTTATTTTAAATGTATTGAGCAGGCTAGGTATAACAAAATATATTGGCTTTTATTTCAGTGCGTAAACCCATGAAAACATGAAAAACAGAGCACACGCAGCGTGTATGCGCATCGCGGGTGCAGAATGATGTGCTCAAAGCAACATGGAGTCACAGTGTGCAGCGCTGCATAAGTGCGCATTTAAAAGTTCACGTAAGCGAAGAAATGTCGAGCGCGCAAATCCTAGTGCGATTTGTTCCTTTGTTTCTCAGTTTTGAATTCCAGTTATTGTGCGTTTGATGCCGATTCATAGTCCTTGTGATGTGTGTGATCTAGCAAGCACACGAGTGAGTCGTTTAAAAACAGCAACAAACTCCAACAAAATAAAGTAATTTTATGCAAATCTACAGCCTTTTATCTACAGGTAATGCATTATAATGGGAATATATCATATTGGAGAGAGTTTTACCGTGCATCCAAGAGGCGCGCGCGCTGTTTGAATATGAATGGAGAATGATTGACAGCCACAGAGGAGGGAAAACGAGTTTCCGTATACTTTAATGATGTAAATAGACTTCTGTCCCTCACATTAAGCTATGGAATGACTTCAGATGACTTTGTCACCCAAACTGAAGTGAAAAATTTCGGGAGGCGCCGAAAACCGCGCTGTCTGCATCCCTGCTTGTCAAAACGTGGCAAAGACACATAAAAAAGCTGCTGAAACAGTATACTGTAACCGTTTGGCACTTAAAAAGCACGTCACGACACATAATTCCCCGTCTTCTTTTACTAAAGAATATTTTTGACTTATTATGAAATGCATAACTGATGCTACTAAAATTTGTACTGGCCATTGGGGTGGCCAGTGGGGTGGCCAGGAGTCGGCCAGGGGCACCCCCTGGTGGCGCCGTTGCCCCGGCGGCATCATATTACATTTTCATCAACAGCTGTTTACAAACTAGTTTGTTGTAGCTTTATGGGCACTCAGTTTTTCCTGTTGTAAAATACATTTGGCCAAAATCTCATTTTATAAAAGTTGAAATGCTACTATGCACAGGCTATAAGTGTAGGCCATGTATTGGCTATGACTAGGTGGCAAATGCTAGACCTTGCTCTCAGGTCCCGCATGTCTCCGTCAGACATCAAATAAATAAAATATGAGCCTTTATAGACATAATGTTAGTACTTATTCAAACAACAAGATCTTTGTTTACCCTTGCAAAACTTCGTTCAGCTGCTGTCTGTAGTGCGGCTGCTGCGGAGCTTCAGTTCATTCAGTCGAGATGGGGGCGGAGTTATCAGCTTTACTGACAGTTTGAGGATCGAACAAGATTTACAAGCTCTTTTTAAGAACTCATTGGCTAAATATTTGTAAAACAGACAGACAGACGTAAGGGGTGACCAATAGCCAATATTTTTTTGGAAGCAATAAAAACCCACCACCACCAAAAAAAGGGCACTTCGGAGACTAAGAGCAAAAAGGGCATGTGCTCTGCAGAGATTGAGCCCTGCACGTACCTGGGCTACAGGGTGATATGGTTGCTAGCAATACATATACATATATACAAAATAAAATAAACATATTCATGTATATATAGGCCTATTCAATTTCCTATAATTTACACTGTAAAAAAAATAGTGTTGGTGTAATTTAAAAAAATAAGTTACCTGGTCGCCTGTTCATATAATGAAGGAGACTGGTTTAATCAACAGAAACCAAAAATATGAACTAAACCACATTAAGTATCTAAGTTGATTTGACAGAAGAAAAAAAAAGTTGTGATAACAAATCATGAAAATATTTTTTAGTGTAGAAAAAAGTGCTGTTAATAAATGTTTAAATAAATGCATCTTTAATGTGTATAAAAATGTAATGAAAACATCTTTCTATTTTAACAACTATTTTATTTTACATATTTTATTTAAATTATCTAGGCCTAGCCCATTAGTATGGATACATTTTTTTTACTGCAAGTGCTCACATGTTGTCACCGGTTTGGGTTTTGTCTGGAGCTGTCCGAGGTCCTGACCTTTGTAAATAATTGTCTTACATATTCTTGTTTGAATAGGCCTATAAAGTTTTTCGTTGATGAAAACAGCCGATCGAGGTCTAATGCAATGGACGGATCTTTTTATTGATGAAGGGTTAAAGGAAGTACGGTTTCTTTTTCGTCCAACCAAATCGTTTATAACACTGGGATCCGGGTGTGATTCCGTCTCTTATGTTTGTTGTGTGTAACCGTTCAGGACTCTACCAGTATTTAGCAGCACACACCCACTTTCAGAATAAGATGAGTAGTTGCTGTTTGAAAACTTGCTCCCCCACACCCAGTCCAGGATCTCCTAATAAAATGTTCAACTGTACACACCTTTATCAAATACACATTTACCTACGAGATGATTAAAAGTGTAGTACTGGTTCTTAGTGCAGTGGTTATAAGACAGACAAGAGTGCTGAAAGCAGCTGGATCTGGGATAGGCTTCAGTCTGACATAACAGGACTGGGTAAGTACACTTATTAAGGGAGCAAATCAGGACAGGGCAGAGATAAGTAGTATTTAGAAGGAAATGGGAGATATGAATCCAACCTTATAAAACTGCATTGTAAACATGTTTTATTAATTAAACTAAACGTACTATCCAAAATGATAACATTAGTTAAACAATTTAGTAATCTAAAATATTTATTCAAGTAAAATTCGCATTTAAATCAACCTGACTACAAGGTTAGGCCTACATCAAAAACAGAAGGTATTCTTTAAAATAATGTTTGTGCTGTGTACTTTCTCAAACTTTTATATAATTGATTATTCCAAGTTTGCCTGCTATTACCGATCCCTGACCTGAAATTATTGTCAAAAACAAAGAGTGCAGCTTTTACAACGTGCCTACCCCCTACCGTCCGGGAAGAGTAGTAAATTGACGTCAAATGAAACGTGGACATCTGATTATGGTGGTAATCAAATTTACTGTTAAATTAACTAATATCCAAATACCTAATAACTTCATTTGAATCACAATTTTTTTTACAGGTATGGATCTAGCTAAAATTAAACAAGAGAATCTGTTGATTCAGTTAGGCTACATGTATAATCGTGCAGGCAAATTACAGTTATCATTAGAGACACAACTTATCTTTAGACTTATTCCAGATTTAATCCTTTCTCGTTGCATATTTATATTCTAGATCTCTTCTTTGATTAGCATATCGCATTTATCTTTAACTATTGCATTTAGGTGTTTTGAATGTATTCATCAGAAGGTCCAATGCCAGCATGAAATATGTCGAGACTCGAGTGCATGGACAAACTCAAGCATTGCCTTGCATCCCAGGCTTGTTTAAGTTGCCTGCGATCTCTTTAATGACTCAGGCAGCTAAAGCAAGTCTGGGACGCCTGAGTCTGAGACAACACGACACAAACAACTACAAGATGACTCACCCGTTTCATCTGATATTAATGTGTGTTTGAGTATATGATGCTACTCTCACAGTTGACGCTGCCGGAGAGTCTTTATTTTTGTGCAATTAATACAGGTGGTTAAATATACAGAATACGCAGACTACAGTGTAATCACACACACTACTTGACTTATATATTACATTTTTATTTGTTATTAACAAATATTTATTACCACTTTCAGGTTTGAATCAAAAACACCCATGTACAGATGGACAGGACAGCATTAATATGTTTGCTCGGCACAAAAAAAAAAAAAAAAGAAGAAAGTAATAAAGCATTTACTTTCTTTGTCTGTTTTTTTTTGTCACTTCATTGGTCCATGAGTGTCGTATGGGATTACTGTAAAATATATGGTGAACCTAAACTGTTTTGTTGTCGTCCACATTTATCATAGTATTTTCTTTTTTTAAAGATTTGGTTTTGTAAAAAGGTAGGCCTACATGGAATTCAAGGACTATAATATAATAAAAAAGGTGTCAAAATAAAATGTTTACCCTAAATGTGTACTGGAGTTTTTTATAAAGAAAAAAAAAGGTTATTTTGTGTTCTGTGTAGAACACTTGGGTTCTTGACTCATTTAAAAAAAGTTTTTGTTTAATGACAACCAATGCATTATGTGAAAGTATAACTGAAGCGATCATAAGGTCACAGGGTTTACAATACCATCTATTGCGTATTAAAGCAACATACGTTTGGGATAAAATGTTCTTGTTTACCAGTATGCACTGAGGCATTGTTAAAAGGTAAATATTCTCAACCAACATGGAACAGGCCTTTTTGTTTGCAAAGAGGTAAAAAGGCGGAAAAGAAAGAGGATCTGAACCGGTTTCCATGTCAAACACTTCAATTCTCCATAGAAACTCTGATCTTAACGCAGAAACTTTATTAAACCTTGATGGTGGATTGATAAGGCCGAATTTCTATCGGTTCCTTTTTATTATGGAGACGGGGAGGGATGGCAGCTAAATTGCTCTTTTAATTAAACCAATGCACCGAAGGAAATTGCTGTCTGAATATTGTCTCAGAGATGGGGCTTGTGACAGTTGCCTGGAAACTTCAATCTGTCTCACATTTATTCCAGATCACAGTTTTGAGATAAAGTTTAATAAAAATCTTTGCGCCAATGAAAGCCTACCCTTTCACGTCCACCACCACCACCACCACCACAATGCGACATAACTGCGGAGGAAGCCTTATGTTTAACATGTATCTCTCAGGTACATAGTCTTTTTGTGCGTAAAATGAGAAAAACTGCTGAAATTAGTGAAATGAATAGGGCGATGCTAGGGGTCTGCGGGTGCACGCTGCGCACCACCGCCGGTGTCTCTGACTTCTCCATCTGGAACGCGTGTCCTCTTTTGTCGGAAATCGGATATCCTTTTTCCTGGACGCGTTTCCTGACCTCAGCGCTGAAGTCTGAGCAAATACATCGAGCAGCAACACGACGATACTCATACTATTTAACCTCTTTTATTGCGAATTCTTATTTATAGATGGATGACATTACGTGTTTTTCCTCTAAAATTATTACAAATAGGCCTATACACAAACAATGGGAATTATGTTTCATGCATATTTTGCTAATTAGGCTACTCCTTTTCAAAGTACATATAGAATATGAATTCTGATTGTCAGACGTATTTCTTCAACGTTTTCTTCCAGACCCCACAGAAAATCTTCTGAAGGAAAGCAAAAGCTCTTCTTGGACCCCCATCAACACAGGCGTGCAGAAAGGTGAGTGCTGCGATTAATTGTTGACGGACGAATTTTCTTTTGTGCAAAAAAATAAAAGGTTCTTTCATCATTTAAAAAATAACTATTGTGTGCATTACGCAAAATTGTATACACATTTTTATTATGATTATACCTAAAAAAAGAAATCATTAAATAAAAATAAAGACTCCAATTAGCTATAGCCTATAAGATAATATATGGGCTGTCAAGAACTATTTTGTGCTGCCAAAAGAACCTTTCCGAGAACATTTCAGTTTTTCTGAATAACATTTATAAAGTCTAAAGAGCCTTTTTTACACTACAAAGAACCTCCAATAGAAAGATTCCATGGATGTTTAAAGGTTCTTCATAAAATCATGCCAATAAAGAACCTTTATTTTTAAGACTGCAGAAACCAATACACTGAATAATCTATAATAAAATATCAAATGTTTTTTTTTAATCTCCAAACGACCATATAACCAACTCAAGAACTCTATACAGTAAAACTGTTTTTAGAAGGATGATTAACTTCAAAGAACTTTTATTTTCTATTTCTATTTCTCTGTTCCATGTTCATTCTGTCTTCACTGAATATTGATAAAAAAGGTCGGTCTCCTTGTTTACCCTACAAAGGCTACATGTAAGCCTATACTTTCCTTCAATTTTATAGGAAGTGGACAAATCCAGCTTTGGCAGTTTCTCCTGGAGCTGCTGTCTGACAGCGTCAATATGACATGCATCGCCTGGGAGGGGACCAATGGAGAGTTTAAACTCATAGACCCGGACGAGGTGGCCCGACGGTGGGGGGAACGCAAGAGTAAACCGAACATGAACTATGACAAATTGAGCCGCGCTCTGCGCTATTACTACGACAAAAACATCATGACCAAGGTGCACGGAAAGCGCTACGCGTACAAATTTGACTTTAACGGCCTGGCGCAAGTGTGCCAGCCCTCTTCAACTGAACAAGCTATTTATAAGTTCCAGAGCAACTTTGCTCCCATCCAGTTTTCAGGCATTTCCAAACTCAATTTGGTTGCGCCAGGTGTTGGTCCGTCGGGGTTCTCCTACTGGCCCGGATCTCCTCCCACCCTCTACCACAGCCACAACCTGCAACCGCCAGGACCATTCGGTGCCGTGTCTGCGTCACATTTAAGTTGCGTAAACAATATCAATACTTTAAACAACCTGAATAATATCAACACTCACTATAACTGATTTTTTTTTATTTTCCTCGGGAGTGCGCGCCGATAGGCTATAGCCAAAAGCGCAAACTGATCAGCCAACTAGCGCAATCACTCCAGATAAGACCGTAGCCTAATAATTTACAATAGGCATCGAATAGGCCTTAAATTCTTTAATCGATTGAAAATTATAATTGCGGCTTAACATTTGGAGGACTGTTATGTTGACCACTTTAAGATAAGAAAGCAATTAGCGCCATCTTATGGATAACAAATAACATGGCTAATTTGCCTTACCACCCAAACCTTTGAGGTCAACAAAAGAGAAGACAAAATTAAGGTAATGTTGGAGAAAAGACTACATGGTACGAGAACAAAATGGTAAGAAGCAAAAACGTGTTGGCTCACCTGTGCAATCGAGCATATAGTTCACACTTAGCCCATATAAAGCGCTTTGAATTTCGTTATTTATTTACGATAGTGACTGTGGGTGTTGGTCGAAACATTGGGCATGGGGAGGACGTTGTGGGTCTGAAAATTAGGCATACATTTTCAAAAGCGTATATGTCCTAATAAATCGTAAAGAATATGATTTTTTCCCGTAGACTATAGGCTATATTATGGAAGCTTGTTTCCGCCACAGAATGAAAAATAGAAAATGTAATTGCGACTTTTTATCTCAATTCTGACTTTATTTCTCGCAATTGCGACTTTATTTCTCAGAATTGCGACTTTATTTATATCTAATAGAAAAATAGAAAATGTAATTGCGACTTTTTATCTCAATTCTGACTTCATATCTCGCAATTGTGAGATAAAAAGTCGCAATTATTATTATTATTTTTTATTGTGGCGGAAACAAGCTTCCATATTATATGGTCTTAAACACGAGATGACTTCCCTTTTTTTTGCTCTGTTGGTAATTTGGTTATAATGTATTTTGCTTGTGATAAAACATTAAAATTGTTAAACAGTCTGATCTGTTATAGGGTTATTCTTTGTGTGTGTTTCTAAGCGGGCTAAAGTCATTTTGGGTGGTATTTGGGAGGTATTTCATTTAATTAATTCTGAAAAATGCTAAGTTCCATTAAATTGATTTTGTATGAGGGTAGCCTAGACATCTTTGAAATAAAGCCTCAACATTTAAATTCTGTCATACATTTACTCACCCTCAAGTTGTTCCTGTATGTCTTTGTTATGTGGAACAATGTTATGTTTCCTATTATCGCTGTAAAGCTGCTTTGAAACAATCTTTATTGTAAAAAGCACTATATAAATGAAGGTGACTTGACTTGACTTGAACATAGGCCTAAGAAGTTATTTTGAAGAATGTTAGTAACCAAATAGTTGTGGTGCACCATTGACCTCCATATATTTTTTTCCCCCCATAATGGTGCCTCACAACTGTTTGGTTACCGACATTCTTCAGAATATCTTCCTTCCTTTATGTTCAGCAGAAGAAATAAATTCATACGTTTGGAACAACTTGAGGGTGAGTAAATAATGACAGAATTTTCATTTTTTGGGTGAACCAAGGGGGAAATGCGTTATATCACTCTGTGCTATTTTTATAATTATTTTTATTTATTTATTTTTTAAAACACAAAGTTCTATTTTGTGGACATGATTAGTCACTAACTAAAATAGTAAAACTCAGTAATTTAAAACATTTAATAATAATAAATTAGCCGTACGCTATTTATCCAGTATTTATCTGACTAAATGTCCCCACAAGCAAAGCACATTGGCTATGCTGTGGCTGCCCGTCATCGGTACGCACTAAGAAAACAGCATAATAAACGTTAACAAAAGTTTAGATAATGGAAAATATTGTAACAGTGTTATAAAACGGTCGAGTCTGTAAAGCCTCTATGGTTCCTAATCACATTACTGGGGCCCCCCAACACTTTACATTTTGCAGAACGCTTCGTTCTACAATACGCAATCAGGATACAAGAGGGCGTCATGTAGCTATATTCCACCATACCCACAACTGCACGCAGGACATTCTTTCAGCTTCATATGTCAAAAAATACTAAAAGAGGCAAACTGGGGGAAGTAAGAATGAAATCCCAACCTTTTCCTAATGTATCGTCGTGACTAACTAAGATATATCCATGGCAATGCAGTTCAGTTGGCTAATTTGTGACAAATGGCTTTCTTGTATGCTAATTGGCTATAGTTGCTTATTTGATGTCATGATGAGGAATTTCTCCAGCATTGCTGTGTATTGTGAGGAGACCCATAAGTCCCATCAGTGTGATCTGCATGTCAATAGGGGTCCGCCATTTATGGCAAGATTTGTTTGCAGAACTTTGCACTGATACACTGGACTTATTTTAGGCTCTAGTCTGGCCAACAGATTCCAGCTTAGAGAAAAGGTTTGTGCAAGGACAACCAAAGCTATATCTGTATGTGAGTCTAGCTTAAGGAGTCTCTAACGTTTTGCTCACTGTAGGGGAGATAGATGTTACACTTTTTGCTCCAGTGAATATTTCTCTGGCTATACTTCTTTCTTTCTTTTTTTTTTTTTTTTTGTGTAGACACAAGTAGACACAGACCTTGATCACTTTCCACACAGATAAGGATACAGCTTATTTAACACATAATATTCCCCAATGGTGGATATGTGGGGTAAGTTGTCACAATAGAACCTATTACCGTATAAGCTTTAATTTAAAAAGTACAACAATTATGAAACACTTGAAGCACGTTTTGACAAACAACCATAGCCTCCCCTATATTAAGATTAGGCTACATAATGATTTTCTTCTCTAAAATAATCAATACGCATCGTTGCATTTGTCAATAATAATAAGGTACCATAGCTCATGTTCTTAATATGGTTTTAACTTTTTGTGACTTTATGATTTTTAAAACCATTGATCAGCTTATATGTACTATAACTCAATTAAAGTAGTAACTGCACAATTCTTATTACTTAACAATAGTAATCTTTTTTTTTTTATTCAAGAGCAGTAGTGAAAGTAAATATAACAACAATAACAACAAAGAGCGTCTAATCTATATTTCTGTAGGTCTTCCTCAGGACTCTATGAGCTAAATCACTCTTATAATAAGTTATTTTCAGCTGCAAGGTGTCACTGAGTGAATGTACAAGAGTTAATCTGGACATTATGTGTGCTTAGTCCAGCGCAGCAGCTTTTGCATAACACACAGATGGGAGGAGAACATTTCCAATCTCTTTTGTCCTAAACAAGTAATCAAGCAAAAACACTTCCTACTTTTGCCTTCCTTGTAAACTCAATCACACACTTTGTGTTAATGTTTTAAGGCACTTAAAAATGCCCAATGCTTAAGTTTCTTATCCTAACCTGTGTTTACAAGCATGGTGCCAATCTAAAAAAAATCCCTGCTGTCACATTGGGTGGGTCAAGGATAAATGCTATAATTGAAGGAACGTGAAGAGCAAGTTTGTTAATAGCGTTCTAATTGGCTGCTGAAATCATTGTGAGGCATTCTTTCTGGTAAACACAAGCGTCTGTGACAGGAGAGGAGTGTTGGCTGGTGGCCCCTAGAGAAAGCTTAATGAGCAGTACTGCTTTGAATCTGTCTGTGTGATCTAGTGACTAACTCCCAGCCAGTGGGTGGCTCTGAATGTATCATCCATTCAAGTCAGTCACGGAACACCCACTCTGACTCTATATATAGTCAACATCCTCCATCTCGCTCTCCCACAGAGAGACTGAAACAAAGTGAACATGTTACTCATTATACAACTAAAAAGTTTAGACAAATAATTTGCAACATTCTATATTATTCATGTCAAAATAATCATCTGTTATAGGGTTTACTATGGATTTCTGTTTTCATTTATTCACCTTCATGTCATTCCAATTCTGTATGAATCATATGGGCTGTTTCTTTATTCTATTTGGAGCTTGACAGTCACTGGTCACATTATTTTATTGTATGATGAAGAGCAGCTTGAACATTCTTTAGAATGTCTCCTTTTGTGTTGTAAAAGAGGATAATATTAGTTTGGAACTAAGGGTGAGTAATATATATTTTTTTTAAATGTTGGGTGAACTATTCCTTAAAGCAAAGGAAATATATTCTTCACAAAAAGTAGTATAACTTTAAGTTCACTAAGTCATCTGTTTGAAAGGGAGAGCTTTTGGGAAAGATGTTCATTCACTGACCCATCGGTATTACTACTGACACTTTGATTTCCAACCCGATATAACCTATTTCCACTAATCTGGGATTAGCTGGTGGAAAGCCTTAGGTAAGATCTCTTATACAGTATATATAGCCAGGGCACAGTGTCATATGGTCAAATTGATGGTGACTACATAAGAAAGCCTCCTGAAAGATTAAGGAACAATCATAACAAGTACAAAAATAGAACTAATCATTCTTTGTTTGGCACTTTGGTTGGGGTAAACACTTATTTACTAAGGATTCAGGAGCCTTCATAGGTGCAACTAATACGAAACATTCATACAGCAGACAGAACATATTAGTGTCCAGTGATATTGCTTGGGATTATTATGAACGTATCACTTGTATTCAGAATTGAATGGAGAATTCCATCATTTTAATGAGCATTTAATTACAGTTTTTCTCAGTCGCTTTGGTGCATTTCTCACATCACTATTTACATTTGCACAACAGTTAGTTCAACCTCCACGACATTTGTCATTTGTCATTTGTCATTTGTGCATATCGTAGTAGCAGTTTCTCATTCCTTCAAACTGCAAATGCTTTTGGACAGGCATCAATTGCTTTCATACAACTCTCTGCTGTTTTATAACATTATCATTAGCTTATGTCATGTCAGTCAAAATTAACTATACTTGTGAATGCTGAATAGACATTCCATATAAAACTAATAGTCCTCATTTCATTGCTTGAGTCATCACATACAAAAATGTTGAACTAATTTTCAAAATCTGTCAAGCAAATTTTACAATTTTTTTTTATCTTATAATATATATATTTTTTATCCTAAACTGAACAATTTCTCTCAGGCGAACCTCAGCTTTCACTGATGAGAAGAGATGTGCTTGAATGATTTACAGTACTATGTATGTTGTATGTTCAGTTCCAATATGTACTGCAATATTGTTTACAGTTGTGCACAGCTCTACCCAAAGGGAGTTTATGTTTGTTGTAAATAAGGGTGTATTTTTTTCTTTTGCACAATGCTGTGAACAAATTATAATTGCAAAGAGCATATAGTAAACATGTGAAACATACATATTCAGTGTCTTGTACTCAGTTACCTCACTAAATGCAGTAATGTGTAACTTTACTGTAGTTTTCAAATGGCTGTGCAAATAGGATAGTGCTGTCTTGAGCATTTTCAGGTAGTGTCACCACAGGTAGTGACTTTTTTTGGCATTGGAAAACATTTACAGAGTAAACTCTCATAATGAAAACATGACAAAGCCAGTTGACTATCTTGTTCACAAACAATGGTTTCAGGACTTTTCATGACACTGACACTTTCATTGACATGAATACTTGCTTTTGAGTAATGAGCTATCCATTTTGAGCAAGTGACACGCTTTTGCAGGTTATCAACTTTGCAGTTTGTACTAATTGTTTTGAGAACTGCATTAACTGTTGTGCAAATGTAAATAGTGATGTGAGAAATGCACCAAAGCGACTGAGGAAAACTAAATTTAAAGAAGTAGAACTAAACCTAACTGAAATTTAGGCTATACAAAAGCAATTATGTGATTTTAAAACAGAAAAGGAAAGTTTGTCAAGACAAGCAGATGATAGATGGATAAATAGATAGATAGATAGATAGATAGATAGATAGATAGATAGATAGATAGATAGATAGATAGATAGATAGATAGATAGATAGATAGATAGATAGATAGATAGATAGATGGTCAAGGCCTGGGAGCTGGAAACTAGAGGTAGCCTCATGTTGCTTACAACAGAAGCTTTAAAAATAGTTCCAAAACTAGGACATGCGTTGATTGTGAGCTAATTTCCTACTCGAAAACTACTTGAGGGCATAGCCTTCTTGACGTATTCATAATGTTCATGTGGCCACGCACGCACTGCTTGAAGACAAAGCGCGTGTTCTGCAGTGCCGTGAATGAGCGATCCTGCGGTTACTATAGAGACCGACTGGAGAGACGAAGCCCCAGTTCACATGTATTCCGCTGACCCAGAGAAACACATCTCACAGACTGCAGCAAATTCCGGCCAATGAATTCGAAGATCATTCATGTCAAGTGTTTTATTCACAATTCTGCGAGACTCGCTCATTCTTGCTTTCAGCTGAATGGGATTGGCTGATGATCTCAAAAAGTCCCACAGAAAATAAATATAGCCTCGTGAAGTCATAAACATGATTTATCCATCTGTTAATTGTAGCTAGACTAATAATTAGGCATATTATATTATAATTATATAAATGACCATTTTCTCTTTCCTGTTTCTAAAAATATCATTCGGAATCAAAGGGGAAAGGATTAAAAAGGTAAAATAACCCGTAAATCACACACACACACACACACACACAGAGAGAGAGAGAGAGAGAGAGAGAGAGAGAGAGAGAGAGAGAGAGAGAGAGAGAGAGAGAGAGAGAGAGAGAGAGAAATAAATAAATAAATTGTAGCCTGTTAGCTGTCACACTAAAACTCTTACAGTAACATGGTTGTTTTAAAATTGAGTTCCCTGAATTAAAACATTTGAGTTAATACAATGGAGATTGGTTTAATCAACCGAAACTAAAAATATGATGTTTTCTGAACCACATTATATTCTCTGAACCACATTAATGATCTAAGTTGATTTGACAAAAAAAAAAAAAAGTTGTGATAACAAATCATGAAAATAATACTTTAGTGTAGACATGGTGGATACATGCCTTGTCAGTGTACAAAGCTTAAATGGATGCTAGTATATGAGCTTATAGGCCTATTGTGCAGTGCATTAATAAACTCGATTCATGAATTATCGATCAACAAAACCAGTCAGACTGTGTTTTATTTAATTCAAGCAAGAGCACTGAAGAATCATGTCAAAAAATAAAATAATCTCCAAGCAAGATCTGCCCATTTTTTTTTTTTGCTAAAATCATTGTGAATATAATAATAAAAAACCCGTAGTTTCCTAAGATCACACATGAATTGGCACATAGAACATCTCAGTGAAGAGAAAACGCTTTCAAGGTTCACATCCAGAATGGCGTCTGTCAACAGTCCAACATGAGCACATGTAAGTCAGGTCAGCACCTTGGATAGTTCCATTCACATCTCTTCAAATAGCCTTATCCTCCTGAGACCCACTCACTTGTCCACTGTAATGTTTTGAGAGATACATTACGCCTTGATAGCAACGTCCAATCTTTAATAATGTAGCCAATATAATAATATAAATTGTACACAATAACTCAAAATATGAATAGTAGGCTTATATACCAATGTTATACACCAAACGCTTAAATAGCCTACCTAAAAAAAATACACCTTTTCTTTGGGTCTCAGGAGGATAGTGACCCAGATAACCTTAGTAATGACAGCTGAGAGTGAGTTTATATAGAATAAACGTTAATTTGTACTTTCCCTTTTTATGTAAGACTGTGAAGCAACAGATACAAATCTATATGACATGCATTAGCTAAACCGATGAAGCCATGTTGACTATTATAAATCACCACTTAATACTGTTAAAACAAAGCCAACAAAACAGTGTCATAAATAGGCTATTATATTGATAAATTGGCTCGTGGCGCAACGCAACAGTCAAGCAGAGCTGATGACAATTACATCCAATTTGTAATTGATCTCTGTTCAGATTTCACAGTCAGCGGTCCAGTTCGCTTCCATCCTTCTTACAATCTCCTTCGTTTTTTAAGTCTTGGAAAACCTCTGTGAAAAAGTGCGGATCCATGTTAATCTGCAGCATTTTCCCGCTCAGTTTATCGATGACATCTAACGAACGTTCAAAGAACCCGTCCGCATTGGCGTCGACCATGAAGGGCTTGAGAGGATACGAGATCTCGTTTCCGATGTAGGAATACGCCAGATAGAGGCAAGTCAGAAAGGTCCCGTGGAGTTCACGTGGATTGTCAACATCATCGGTTACAGTTTCCCTAACGAGCAGATAGACGAACACGAGGTTGGCTGGCGTGATGAACCCGTGGTCCTGCCAGCCCTGCAACAGCAGAGTCCTGTCCACGTTGCGGAACCAAAGGATGACCTCATTTGAGGTTAGTTCCTTGACTTTGCAGCACCGTTTGCACAGGAATTCACCCAGGCAACGGAGCAGCTCCCCGGTGGAGGCCTGGACGATCACGCGCCGTGGCGAGAGGAGCGACCGGTTGCTGGGCTGCTTCTGAACCGAAACCAGTTGCTTCGGCGCTGAATTTAACTGGTCCTGATTCTGATCCAGATGGGGAGGAACCGTGGGGATGGGCACCGCAAGAGGTCCATTTTTCGTTTTCCGCTCGGTCGATTGTTGCGATTTCCTGAAGTTCTCCTGGTTCAGATTCTCGACCTGACAGTCGCTGCTCTCTGGCAGCGGAGCAAGATTCGGATTTACTTTCTTGGCACATTTTTTCTTTCCCGATGCAGTCACTAGCCGCTTAAATGTGAGCATGGACACGACTATTGACTGCTTTTTAATGCTTTTCCCATTGGCTTCGTCTTCTCCATCTTCCAGAATGGCCCCTTTAGTCACTATAGGGGATACAGATAACACGGTACCCATATTGCAGAGCGCGCGACACAAATGTTATGATACGGCCCTGCGCGCGCGGAGACGTCGCAATAGAGCTTGAGCGTATCAGATCACAAGTGCAGATCCATTTGATGAGTAAAACAGGCAGGTTAGCAGATGACCAGACAGACCATCATAAAGGAAATTCCAGAGCAGTCAGATACTCCCTCCACTTCTTCTGCAGAGACTGCAAGCCAGCCCCGCATCGCCTACCTCAACCAGAGGGGATTTGTGGTAAGCCTAACCAATCTGACATCAGCTTCTGTTAACCAGGATTATCCCATCGTGTATGTGTAATTAGCCAACCTCAGGGCTACAGAAGACGAATGACAGTCTAATGCACCAATAGAAACAAACGTGTCCACATTATCACTTCAGAAGGTAGAATTTGTAGACCGCATGAGCCAAGTTCTGCTATTCCCAGACAGGGTACAATTCTCTCCTTAGCTATACTCCATTTCACCTTAGCACTGAAATACATCATGTGTTGTATCAAATTATTAAACAATGGCATGAGATCAACCAAGATTATTGTATTGTATTGATAAATGCATACACAACAACAACAACAACAACAACAACAATAATATAATCATCTTTGGCCAAGAGGGTTTTCTAGTATTTAAAAAAAAAAAAAAATCGTATACATAAATGACAATTTTTCCTAACCCCCTGCACGTTTTGATGTTTGAAACAGCGTATTGAAAGCAAACTGATTACTCTTTCTTGGCATAAATAGGTTACACGATTCCATGAGATTTGGAAAAGAAACCCAAATTCATTCCAGAATCAAGCTGCTCATCCATCTTAAATCGGGATTAAAGCAGTCAACATTATCATTATGGTTGGCCTAGCTATAACTAATCTTCATTTACTAATATTTGTCAGAATATATATGCCAGGCACAGGTGCAATACCGAGATTTTACATTATAATATGATGCAACAGACTGAATGCAATCCAATTTTGAAATTGATTAATTCCCAAACCCTGTTTATGTGTTCCTGTGCAAGTTAAATGGTAGTGTTTTTTGTCTGCTAGCAACTGACCCCATGCTGGTCTCCCATCTGTGGCTCTGCCGAATGACAAAAAGGCCTGTCTGATCATAACAGCTGGCAGGACAGATACACTTTACTACACTGAAGTACCTATGAATTATACAGAAAATATAACAATAATAATTCCAAGTCTTGCACAACAACAAAACCAAACAATACAATTATGCACTACTCATATTGAGAGTATTGTCTTTGAAAATACTGCATGTTCCATAATAGAACACAGGGAATCTGTGAACCCCAGAGGAATTGCCCACAATGCAGCGTCACAGTGGTAGAACTGACAGTACTGCAGTGAGAGCATGTCTCTCTAATGAATATGCAGGGAGAGGGTTATGAATATTAACCTCTTGCAGCAAACCTCGCACTGTTACTGTGAAAAGCAGTGTCTGAACAGAAAGAATCCCTTCTCTTTACTTCTCTTGTCTGTGAATCCAGTACTTTTCAAGGACAATGAAATTATCTGCTTTTAATAATAACAAACCATCTGTATAAATGTAGTAGCGCCTCTCTGTTTTAAATCTTTAAGCATCTATTCGGTTTTAATAACATCTCAAAGTCAGAAGCGGCAGTTGCCAAGTTTGTCAATATTACTTAAGATATGAATCTACATCATTGTATGGCAACAGTTGTGAGGCAACTAGGAAGTAGCCTGCTTTATGAGTCAAGGATATGTGAATTAGGTCATATATGGCAAAATCAGAACATTCTTTAATGGAGCCAGACAACTAGATATAGCAATAGGAGTTAAATCAAGGTTGGTTACTGCCACTGTCCATAATGTATCATTTTAGTCACTCCCTGCACTTTCTCTCCACCTTGTGGTCAGTCATATAAAAGCAGTCTACAAAGCAAAATTGGTTTAATGTGTGTGCGTGTGTGTGCTGTCGATCAATTAAAAAAAAAGGAATCGCACTTTTTTTCTGTAATTAATCGCACATAATTTAAGTTTTTAATATATTTTATATTGATAATAATTTCACATTTAATCTCCAAATTAGTGTAGAAAACTCCAAATTCGCTCTCCCAGTTTAAAACTAGACTGAAGACGCATCTATTTAGCCAGGCATTCATATATTTTTTTTTTCTTACAGTTACTGTATATTCGGCCTCTAGTCCATAAACGCCACAGGAGAACTGGCCCCCGACTGAGCCTGGGTTCTCCCAAGGTTTTTTTTTCTCCATTGGGTCATCTAATGGAGTTTTAGGACACCTTTAGGTCACTTGATGGAGTTTTTCGGTTCCTTGCCACTGTTGCCTTTGGTTTGCTCAGTTGGGGATATTCAAATGAATTAACCAATCATACCATTGATCAGCTCTACCAAACTTGGATGTCTTTTTTTCCAGTAATAAACAAACATTGTTAAGTTGTTTTGATTGATAGAAGCAGCTTTGATAAAATCTGTATTGTGAAAAGCGCTATATAAATATATTTGACTTGACTTGACTTGACTAGAAACAACAAAGACAGTTTATGATATTTGTTTAATGGCATCTTTTTATGAATGAAGGCCAGTATCACTGATACCAATACTGCTGATGTCTCTATGAAATATATATTTTTCCTCAATTTTAGCCATTAATTAGCCATTCAACATTAGCCTACAGTATGATTGAAAGCTATCAATCTTAACATTTATTAGGCTTTAAAAAACATTAACTTTTAATTTAACTGAATTTAAAACAATCTTAAAGTCCTTATTATGGATTTTTGAAAATGACCTTTCATGTAGTGTGTTACATAGTTCTAAGTGAATGAAAACATTCTGCAAAGTTTTAAATCTGAAAGTTCACCTCAAAAAGTAAGAGTCGACTGAGTCGATGAAATGAATCGTTTTTCAGACGAGTCATAAGCCGTTTCGTCGTGACGTCAAGACGAAACATTAGCAAATTGCTCGTGCAGACACCAGGGACAATTTGAACCTCAAACACTGCAGCTGATTCCTGTGGATACTGGATAGCATCATGTTGTTGAGAAGGCTGTGTTCTACAATGTGAAGGTAAAGCCAGTTTTTGTCACTGCCCAAGGACGAGCATGTGAAGAATCAGTGTTTAAAATTCATCTTTACCGTGATACCACAGCAGTGTAATCCTAAACTTTTGCCGTGTTCCATTTATTTTACTGCACCGATGGTGTGAGGACCCTCTTGGAATTGCTCTGTTTATTATTATTATTATTATTCTTCTCCGCAATGAATCGCATTTTTGAGGGCCTAAACATGCACGAAAACTCACGAAAATTTGCACACGCGTCAGAACTGGCGAAAATTTACATCTGATATGCGTTTCAGAATTGGGCGGGGCAAACATACATGTAATGGCCCAATACCTACAAAAAAGTCTCTTGGAGCGTAGCCCTAAACACAACAGGAAGTCAGCCATTTTGAACTTCCTCTCAGATTTTTGTGCAGTTTTTGCCATTTTCAGGCCTCGTACTTTAACAAACTCCTCCTACAGTTTTAATCTGATCATCTTCAAATTTGTGAGTGTAATCTTAAGGCCTTTGCGACGTTAAATTGCGAAGATCTTGAGTTTTCGTCGAAGGGCGTTTCCTCAGCGGCCTGACAAATTTCGATGTTTCGCCATGAAACAGGAAGTTGCTGTAACTCAGGCAAACATTGTCTAATCTGCCCCAAACTTCACACGTTTGATAAGAGTTCTGTCTTGAACACATGTCCATGCTCATATTCAGTTACAGTCATAGCACCACCTGCTGGCAACAGGAAGTGGCATGTTTAACACTGTTGTGGACTCCTAATAATATATAAAAAAGTGCCAGCAAGTGTTAAACATGCTAGCAACATACTAGAAACATGTTAAAACATGCTAGCAAACACTTAGCTAAGTGCTAAAGCATGATATTACTGCAATTAAATAGGAATTTGCTGTAACTCAAGCATGGAATATCAAATCTGCCCCAAACTTCACACGTTTGATAAGAGTCATGGCCTGAACACATCTACATGAGAATATTCAGTTATAGTAATAGCGCCACCTACTGGCAACAGGAAGTGACATGTTTAACACTGTGATGCAGTACTAGCAACATATTAATTATGCCATTGAGTTATAAACATGTTAGAAACATGTTAAAACATGCTAGCAATTCTTAGCTAAGTGCTAAAGCATGCTAATACAATGAAACAGGAAGTTGTTGTTACTCAAGAAGGCAATGTCCAATCTGTCCCAAACTTCACACGTTTGATAAGAGTTCTGTCCTGAACACATGTCCATGCTCAAATTCAGTTACAGTCATAGCACCACCTGCTGGCAACAGGGAGTGACATTTTTAACACTGTTGTGGACTCCTAATAATATATTAAAACATGCTAGCAACACTTATCTGAGTGAAAACACATCGTATAATCCCCATAATAAAGGACATTTTTGTATCTGACATTGACATACTCCTCCTATATTTACCTACATAAATGCACATTGCCTACCGTGCCCTGTCTTCCTAAAGCCACCAGGTGGCGGTGGAACGGGTGCGAGGGCCCTTTCATCGCTGCTTGCAGCTTTAATTGTCCTTGAGATGGAGGTTCTGGTTGAATGAATAGTTATTCCAATGTTTCATCATCGGACTCGCGCTCGGATTGATATGGTAAAATCGACGTTATTTGTTCGTTATGTGTTTAGTTTATGGTGTAGGAAGCCTCAGTCAGGACACGCAGAGCTGACGTTGTAATGGCAATGGGCGTTTTTGTTTTCGACACGCGCGCTGTATGCGGTAAACCAGTTGTAGGAGACTCCAAAACAACATTAGGAAACTTTAAAATAGCATAATAGGGGCACTTTAACATAAACCCAATGTGATAAATGTCACATTTACCTGGCCTTTAACACTGCTCAATCAACACTAAGCGTTTTTTTCTATTGGCCCAGTTGGGCCGGTTCAAATTTTTACTTGCCCTGCCAAAATGCCCAAAAAGGCATTGTTCTCTTTGTCTTTTGTTCTTTGATTTACATTAATGTCATACAACAGAAGGTTTATTTGGCTGCTGTCACTTCAAGACCTGATGCACATGACGCGGATCTGACACGCATCCTATTTTCTCACAACTCTTTACGTTCATCTGCTTACAAGTGTACTCGACAAAACTGTCATTTTGGCATAATTTTGTGTGTGTGTCCCCCATCCCTCCCCCCCCCAAACGGTAAAGAAGAGAGGTGAGGGATTAATAGAGCAGAGGTAGGGGGACACAGTGACCAAGGTGGGCACTTTTTATCTTTTAGGTTTTCCTTTCTTAAAAATAAAAGTATGTTCAGAATGTCTTCCAGGCTTATGGAATTGCACACACAGACCAGCCACTATATATATATATATATATATATATATATATATATATATATATATATATATATATATATATATATATATTACCAACTTTCCAATCTCTCTGATACATATAATTGGATGCACCAATATCTAAATTTTATATATTAATTTATCTAAATAAACAATAAAAAAACACTAACTAAAATCCACTGTTTTACAAATGAATTTAGGCATCACAACATTTTGTAACATACAGAATAAATAAAAAGAATATTCATTTTGAGATTTGCTTAGGATTACATTTAACAGTGTTATTATTACATTATCAGTGTTTTTAAAAAAATAACTTTGAGTGTGAGATGACATCAAAGGTAATCTAAATGTCAAAATAGGGGAAATGAACATGCACAATTTATTATATTGGCCTATACCAATAAATAAAAAAATTCTAATGTCGGCCCATAAGAATATGATACGGACATATCATGAATTCTTAATTATAAAAAATACACCCTGTCTTTCTCAAAGTTTCAGAAATGCACATTTCAGTTTGAATTTAATCTATAATATATAAGGACAGAAGAGGGCACCATCTACTAAGTGTCAGGGGTGCAAGCATTTGGAAGAAGCGCAAAATCCTGATGATAGGGAGAACTGATGATAGCCCCTGTCAGCAACGCCCTTCAGCACCTCAGGCTAATATTTAATAACCCCAGGCAAGAGCTAGCGAAATTATACACCCTCGGGTCCCTATCTGTCTAATATTCTCACTCATGACAGAATCCTGCTTTCAGCCGAGGCACTGCTGCCAACAG
The DNA here is from genome assembly GCA_030578255.1 of Tiaroga cobitis. NCBI lineage: Eukaryota > Metazoa > Chordata > Actinopteri > Cypriniformes > Leuciscidae > Tiaroga > Tiaroga cobitis. The sequence goes on from CM060599.1 coordinate 25,294,181, forward strand.
CCAAATCTCTGAACAAATGCTGACTATACCTCCCCAGCTGTTAGAGGAAAAAGCTCTTCATATGAAGGACAACCGTTTATTCAATTTGTCCACATTTAGGTGGAAATACTTGGAAATAGCACAATGAAGGTGTTAAATATGGCAGTTTATGGAATTATGTAATGGATATTTTAGAAATGTTCTCAATGCTCGCACAACTGAATGTGTGGATTATAAATACAATCTTACTGCAGTTAGTTATCAAACATGATTTATGGTAAATAACTATATGAGCAATCCATGCCAATGTTAATAAAGAGAAAAACTCAATGAACTCAACTGTCATTGTGCACAATAGGCTGTGGCCTGTTTCATTTCTCTCTTGCCCTGTAAAGCACAAGAATCTGTCCAGCTCTTTGTTGTGTGTCACATCAAAAGCAAACACAGAGATCATGTTGCTGCTCTTATCACAGGGTTGTCTATCAGGACTCCAGAAAGGGCTTAGCGGCACAGCCAGGGGCAGGTGGGCGGCACAACACATCACTGATACTGCAGCTGGACAACACTGAGATGATAAGACCGATACTAAACAGAAACACACACACAGTACAGAGCATCAAAAAAGTGCTCATTTTCAAACGGATACACTCTTAAAAAGAAAATCAAGATTTTTTATTAGCCTCGATGGTTCCATGAAGAACCTTTAGTCACCATGCTTTTTTTTATGGAATATTATCAATTATTTGTCGGTGCACATCATTATTTTTGTTATTTCATGTGTCCTCGTAATCTTTAATCAAAATAACTTCCCCACTCTCTTGCAGCAACATCTCTTCGCTGATGTATTTACTGACACGAGGGCAGGGCAACCTGTCACTCACATGACATCACAATATAGCAAGCCATAACCATCTAATCAATTCGCAATTGACAAAATCAAGTCCCACCCTACATTTTTTTCTTGAACCAGAAGCCGTTTCACCAAGATATATGTCACAGTAGGGAAGAAAAAAAAAGATTGCAACTTCCGTTTCATGCTGACTTTAACATCAATGTAACCTTTCCATTGCTGGTTGTTTATAGTGAGAAAAAACATTCTTTAGATTGTTAAAATGCTCTTCACACTAAGAACCAAACCCCCCCCCCCCCCCCCCCCCCCCCCCCCTTTAACCTTTATTTTAAAGAATATACATGTTCTAAAAAAATATACATATTCTATAGAATGAAAACACAAGGTAAAAATGGTTAATAAGCACTATACTCTTACACAGTTAAAAGACTAAAGTTTACCACACTGGCCCTGTCCCAAATGCCACACCTGAGGTGAGTAAAATGCTGAACAGTTATTAGAAAGAACAAAACTAGAAAAAAAAAAAAAAAAAAAAATATAAACAAAAGCTGCCAGCTTTGTTTAACCTTACCGGTCTGAATGAAGATCAAACACTGGTTAATACTAATAAAGGCTCAATATGACTGGCCGAGCTCTCTTGAACACAGACACACCTGCCTTTGATCAAAACCCTCTGCTTGAAAGCCACGCACAGTGCGACGCGACAAAGTCCTGTCATGCAAACAAACCTGATGCTAAATTCAACTGGGCAGCTATCACTTGAAAGGCATGTTTGTTTTTATCTAAAGCTGAAAGACATCAGACGGCATCTGCTGCCTCAGGAAAATAAGGGGAGGAAATCGGTTTTAGGCCTACTGAAAGCGAGCAACGTAATGTGATGAAACTAGAACTTATAATTATCACAGCTGTTCATTTATAGAAGTTTGTTCCGGCCCTCAAATTTGATTGGTTTTGTATCCGTTTGACTTTCTGTAGGTTACATCTTTATATCAGTAGGTGGCGACAAGTGACTCTCTTTATGAGTGAATCATTGAATCATTCATTCAACCGATTTGTTCAAACACACAGATTAATTTAGGTTCAATTTACGTTCATCATCATCATCATCATCATCATCATCATCATCATACAAAGCATGCCTCAATAAGCACCAAACTTGATTCCAATAAATCCAAATAGCAAACACATAACTACTGGTCTATTAAAATATAAAGTAATAATAAAAAAAAAGAATGACAGAAGACTCCAAAAGATACACAACTTTTTTCTTGTTATGCATACGTTTTAAGGATTTGAAGATTACACATTTCTTCTGTAATGCGAGAGGATGGGAGGCTCTGCATTTATTTAAAAAAAATCTGTATTTATGCTTAAAGTAATTGGCCATAACCAAAAAGGAGCGAAACATGTGACTGTCTTTTTGAGTGAGTCATTGAATCATTCACTGAATTGGGATCAGTGATTTTGAACCGAACAATCACTGCGTGTTGCTTGGAGACGTGAAATGGTCTTTGTTGGCAAAGCAAAAACAGGCAAAGAGTAATTGGAAATGTTACTCAGTGTTACACTTGCTCGTGTGATATTGCTTGATTGTCCCGTCAAAGAACCTTTTTCAAAAGGCCATCTCTAATTTTGTTGTTTACAATCATGTGCTTCTGGGTGGGGAGCTGAGTGCTCGATATTGATACTCGAACTGATCTCTAACTATCCCACTGGACTTATCTTATTCAGTTTATTAATAAGTGGAGGAGGGCCACCAGAAGGAATGAGGTAAGCCGCTGTTTGCCTACGATACTCTTGTAATTGGTTGTAATTCTCCTCCTGAATTTTTGACTACTAAATGGTTAGATTACAAGATGATGGTAGATGCCACAAATACACCATCGTAAAAAAAAAAATTCTCCATTTATAGTCAAAGTAGCCATATTTTGTGCATATATTTTTAAATATTAGTATAGGCAAAATGTAAAACACTAATATTTTTAGGACTTTTAAGAGTGAAATGGACTTTTTTGATATTATTTGCCATTTGTCACAACTCAGGATAGCCTCGCTCATTTGGCACATGACCAAATGGTGCCACTAGTGGAATAGAAAGTATGTTGATGAATGTCACTTTACAAAAAAAAAAAAAACAGTTCCAGAAATATTACTGGAGATATAACGTGGGATTTTGTGTATTTAAACTCACAGTAAATCAATATATCTTTCATATGCTCAGTGCAAATGGGCTGAAGTACACGTTAACAAACTGCCTCAATGTCCCACTGATGAGTTCTTGCTGATGGTCTTTTGGGTGATTGGGTGCAGGTGATGCAGAGTGAGACCCCCCAGCTGGTGCTGTATTTAAGCTCATGTCTCATAGTCTAACCACCAACAATGGAAACTTGAACCATAGCATAGTCATATTTTTCACTTGATTCTTCCTAAATGTCTTCCAAAATGAAGAATCTCCCTTATATTAATATTTGTAATATCAGAAAAGCAAATGCAAGAGTTGTGTCTTCGTTGTCTGCAGACACATTTGCAGTAAGTTTACTCTTACTGGAGTAAAATTAAGTTTCACCAGCAGATGGCATCGTTGTCTGTTTATGGCGAGTGTTGAGTGCTATAAATCACTAGACAGCATGGGTCATGTGTTTGGGGACAGGGTCATTCTGAATGCTGTGCCACTGCCAGAATCAACAGATGGATCCTTGATTCCATCTAAGTAATGTGGCTCATGAAAGGCCAAACCCCTGTGATAAATCCATTACACACAACTCCTGTTGTCATTGTCCCACCTCTCACTGGCCTCCCAAAATAAACTCTAAAATCTTCCTCTCCCAGGGCTGGGAAACTCACTCGGACGTCCGATCAGCCGGAGAAATGTTCAACGCTTCATTTCAGGGCAAATGTATAAATACGTTTATAAGATCATCACTTGGTGTCCTGTGGTCTTTTATGACACCAATGAATGACAAAGTGAGGGTGAGAGACACAGTGAGCAGATTCCTGCGCCCCAGGCCCATTTATCAGCACGTTTGAAGTACCAGATTGACATGGAACGCACATGAAGCACAACCACGTGTGTCCATAAGTGAGTCTTCAGCAAGGAATTGTGATAGCATTCTGAGACAACTCTAATTTAACATAAAAGAAATGTAAACATTTCATTGAAAGCACACCCAATTTAAAGTAGTACAATAGTGGGTGGTGCAGCCTATTGGTGAAATACAGGGGCTGCTAACTGGATGGTTGCAAATTCAAACCCCTTAAATATCCCCTAATAATCCCTTAGAGTAAAACACTTGACCCCAAGTTACTCCAAAGGGATTGTGTGTGTGTGTGTGTAATCTGTATCCTGGAAATTGCTTTGGATATAAGCATCAATGAAATAACTAGTCAGTAGTTTCTAAATACTTTCTCTGTTTGCCTGGTAAAAAGAAGTGTGCTTAATTGTATTAAATGTGCACTTATAGTGTACGTCAAATCCTAAATTTATTTTTAAATAACTGAACTTGCAGATATATTATCAATGTAATAAAAGGCACCTTAAGTGTACATAAAGAGAGAAGAGATGTATGACTCTTTCTTACATGTAAGTGCATTTTTAAAAAGTGCACTTTGTAATGTCAAATTATTTACTAAAGAACATGTTAGATTATTGTTTCAATAATCTTTTGTCGTGCTTTAAAGAAATCCATTTATTTTTATGTGCTGACTAACATACTGAAGTACATGTAAAGTACTTGATTATAATTGCAACTGCAGTGTGTTATTCAATGTAACATTTACATACATAACATAAAAGTTTAAATAGCAATCACATTAAAGTATAGTTTGGTTTTCCATAAATGCTTGTCAATAGAAGTAATTATGAAATGACATATGTTATTAAGTCCTATGTAAGTAAATCAAAACAGCACTCTAAAGTTAGGCTAATTGCATTCAATATAAATGTAAACTGTAATCTTTTTTTTTTTTAATTGCATTTAGGTTAATATTAATTTATACATTTACTAATACATTTACATTATACAGTCCAGTGCTGTTTTGGACCCCATTGACTCTTGTTATGTGCAAAAACATTTTAAACTTTTTTTTTTTTTTTTTTTTTTTTTTTTTTACAATATCTTTTCTACAGAAGAACGAAAGTAGTACAGGTCTGGGACAACATGAGTGTGAGTAAATTATGCCAAAATTTACAAAATGAATCTTACTGTAAAGTGTTACCCATTACGACACCAGTCTAGTCTTAAAACAGTGAACACACCACTTTTCATTTCTTCAGATCAACAAGATTCCTGCATTCCTGTCGTCAGGTGGTGGAACCGACCCCTGAATCGCTTCTTGCCTCACGCTGGGTTCTCTCACTGCCACAGACGGCAGGCTCGTTCCCTGGACTGCAAAGTACTTCATACACCTGGTCCAAAATCAACAGCACATGTTGAAAAGGACTAACAGCGGCCTGTTGCACGCTGGGTGATGATGTCACCTGAGCCTGCCATACTGCAACACTATGACTTGTCAAATTAAGGAGAGAAAACCACAGAGATGTGTACCCCTTGGAAGCGACGAGGCCTTTTTCTGCTTTCCTTCTGGGAAATGGAGATTGTGTGTCAGGAGGCCAGTTTCCAGAATCCACCTGCTGCCAAGCTTTAATGGCGTGATAAACAAAGAGAAATCGTTAGAGCACATTAAAAACAGCCCCTAACTCGCATGCGACTTCGGTTTATGAGAAAGAGGTAAACTTTCTCCTCTCTAAAAGCTAAGAATAGAGGCTCTTTGTACTGTTTATATATCGTTTTACAATTTATACAGTGCACTAAAGCGGAGAAATTGCAACCTTGTAAACATTTTCATTAAGCATCCTTAAAGCAGCTAGAATTAGAATAAACTTTCACAACGGAGCAGCTACACAATATGGTCATAAAACAGCCTGTATAGTGTATGAAATAAGGCTCTGAAAAGTAAATACTAAAAACAGCTTGTGTATTGACAAAAAACACTCGCTCTTAGCACTGTTGTGGCTATTAGCATGGTTAGCATTCTTGATTCTCCAACAGAGGGCAACACAGGCTCCCATATCAAAAGGATGTACATACAACACGGGCAAAAACCTGCTTCATAACCCTATAATTGAGTCTCTATAGTCACATAAAATGACATTTCTTAATTTAGCCATCACTCTTCTGCCCACAAAATTGATTCATACAAGTTGCATGAATAGCAGTTCAATATGCCAAAATTTTATCCATGTCAAGTGTACAATATCGAATAAAGCCAATAATTTCAGCATCTGTTCTCATTATGTGTAAATGAAGCGTAATTGTTTTCAAATTTGAGAAATGTGGTGATGGAGCTCTCAGCTACTGCTAATGTGGCTGTTGTTATTTCTGTGGGACCCAGAGGAGTATTTAGGCAGCTGCTGAGGCCTCCGTCCCAGCCCTGGTATCATCCCCCCATCAGGCACTCCTTGAAGTGGTTTTATAAGACATGACGAGGGAGCCCGGGCCGAAAGTGATCAGCGGGCGACGCACATCTGAAACCAATTTCCCGCAATTAAAGGGGAGAGACTATCAGCTCTAAACATCGCCTGTTTCCACGGTATCGGTTCAAACATTCGCCTCGCGCACACATTCCCATAAACAGTGACAGAACATTTCCAAATATATTTGTTTAGAGAAAAAACACAGTGACTATTCCAGCTGGGAGCTTCTATGGATAAATCTGTTTTTTTTTTACACTGGTCTGAATGTTTGAGAGCCGTCCCAGCATCCACACCTGGGATGGGACTCAATGTGCAACGGCGTGAGTGTGTATTCAGTTCGAGCCCTTCACTGGTTGTTTTCTCTCTATTTGGGAGCTCATCAGACTTCAAACACAATAAAACAAATACCAGACATGCAGCTAGTGGTATGGCAGACCTGATTGCTATCAGAAACTGCAATCAAGCCAATTTAACTTGAAAATGCATTGTTATAATTCCAACATGCAAAGAGATAGTAAACAGTTTTGAATTAGCATTGTTTGGTTCACTGCTCCTCATGCTGAAGTCTAAAAATGCTTTGGCTGAGAGCATAATAACATCTAATGATGGTTTTGTGAGATAAATAATATGTGTGTTTGCTGATGAAGCGCTGCAAAAGACTCTCATACTCTTTCTTTGGTGTGTTTTGGTCCATATTAAGGTGTTTATTTGAATGTGAGTATGATAATGTCATTAGGGAAGGTTTATTATTACATCAAAAACTAAGGGCAAGAACAAAGTGATCGTGAAATGTCTCCACACGCATATCATAGCAAAACATCATTGAAAAGAGTCATGTGATCATGGTTGGTGTCCACCTTAGTTGATTCGCCACCGCTGCTTTTTCAATGATGTATGATTCCCATTGACAGGGGAATATCCGATCTGTCCATTTACATGCCAGACGCAAATACACGTATCCGATTCATATCAGATTTATTTTTACAAATCAATGAGGCCTGAAACCGATCTGAGAATATCAGAATACATGTGTTTTTTTTCCTGCTATATGTTCGTGTGTCAAATCCGATCTGTGCCATATTGGAGGAACAAAATGGAATTGGGTCACATGAACCATGTAATGTAAATGCGGGCGGCCCAAGAGGCTTTATCTCAGTCATATGAAACAGATTTGGGCAGATTGGTGGGCAGATGTCTCTGTGGACTCAACCACTTGATATTGAGAGACAGAAATGTCAAAAGCCAAATTGTCATGGGGGGATGATCCTGGTTCATCTTTGGGCCAAACGTTGCCTAAGCTCATTAGACTCATTAGACTGTTCTTAGACTTGTGGACTAGACAGAAATGCAGAGAGGAGTCCTGTATAATGCCTGACAACTTTAAAGTAAACTTTTTTGCTAAAGTTGTCAAGTATGCACTGCAACGTGTGTCTTGTCATGAACTGTTAAGAAAGGAGCATGATTTAGATCTGTATCATACACTTCTGAAAAAGCCCTAAATTAAGGGCAAATTAAGATAACTAAAGAGTCTCAAAAGTTATAACCACATCAATTACATCAATCCAAACCGATTGTTCCTATGGTATACTGAAAAACAATGATAAGCATTTCACAATGTTTCTAGTGGAAAACAATGATGGTTCTGGTGCTTGCTGGACACTGGGATGTCCTGAAGCTTTCTTCACTGCAGTTTAACCTCTTTCCTTGAAGTTCTTGATGATCCAGTAAATGTTTTTTTCAGGTGCAATATTCTTTGCAGCCATTTCCTTGCATGTGAGGCCATTTTGATGCAATGCGATGATGGCTTCACATCTTTCTTTGGAGGTAACCATTGCTAACACAAGAACATAATGATTGAAAGCACTTCTTTCCTCCTTTTTTTTTTTTTAGCAGTCGGTCTGCTCTTATAATCCCATCAGAATGATAGAGTGATTTCACCTGACTATTACCAGTTCACACTTTCCCATGTGCTGACGATATGATTAGAAATGATGTTAGCTGGACATTTTGTGTCAGGGCCAAACAAAGGGTTAATTATTTGGCCAATAAAGCTTTTTGCATTTATTAAAAGTGCATCTGAGCACTCTGCACAATAATCTAGAAACAATGTGAATCAACGGCACAATAACTAAAGCAGCAAACTTCGCGAAACACAAATATTGTCACTGCCATTACTTTTGGCCATGAGAGTTCTGTCAGCTCCTTAAAGTCGACATTCCTGTGATTACGATGACACCAAAATGACTCTATAAGACATTGTTGCAGTCTTTGGAGGGCTGCAGTATGTGCCAGTGTTAGCCCATAAAATGGGTACCAGTGAGGCCTCTGGTCGCTGTAAGGCAATATGAGCATCTCAGCGAGAGCCTGCTAGACTCATCCATCTCTGTCCGGCAGCATTGTCTGCCTGCTGGCTGGAGCTACATCTGGTGTCACTGTCTCTGGGAGAGTCTGCCTGTAGCCCCATAAACATACTAATCATTAACACAACCTGCTTTAGCCAAGAGTGCTACACTCCCACAGCTGCTGAGAGCACTGAAGGAGAACATAAATCTGTCCTGGGAGAACCAAGAAGAGGACATGCTCTCTGGTGGGCACTGGGAAAATGGACATTTATTTGGGAGAATGATGCCGTTGGGATGGTTGCCGTTGCTGACGGGAACAAAGGTAACCTTTTGGACTACAGAGAGGGTTAGGTACCTCGTTGGGCCATATGGTTTCATGTGTTTATGCTTACATTGAACTTTCCAATGAGTTACCAAGCCTATCTGTTCCAGACCAAAAATTTGGAATGATACATGTCGTTAAAATACACGCAGATGCTCCAGATGTTGATTATTTTTGTGCTGGACTGAGCTATGAAAAATGGGTCAAGGGTAATGCAGCATTTTGCCCCACTGAGAATTACTTGACTCTTTCACATTATTTGATTGTTTTCCATATTTTCATAACTCCTTGCCATCTTATGCCATGCTTGGTTGGCAGCCAGTACTATCATTATGAAACAGCAATAATTGGAGATGCCCAGAAGGAAAATACAGCTGCATAAAATAGCACAGAGACACGCATATCATTAGATTCTGCTGCAGAAAATTGGACCAATCAGAGGTGATGAGCTTAAATAGTTTGTTTTTGCGATTTCTTAAGGCACCAGAATGCAAAAACGTTGCCAGTCTTTGGCACGATATCAGTAGCATGCTTTGTGCCTCTAGGGTTTCTGTGAAGCTCTTGTTATTGTGCAAAATACAAATTGTGTATAGTTTATGTATTCGTTTATGTGTTACGTAGAGCACGTAACATTCAGACTGCTTAATATGTTCATTTTTACTCCACTATTTATGGACAGTCAGCTAGAGATGCAGTTTCTTCTACTAGGCTAACTGTTTCCAGTGATAAGGAAAAGTTTTAGAGATGTAATGTTCATTATGTCCTGTAGAGAGAGCACATCCTAAAGCTCTGCCGTGAGAGCCCTCCAGTGATGCTGAAACCCACCTGCCTGCCACATGGCATTGTGCTTGTCCTCCGTGATTCATAGAGCTTGTGTTTTTGTATTCTCTTTCTGCCCTAACCGCTGATGGTATTTCTCTTACCCTGCTATATGTTTACAGTAGTGTGTTAACCTTGAAGAAGGTGAGGCGAGGTAAGGGAAATTGCACCTGATGACAGGACGGCTTTGGGGAATCCCGAACACGTCACCTTGCTGAGGTTACATGGTTATGGTATATAAAACTCTCCACACTTACATGTACACACCTAAAAGTTATAGGGACACTTATATATCTTTTGGCACATACTTATGACTAGCTGTATGCTGTGATTATTGTGGTTGTTATGGAGATCCATGTGTGTATAATATCTGCAATATATTTATGTTGGATTTTTAAGTCGCTTTATATAAAATCATACCTCACCTTAATATGGAGGTGGTCCAGATATTGATATTATTTTTTTAAATATGCACTATTTTTTAAATCAGTATTTTCTCATCAATTTCTCATCCTCATAAAGTTCCATAAGACTTTCATTTATTGAGTGTTTTTTATTCCTTTCATCAAGCATCTTCTGAAGAAAGACTTCTTTATATGGTAAACATATACTAAACATTCATCAGCGCACATACCTAAAGCACATCAAATATGGTCAAAGGAAGTGCAAATGTACGTGCAAGATGTGCGATAACAAACCTCATGGGTTAGCCTATTATGTGTTACATACACATGTGCGAGCTTACATTTGCCATATTTGATGTGCATATGTTTGTGCATTGATTTTGAATGATATGAAGGTGAATAAAAGGTGAACTATCTCTTTAAGTTGTTTGCTGATATGGTGGTTGTCTTAGGCTTTTACTGACACCTACTTGTGTGGATGCAGCATCACGTTAAGTTTTTGTTACGTAGAAAATTGACTTTTTGCCATCAGCCAATTCCTTATTTCTTCCACTTCTGAAAATGTCCCAAAACAGGTGGATTACTGAGATAAAGCGAGCAGTGTTCAGCAGGTCATGTGATTTCAAAATGGCTGCTCCCATGAGGTAACCAGCTCCATGTAAAGTAAAACAGCTTTTACTAGACTACGGATATGACTAGATTCTTCATCTCATGTGAGTGTACATCATTTTTAAAGTTATCTATATTATGTGTAAAGTTTCTTTTTTTCTTTTTAATGAGGCAAAAATAGTGAGTGCACCTTTAAGAGGTGATGCCAGAATATGTAGGACAGCGGAAACCCCAGCTACTGTCTGGCTTGTACAGGTGAAAAACAGTTTTGTTGTAGCTGGTTGAAGTATAAGCACAGGCTCAGAGTAATTATCCTGTTTACTGATGGAAGCAGCACGCAGTACAGCGACTTGGAAAAGAGGCAGAGTAATCCTCAGAGCGTTTTACACTAGACTATAATTGCTTGCTTACTGTCAAGGAAAAATGCCAAACATAATACTAAGTTGATTACCTGTTTTATGAAGCCACTTAAAGTCCGCTTAACTTTCTGTATTAGTGTCCTGTTACTCACATACAATTTGGCAGCCAAAATCAAGGGAGCCAGAGGTATAATTCTGACTGAATCACAACAGAGATGGTACATCAATACATGAATTGGTTACACAAACATGTTCCATGTTTTTTTGTGTGCCGAGCATATTAGTATTGAAATACGTTAGTCAGCATGGCATACTTTTAGCACATCCGTTTTACACAAGTATGCTAGTATGCTGATACACATTTTTGTTGTGAGTCAAAAGAAGGAAAAACATGGAAAAGCAAAGCAGAGTGTTGTCAGCGAAAGTATTTCTGCAGCTGGTAAACAGAACATGTGCATGTTTTCTTGTGTATTTTGAGATTTCACTAGATTCTCAGATATTAAATGCTTAAATGAATGAGTCCATGGCAGTTTTTATTTACACAACCACAAACTGGCAGGGCTAGAAAGAGCAGCCCTGTCCCTACGAAAGGAACGGTCTTTAATATTTGTCAAGAAAGCCACAGCGAGGGTGTTCCCCCCAGATCGGTGGCCAGCTGTGGTGGCTGGAGCATATAGGCCGTTTGATCCCTGGTAAAGCTGAACTTCCCTCTGCCTTCCGAGCTCCGGGTCGCCTGCTGGAAACGTTACGGTTCCGTCAGCAGCAGCGGAACGGCCCAGCTGCTCGCGGGCCACCGCTGCCAGAACCACGCCAGATTCTCGACATGTGTCATAGCCACAATTTACTGAAAGCAGTGTTGTGTAACAGATATATGATACCACAGTACTTATACAGTTATTTTGAACATGGTCAGTCTCCTGCCAGCAGCAATTAGGAACATCACATCTATGGGAAGCCCAAAGATCCACAGAGGCTGATAGGATCGCTGATGTTTTCTGCCCTGCGGGACAAACAAAATGCTTCTCGCCATCTCCATATTAGCCTCACGCAAACACATGATTGGATTTGATTGGATTTTCCTGTTTTTCCTTTCAGCTTTCTTTATCAACAACAAACAGTATTTCAGTTTGTCTTTATCATATTTGAAATTTGCTCTAATTATCCAGATGACAAGAACTTGAAATTTGCTCTAATTATCCAGATGACAAGAACAGGGTCCTTTTTTAAAGCTGCAGTCCGTAGCTTTTTTGGGGTTAAAAATGATCCAAAATACATATTTGAGAAAATACATAACCAGCCAGTGTTCAACGCTATCTGCTTGCCTTAGCTCAATTCAAAACGGTAAGCTTGTAATAATGTTTTTAATTCCAGTGGTACTGGTGGATTTCCGCTGGAGAGTCGAGCATGTGTTTGCGTCATTACGTCACATAAAGAATGAGTCTCGGCTAGTCGGCTATATTGCGAGTGAGGATGTTGGAGGTGGAGATTTATAGCCTTTTCTCACAGCACTTGATATAATTAAACTTATCAATTTGATGGCGGATCCAGAAAGGTCCAAACGACAATCACCAGTGACAACAGATTCACCCGTTGTAAAATGCAAAAGACTTCGTTCGGAAAAAAAGAGACTGCAACCGGACCCATGCGGATGTCATGATTCTGCCGTCATGTCCTTAATTTTTCCTAGTCTTGTGGCAGGATCACAGACCCATGTTTTGTGTACAAGCGCATGGTCTGTTGGTTGGGCTATGTGCTTGTTGTCTCGTTATGTAACTCCGCCCCCTTGTTACCCTCGTCTTGTCATTATTGTCTAGTCAGTTTCACCTGTCCTCGTCATTAGTGTTCCCTATTTAATCCCCTCATGTCTTCTGTCCTGTGTCGGTACATTGTCAAACATTGTGTGTTATTCTCTGAGTGTTTCATCTGATTCCAGTTTAATGGGGTTAATCGCTGATCGATTGCTCCTGTCTGCCTCGCTGCCTGCTGTGTGTTTGTTTGCTTCGAGGCTGTAAGCTTCGCCTGAGCCTCGTATTTCTTTATGTTTTGAGCCATCATTTACTATCTAGTTGTTTATACTACTAAATACAGCTTACCCAACATCTCAGATTAACCTTACATCTCTAGCTTCCGTTATTCTTAACACAGCACGCTAGTAACTCGCTAACGTTAGCCTGCTAACGCGCCACCCGTGCGCTCATTTATTTATTTATTTTCTCTCGCGCGCCCGCGCCTTTGAGTTCATAAAGTCCAGGTAAGTAAGAAATCAGTCAACAAACACGGTGAGTAATGTCTTCTTGTCCTGTTATTGTCACCTGTGTCACATGTCATATGTTTAGTATAGCCTTCTCCGATGGCAATATAGGATTTATATGTGATAAATGCAAGGAGACAGTCAGGCTGACGGAGAAGATTTCAGAACTAGAGACACGCATCCAAACTTTAATTGAGGATGGTAAGAATGCTAGATCTTTAGATAGTGTTTTGGATGCGCCTAGCATAGTGAACTCTTTACATGATTCGGTTCCGGCTGAAGTAGAGCCCGTGCAGCAGGGCAGATGGGTGACCGTGAGAGATCGTTCTAGTCGTGGATCAAAGAACCACTCTTCCGTTCCGATTCCCATAACAAACCGATTTGCCCCACTCAGTGAAACACCCACTGAGAATTCTGTTGATTGTGCCCTGGTAATTGGTGATTCGATCACACGGAACGTGAAAATAGAGACACCAGCCACCATAGTCACATGTTTGCCGGGAGCCAGAGCGCCTGACATCAAAGCAAATTTAAAAGTGCTGGCTAATGCTAATCGTAAATTCTCTAAGATCATTATTCATGTCGGCACTAATGATGTTCGACTCCGCCAGTCGGAGATCACCAAAATTAATATTAAAGAGGTGTGTGAACTCGCAAGTACGATGTCAGGCACTGTAATTTACTCTGGCCCCCTTCCTGTACGCAGGAGTGATGAGATAGTTAGCCGATTGGCCTCACTGAACGGTTGGCTGTCGAAGTGGTGTCCGCAGAATAATATAAAATTCATAGACAATTGGAAAAGTTTTTGGGGCAAGCCTGATCTGTTGAAAAGAGATGGTATCCATCCCTCCTGGGCTGGTGCTGCTCTTCTCTCTAGTAATTTGGCTCATAGTCTTAGAGATAAAACATGACAATCTGGGGCTCAGGTCAGGAAGCAGACAGACTGGCTAAACCGACCGTCTGCTAGCGGCCTCACGTCACCAAGGTCAGATAAATCCCATCACATAGAGTCTCTTTCACCTAGATGTCATCATATAGAGACTGTGTCTGTTCCCCGAATTTGGAACTCCAAAAAACGTCAGGTTAAAAATTTAATTGATGTTCAACAAATAAAAAACAGATATAATACAGATGAGCAAATGATAAAGCTTGGGTTGCTGAATATTCGATCCCTTACTTCAAAATCTCTCATAGTTAATGATATGATTTCAGATTATAATCTTGATATGCTGTGTTTGACAGAAACCTGGCTAAAACCAAACGATTACATTATTTTAAATGAGTCAACCCCACAAGATTACAGTTATAAACATGAACCTCGTCTGAAAGGCAAAGGGGGAGGTGTTGCTGTAATTTATAGTAATATTTTCAAAACCACTAAGAAATCTAGCTTTAAATATACTTCTTTTGAAGTATTGGTGCTTAATGTAAAAATCTATAGTGTAAACGATAAATCACATTTGAGAATTATGCTGGCTACTGTATACAGGCCACCAGGGCACCATAAAGATTTTATCAAAGAATTTGCGGACTTCCTATCAGAATTAGTATTGGCTGCAGATAAAGTACTAATTGTTGGTGATTTTAATATACATGTAGATAATGAAAAAGATGCATTTGGATTGGCATTTAAAGACATTGTAAACTCAATTGGAGTTAGACAACACGTGTCAGGACCTACTCATCGTCGTAATCATACTCTAGATCTAATATTATCACATGGAATAGATGTTGATACCGTTGAAATTCTGCAGCAGAGCGATGACATCTCAGATCATTATCTAGTCTCATGTAAATTACATTTAGCCAAGGCTGCAAAGCCGACTCCGTGTTATAAATACGTTAGACCTATAACTTCTGCCACTAAAGATTGCTTTATCAATAATCTTCCTAATCAGTTTCATCATCTCAGCATCCCGGATAGCTTAGAAGAACTTGATATTGCAACAGAAACGTTTAACTCTCTCTTTTCCAGCACTTTAGACGCAGTTGCTCCGTTGCGCTTAAAGAAGATTAAAGAAAATAGCCCAACGCCGTGGTACAGCGAGCACACCCGGGCCCTTAAGAGAGCAGCCAGAAAAATGGAGCGCAACTGGAAGAAAACTAAACTAGAGGTATTTCGGATTTCATGGAAAGAGAGCTCGATTGCTTACAGAGAGGCTTTAAAAGCTGCTAGATCTGCTTATTTTTCAAACCTATTAGAAGAAAATAAACATAATCCAAGGTATTTATTTGAAACAGTGGCTAAACTAACGAAAAAGAAAGCTTCAAGCTCAGAAGTGTCCAAGCAACACAGCAGTGATGACTTTATGAACTTCTTCACTTATAAGATTGATAATATCAGGGACAAAATTATAACTATGCAACCGTCTACCACAGTATCGCATCAGGAAGTGCATTGTAGTCTCCCTGAGGAAAAATTTGATTCATTTGTTGCTATAGGAGAGGAAGAATTCTGCAAACTCGTTAATTCATCTAAATCGACAACTTGTATGTTAGATCCTATACCGACTAAGCTACTGAAAGAGATGTTTCCAGAGGTCATATATCCTCTTCTTAATATCATTAATTCATCTTTGTCTCTAGGATACGTACCAAAAACCTTTAAACTGGCTATGATAAAACCGCTTGTTAAAAAAACACAACTTGATCCTACAGAATTAGTCAATTACAGGCCGATCTCGAATCTGCCTTTTCTGTCAAAGATATTAGAAAAAGCAGTATCTTCACAACTGTGTTCCTTTCTAGAAAGAAATGATATCTGCGAGGATTTTCAGTCCGGATTTAGACCGTACCATAGCACTGAGACCGCTCTCATTAGAGTCACAAATGATTTGCTCTTATCATCCGATCGTGGTTGTATCTCTCTATTAGTGTTACTCGATCTTAGTGCTGCATTTGACACAATTGACCACAACATTCTTTTAAATAGACTAGAAAACTATGTGGGCATTAGTGGAATTGCACTAGCATGGTTTAAATCATACTTATCTGACCGTTATCAGTTTGTAGCAGTAAATGAAGAGATGTCTTATCGATCACAAGTTCAGTATGGCGTACCACAAGGCTCAGTACTAGGACCGCTGCTGTTCACTCTGTACATGCTACCATTAGGAGATATCATTAGGAAACATGGAGTTAGCTTTCACTGTTATGCCGATGATACTCAGCTGTATATTTCTTCAAAACCCAACGAAACTTACCAATTCACAAAATTAACGGAATGCATAGCTGATATAAAAAATTGGATGACTAGTAATTTCCTACTACTAAATTCTGAAAAGACAGAGATTCTAATTATTGGACAAAAAACTTCCACACGTAATAACCCAGAATACTGTCTAACACTTGATGGCTGCTCTGTCAAGTCTTCGTCGTCGGTTAGGAACCTGGGTGTGCTCTTTGATACCAACCTTTCTTTTGAAAGCCACGTGTCTAGTATCTGTAAAACTGCATTTTTCCATCTTAAAAATATATCTAAAATACGCCATATGCTCTCATTGGGAAATGCGGAACAATTAGTCCATGCGTTCATGACCTCAAGGCTAGATTATTGTAATGCTCTACTGGGTGGTTGCCCTGCACGCTTAATAAATAAACTACAGCTAGTTCAAAACGCCGCAGCTCGAGTTCTTACCAGAACCAGGAAATATGACCATATTAGCCCGGTTCTGTCAACACTGCATTGGCTCCCTATTAAACATCGTATAAATTTTAAAATATTGTTGATTACCTACAAAGCACTAAATGGTTTAGCTCCGCAGTACTTGAGCGAGCTCTTAACGTATTATAGTCCTTCACGTCCATTGCGATCTCAAAATTCCGGTCAGTTGATAATACCTAGAATATCTAAATCGACTGCAGGCGGTAGATCCTTTTCCTATTTAGCACCAAAACTTTGGAACAGTCTTCCTACCATTGTCCGGGAAGCAGACACACTCTGTCAGTTCAAAGCTAGACTAAAAACACATCTCTTTGACCTAGCATACACATAACGCACTATAGACTTCTATAAATTCAATGTTAGGCTGCATAGATTAGGTCAGCCGGAACTGGGAACACTTCCGTTAAATCTTGATGTACTCGCTACATCATAAGAAGAATGGCATCTACGCTAATATTAGTGTCTTTGTTTATCCCGAGGTTTTCCCGCAGCCTGCCGGATCCAGGCCGTGTCCAGATCTGACGAAGGAGATCCGCCTGGACCCGATGACAATGCAGTGCTGAAGTGTCCACTATCCTCTCCCTATGGAGGATCCCTTTCCCACTCTACAGATAAAGCGTTGTGAATTCCGGCTCGCGTACCCCGAAGTGATAAAATAAAACAAAATTCTGTATCAAAATTTATAGGCAAGAAAAGTAGTTTGTTTAGGCTGGGTTGTATGAATTATAAACCTGCGCACATATTTTAAAAAGCACATAACTATAGAATCAATTCTGAATGAGCATGTGAACGCCGTCAGCGTTAATCACAGGTTCGCGTTTAAAAGTCTGATCATTTCGACGGAGGTGAATCAATCAAAGTTAACTTTAGCTGGAAATAACATTATTCAAGAACCGCTATAATGCCAAAACAATCTGTTACCTTAAACTATATGTTTATCTCTGTAAAGCTGCTTTGAAACAATCCATTGTTAAAAGCGCTATATAAATGAAGATGACTTGACTTGACTTAATGAGAATTGTGAGAAATGTTTTGCTGTTTGTTTCCTGTCAATGTCTTAATTTGTCATCTTGTCTTAGTCAAGGTGTACTCTCTCCAGTCCTGTTTTGTTTTCTGTTTTCTGTCATATTAAACCTTGAGTGTCTGCATATCGTCTGCGTTTGGGTTCTCTCCTTCAACTTCATAACAGTGAAAATAATGATAAATATCAGAAGGACATTATATGTAGTCACGCAATGCTGACGTTGTTAACATTAACAAGTTGAGAACAAAGTATAATTTGCATGATTTTGCGTGATATGATAAGCGATTTTTAGATTTAATCAGTGCGATTTACTGCAATGTCAGAACCAGAACAAAAGTGGATGTTACTTATTTGTTCAGAGGACATTTTCCAGTGAAAATTATGTTGGTCATACTTCCAAAAAGAATAATATGTGATTCTGAATGGCAGTATCGACACCGGCGCAGTGACTGACAGCTGCACACTCTCCTCAATGTGTTCATCCGCGCTGTGCCGTGTCGAACTACAACTCATGTAAAGTTGATAATTCCGTGAATGACTGCAATTGCAGATTTCGAACAGAGATGGCGACAGAGGAAAAAGGTGGACTGCAGCTTTAATAATGCAACGTGTGTGATACACTGAAAAGAAAAGAAATCCGCACATAATGCTCCACTGAAATTAAGACAGTCTGCACAAGAAGCAAAACAACTATGGAATGAATTAAAGAGATTTAGGAAACAAAAGAAGGCTTAAATTATCACGAGAAATGTTAGGTTTGACGGCAAATATAATAGAGCTACATCCGATCGTAAATAGCAAGAAATAATGATATTTCTATATTAAATGAATGACAAGGGTCATTCTGACACAATGTTCATTTGTTAAAGTCTGGATCTATTAATTTCGAAATAAAAATAAAACATTAAACATGTAGTTCATACATCCAGCGACTTAAATACACAATTTCTATGATGAGCATGTTTTTAATTTATCAATTTTTTTAATTGATGGTCACACCACATAACTCTTTTTTTATTATTATTTACACTTCCAACAAACCAACATCAATACAAAGAGTAAATTTCTAAGAACTTGGCACATGTGCTCTTGAAAAAAATTAAAGTGCTAGATTTTTAGAAGGTTTTGCCTTTTTTGTCTCTTTATCATGGACACTCTCATTTGTCACTGACCCACTTGTTACAATAATAGCTCTGTAAATGAAGAGGTTAGTGAAGGAAGCTTGGTCGTCTGCACACAGGCTGAGTGGGAAGTGAATCATTGCCTACAGACCACAGAGCATCTCACACTGATGAGTGTGTGCACCAGCCCCTCGTGTTTCCACCGATTCATTCACACACACTCTCTGCCTATGGATGTGTGTGTGAAGCATTGTGTTACCACATCAGTCCTGGCCCAGTACAGCCTGCCTACATTCCCCTGACACACACACACACACATCTGAATGCTGGATGCCCCACCCAGCTAAAGACCAGAGGCAGTATTCAGACCCAAACGCCAAACTGAACTACAACCTGCTGTCGTAGGAAGTTGCCTGCGCAGAGCTGCACTAGCATGCAGTCTACTCAGTCGGTGAAAGCATGGCAACAAACTGAGATGCCGTCTAGCACTGAGTTAGGAAGAGCCACCACAGCATGGGAGAGTACACCTCCATCTTGTTGCCAAATTCCACGGGTGATAGTAAAAGACAGATCCTGAATCACTATGTTTAGATGTGTTATGAGGAGCACATCTTCAGAACAGCAGCTCTGAAAGGCATTCAGCAATCTGATGATACTTTTGCTTATTGCGTGGCTTGATAGTAGAATGCTTGATTCTGATTGGTCAGTTGAGGCATTCTGCAGTCACATAGTTTTGTATAGTGACTATTATACTGTTTACAAAGCTGTAAAATGTCTCTTGTATCACTCTGTGGTCTCTTTCTAAAGAATTTAGTACTTTTATTCATCAAGGATATATTAAATTGATAAAAAGTTACAGTAAAGACATTTGTTTCAAAGTATTTCTATGTTTTAAAAAATGCTGTTCTTTTAAACGTTCTATTAATTAAAGAATCTAAAGCAAAGTATCACGGAGAGAGTGATGAAAGACCCCCCACAAATGGGGTCCTGAGCGCTCCGCTCTGCCTGGGTTTGTTTTGCGATAATGTCCAGCTGACTGCACATTATCCCATACTTTTCTTACAATAGACTGTGGGCCTTTTATCAGTATAATAGTCTGAGTACTGAGCCAGAATAAGCAGCAAAGTGGAGCAACCTTTATGCCTATAGGTATAGCCAAAGGTTTGTCTCAGCAAGGCTAAATAAAGGGTGAAAATCAATATATAAGGGGAAGAAATGAGACAGCTCATCTTAAGAGTGTGTTTACTGCTAAAGCCTATTATAAGTGTTTATATTTTAGACCAGGTGGAATGGTTTTCATGGGAAATTGCCTGTGTGTGTTTCATATCCGTAAATAGAGAAATGTTGCTCTGGTTTGTTGACAAATCAGGTTCTCCAGGAATTCGGGTCTTTTTTAGGACCCCAAGTGATCCCATTGGCTCAAATTACTTAGGTACTCTCTTTAGTGCCTGATTACAATTCCTACAAAATCATTTTATGATAAATGCGTAAGAAATGTCCAAATATTTCAGTTATAAAAAGAATGTAATGATTTATTCAATATAATAGGCTAGTGTTATTATTATTATTATTATTATTATTATTCATTTATTAATTAATTAACAGTTTATCAAGTGAAAGAAATTTGTTTTATTATATTGACCGTTATATTCCAGCATAAATTGTTGTAATTTCTTAATGAATTTGGAACGTAGTGGTCAGTTTACTGAAATGAAGCAGCCTCAATGACATATGCAGCAACAAATGCGACCAACAAAAGGACGCAGCCTTCGAAAATCGAAATGAGATACAGAAATAGGTTAGTTGTTACAATGAGCAAGAAAGGTTGACATGGAGCACGCTAAATCTTGAACCTCCGGGGAATCGGCTATTTAAAAACAAGAAACAAACAGGCAGGGGCTCTAGAGAGTCTGCTGGCAAAAATAGAACGCGACAGAGCTAATAATAAAACGAGAATCAACACTGGCTCTTCCACAAAATGCATGCAGTATTGTTTTTTAATTGCTATAGGGCCAAAAGTTACAATAGTGTACCTTTAAATAATGGCAGATAAAACAGATAAGAGTCTCAGTCAAAATAACTTACACTGTGTAATTTTATCAATTATATACAAATATATTGTTATATACAACATAATATCAATGAACTATGGACGTAAATCCTACGTTATGAGGACAAAATGTCAAAACATTTTTTGATCACCATGAGCAAAACAGCTTATAAATAAGACAAAATTATATTTTTTGAAAATGTAAAAATGAAGAAAGTTTTCTGTGATGGGTAGGTTTAGTGTAAGGGGATAAAATATACAGATTGTACAGTAAAAATCAATATGTCTATGGAAAGTCCCCATAAAACATGAAAACACAATGTGTGTGTGTGTGTGTGTGCTGGAAAAAGAGTGTCAGTTAAATGAACTGCAGAAGAATGATGAACCTCTCTTGAACTCTATAAGAACAATATCATTGTTTTTAAAACAGTTGTGGAAGATTTGTAGCTAATAATTAAAGTTAAATATTACCAGCTCAGTCCAGCTAAGTGTTAATAGGTATTTTATGAGGCAATAACACACAGGTGTACTCTGTGTAGTCAGACACAATGACACTCCAGAAACTTCTGAACTCTCCTTCTGCGTGGCGAGCTGCCAACGATGAGACAGGAAACCTAACTGTAAATTAAAATGTAATTAACGTTAAAGGGACCGTCGATAAGTTAAATAGAAGAAAACCTCAGACGTAAAGCTGAGGCGCTGCCATTGTATGCTTTCTCTGAGTCTCCCGTCCCTTCTTGATCTTTCCCCCATGCGAACAGGTCTGCCCTTAATGTCCTGCTCCAAGCACAAAGCGCTGCCTTCATTTGATCTTTCTCCACTTCAGACATGACAAAGGAGCTGCATGGTTGTAATTAGTGTGAGGAGGAGAGGACACACCTCCCTCGCTCTCTCCCTCCTCCCCAGCTGCCGTCCAGGAGCTCAGATGAAAGGCTGGCTTTAGTGATTCAGATCTAAGTGATGTGGTCCAAAGCGGCACCAACAACAGCAGGTTCACATGCCGGCCCCATAAATTGGCACCGAAGGGCACGTGGAGCGTGGCGCAGGCTGATGAGTTATAAAAGACCTCGGCTTATCATCTGGATACAATTCTATCATTACAGCTTTCTGCTGTCTGTGAGTGTGGGCACAGCTACACATCCAGCTGATAATGGTTGGAGAATGACCCTCGTCCACCCGTGCACATGAGAGATTGCGAGATTGCGAAGCCACACAAGATGCGGTTTATTGGGAAAACGGGTCTGCTGCGTGAGCCTGTGACGCGACCCCTCCTGACCTCCGGTTCGCCTGTAGGTCGGTCGCGAAATGACTAAATAATTCACACGGGCGGTTACCGTAAAATCCATTCCAGATAATTGAAAAGAGGGAAGTCATTCAGCTCTAATTATGTTTGGACAGTGATTGAAAGCTGAGCTGCGGACGGATGGCAGCTGGAATCACACAATTACGGAGGATAATATTTACAAATATATGACAAATCTATAAGATAGCGAAATGACCGATATGCTGCTATAAAAAAGATGAAAATGTAGGCCTGTTTTAGGCTCAATCCACAGCATTTGTGGCATGATAATTGATTACTAGAAAAATTACTTTGACTGGTTCCATGTTCCCTGATTTTTTTTCTTTTCTTCAAAAATCAAGATTAAGATTAAGCACTCACACACATTTCTTTTTTCTTTTTTTGGGGGGGGGGGGGGGGGGGGGGGGGGGGGGTAAACAACATTATGCCACAAGCACTGTTAAATAGACTTAATTTGTACTGAACCTGGAATATTCCTTTGGGCATGTCATCAAATTAATTGAGTTTGTTACATTTAT
Source organism: Tiaroga cobitis (assembly GCA_030578255.1). Classification (NCBI taxonomy): domain Eukaryota; kingdom Metazoa; phylum Chordata; class Actinopteri; order Cypriniformes; family Leuciscidae; genus Tiaroga; species Tiaroga cobitis. Next base: position 25,317,269 of record CM060599.1, read on the forward strand.
TGAATATTTAATTCCCTTTTGATCTGGTTAAACGGCTTTGTTTAGTTTAGCTGAGAAATGGTTACTTTCTGAGAAACTCTGACTCGTCTTCAATTAAAAAAAATTACAACAATAATAATAACTTTTCAAACCAAAGGTGTTTTCCTCTGCCGGCATGTAGCTACAGTAAGAACCACCCTGTTATTTCAATCTTTAATGACCTGACAAATTCGAAATAAGATCCAGAACAATGTGATTTTCCTCCCTCAAACATCTCAGGTGCAAACAAGGGGAGAGAGAGAGAGAGAGAGAGAGAGAGAGAGAGAGAGAGAGAGAGAGAGAGAGAGAGAGAGAGAGAGAGAGAGAGAGAGAGAGAATGAGAGAATCATGCATCTCTTTCATTTCTATTTTGCTTGGAGAGATTTCAGTTAAATATCATAGATGTAATCATAGTAACATCACTCTTTGCTGTCCTGTGGTTCAGAGTCTCACCTGAGCTCAAGTTTTTGTAGGCATGACTTCATCTCAGAATACTGATTCTTTCATCATGACCTCCACCAACATGAGTCATTTAGCCACTCATCTTCCCCTGCTACGGTATTTGGAAAACTATTTATTCACTTGTACCCAGACATTTAGACAAGCAAATTGGCTCTCTCTCTAAACCCAACCTCTGTTTTATCTAATGAGGGTTGTGGTAATCGTCTCGCTTTATAATCAAAGGCTTAGGCTATTGCGAACAATTGATCCTCTTTAGTCGAGTATTTGACATCTTACCTCTGGAAGTCTCAGACTAGTAATTTTCAGCCTTTTCAGTTTATTTCTCTCAAAGCACTCTTTTATTTCAGGTCAGAAATTTTAGAGGAAGCATGTGATAGATGCAGGCCCATTAAAGTTTAGTCAGATTGTGTGGTCTGATTGTCTCTCACTGTCTGACCTGTCTACTGACCTGCACATATTGCATTTGTGATGACAAATGCCTTTATAAGAAAGGGATTTACATTGCGCAAAGTGTTGGATGCAGGAACCCATGCAGGAATTTATAATTTTGAATATCTTTACCAACTACAGAATGTAACACATCCTTGAATTTAAAATAGATAGCCTAATCTAATCCCCACACTGCAGTAAAATACAATTACAATTAAAGGGATAGTTCACCCAAAAACAAAAACCTTTATTCTAAAAACAACATTGGACCCCATTGATTATGGACACTTTTTTTTAGACATTTTTCAAAATATGTTCTTTTATGTTCTACAGAAAAAATGAATGTCATACAGCTTTGTAATGACATGAGGGTGAGTAAATGATGACAGGGCTTTAATTTTTGAGTGTTTCAAGATATGAAAAAGTAAAAATTCCACCCAACTGTTCAGGGTTCAGAACACATTTCACACATGGTTCAACTTGGTCTGGATCTGGGGCCTCATGTATCAACACTGCGTACACACAAAAACACGGCGTACGTCAGCTTTCACGTTCATGGCCAGATGTACTAACAGTGAAATTAACGTAAGAATGTGCGTTCCTCCAAGTAAACTTCATGTCTGGCGTACGTATATTTGTCGTGATTTTTGTCCGTTGGAGACTCATAGAGGCAATAAAGTGAAGTGGCAAACATTACACTACGAATTGTTCTATCGCACCACCAGCTGTCAGATGTTGCTTATAATTTGTAATTGATAAATTATTTGACAATTGTCACACGAGTTTTATTAAAATATTATATTATGCAATTAAGTAAGAACATAGGCTATATAAAGCATGTCCAAATTGATACAACCCGTCTAGCAATGGCAGCTTTAGCTTAACTAGGAATAAAAGATAAACTTCATTAATTAGGTCAGTAAAGATAAAAAAATAAAGTAATATTTTTATTCAGCAAGGACACATTGAATTTGTTTAAAAGTGAGAGTAAATGCATTTATAATGTTACAAAAGATTATAAGATTTCTATATCTGTTTGAATTAAATTTTTATTCATTAAAGAATCCTGAAAATACTATATCACGGTTTCCACGAAAATATGAAGCAGAAGCACACCGGTTCCCTATCGGTCAGTCACTACAACGTAGGTCAGACTGACCAATAGGAATCTCGCTAGAGAGAGGCCAATCTACTTCGAGTGAAACTAAAACAAGCCAATGCACATTGGCATGCAATCATTTGCATCAGCTGCGTGTCCTCGTCAGCGCGGGTATTTAAAAGCAGCTGTTATGATTGCACACTAGCTTTTTGCTTCGGAGCCAAACGCTTCATGGTAATTCTACAGAGTGTGAAAACTTGGCAAGCCTTCGTTGGATCTCTCCTTATCTGGTGCGGGCGTTACAGCACGGCAGCGCGAGCAGTCTTGTGTCCTCTCTCCTGTCTCTGTCTTTTTTTTTGTTTTGTTTTTTTAGCAAATTCAAAAAAGCTGTTTTAACAGCTGGTAAGGTGCGCAGTTCAGCGCTCAAAGGCTGTTCTCACAGCCGGTAAGACCTGCCAGCGAGAGAGACAGCGCACAAACGGGTGCACATTCTCGCAGTGACTGTTCCCCTGCGTGCTTCAGCACCAGTAGAGTAGTCCCTAAAAGAGCTTACACAGGTAGAGAGCGTCTTTAAAAAAAAAAGAAAAAAAAAAAAACTTTCTATCTGTGTGTTTCTGGATGCGGTCGTTACCTGGGCTCACAGGATGGTCACAAGCGCTGCCTCGTGTGTCTGGGCATTGAACACGCTGAGGCAGCGTTTGTGGATGAGTCATGTAACCATTGTGGGAAGATGACCATCGCGGAGCTACGGTTGAGACTCCTGTTCCTGCAAAGGGGCGGAGTCCCCGTGCCTCTGCCTCGTTCCAATCCTCCTCAGAGGGTTGCTTCGGGCGGGGGCGCGGGTGACCTGAGGATCACGGTGAGCGTGTCTCCTTCGGGGAACCAACCCCCTAGGAGCCCTCACCCCTCTCATGCTCCGCAGCCAGTTGAGCTTCCATTGGAGAAAGCTGGACCATCCTCAAGGTGTGTACCGGTTGTCTCCTTTGGGGCTCCCAATGACCAGATGTCGATCGCTGCATCGGAGGGTGGGTCAGACCTCTCTGCGGACGACGACTCGGTACCGCTGCCTCCTTCGGGGGTGCCAGCGGTGCCTGAGACTTACCCGGAGATGATGGCCATGCTCTCCCGGGCCGCCAACGGGGTCGGGCTCGTGTGGAATCCTCCACCGTGTCCCGAACCCTCGAGGTTGAATGATTGGTATCTCGGGGTGGCGCGCTGGTTCTCAGCAACCCACCCCAGTGCCTTTCTTCCCGGAAGTGCATGAGGAGCTTACGGGAACGTGGACGGCACCTTTTACTGCCAGAAACCGTCCCGGTGGCTCCTCCTCCCTCACCACCCTTGATGGCGGGGCAGCTAAGGGATACACGCGCATCCCGCCAGTGGAACGGGCCGTTGCTATGCAACTATGCCCTAACTCCACCTGGCGTGGAGAACCGTGTCTCCCTTCCCGGGCCTGTAAGTACTCGTCGGATTTAACCGGCAAGGCTTACAAGGCCTGTGGGGAAGCTGCCTCTGCCATGCACGCCATGGCGTTGCTGCAGGTCCATCAGGCCAAGGCACTGAAGGACCTGCACGAGGGTGGTCACGATCCCCAAGTTCTTCAGGAACTTCGCATCGCGACGGACCTCGCGCTTCGTGCGACGAAGGTGACCGCGCGGTTGGTGGGTCGTGCGATGTCCACCATGGTGGTCCAGGAACGCCATCTCTGGCTGTGTCTGGCTGACATGAGGGAGTCTGACAAACTCAACTCCCCTGTGTCCCAGACCGGCCTCTTCGGCGACGCGGTCGAGAACTTCGCCCAGTAGTTCTCGGCTGTACAAAAGCAGACGAAGGCCATCAGACACATCCTGCCGCGGCGGCCAGCTGCTGCCTCCACCCCGCCGCCCGTGGCACCTCAGTCTGCTCGTCGCCGAGGGCGTCCTCCTGCGTCTGCCCCTGCTCCCGTGCCGCAGCAGCAGCCTCCACCTAAGCGGCGCCGTGGAGCCAGTCGCAGGCAGGGTGCCCCGCCCGTCCAGGCCCCCGCCAAGAGGGGCGGCAAAGCCAAGGGTAAGCGGCCCTAGGACGGGCGACCCGGAGATGGAAGGGACTGCTCTCCAGGAGACGATGACCGCATCGCTCCCTCCCCAGGAAGAGGGCCGGGTGGAAAATCCTGTTTCGTTTTGTTTGTGTTCCGCCGCTGGCCTTAAAACCAGCGGTACCCAAATTTTCAATAAAAGAGCAGTTTCTACCATCTCTGGGTCCGAAGAGGACCCGGAGAGCAGTGGGGGGACAGAATCCTCACCACTCTCATCCGCCTCCTCTGTCGCCAGTGAACAGCAGTGTGCAGTTCGAGAACGCCACTGAGCCGCCTCCTGCACCTCCTGCCCCGTGGAACCAGGTAAGTGCTGCACAGCACACTCAGACCCTGCTACGGGCCGCCTCCCAGAGAGAGCCTCTTGAGCCGCGTCCCTGTGTTCCACCTCGCTGCCCCACTCCGGGTACGCCTACGGTCCCTTTGGTCCCGCTTGCACGGTCTCTGAGAGCCTGGTTAGCGCTCCCCAGTCCGTCTCGCTGGCTCATTCGGACCATCAGGCTCGGCTATGCGATTCAATTCGCCCGGCGTCCCCCCAAGTTTCGGGCCATCCACTCCACTACAGTGAGAGCAGCCGATGCCCATGTCTTGCGTGCGGAGATCGCAGTCCTGCTGGTCAAGGACGCGATAGAGCCGGTCCCTCCAGCCGATATGAGGTCAGGGCACTACAGTCCCTACTTCATTGTACCCAAGAAAGGTGGTGGGCTACGACCGATCTTGGATGTGCGAGTTTTGAATCGGAGCCTCCACAAGCTACCGTTCAAAATGCTCACGCAGAGACGCATTTTCGGATGCATCCGTCCCCAAGATTGGTTTGCAGCGATCGACCTCAAGGACGCGTACTTTCATGTCTCGATTCTTCCTCGACACAGGCCGTTTCTGCGCTTTGCGTTCGAGGGTCGAGCATATCAGTACAAGGTCCTGCCCTTCGGGCTGTCCCTGTCTCCCCGTGTCTTCACGAAAGTCACGGAGGGGGCCCTTGTTCCCATGAGAGAACAGGGCGTTTGCCTCCTCAACTATCTCGACGACTGGTTCATACTAGCACACTCTCGAGATCAGTTATGCGAATACAGGGACCTCGTGCTCACGCACCTCAGCCAGTTGGGCCTTCAGGTCAACTGGGAAAAAAGCAAACTCGCCCCTGTGCAGAGGATCTCTTTTCTCGGTATGGAGTTGGATTCGGTCACACAGACAGCGTGCCTCACAGAGCAGCGAGCTCAGTCGGTGCTGAACTGCTTGAACACGTTCAAAGGCAGGACGGCGGCCCCACTGAAATTTTTTCAGAGGCTCCTGGGGCATATGGCAGCGGCAGCAGCGGTAACCCCACTTGACTTGCTTCATATGAGACCGCTTCAGCACTGGCTTCACGGTCGAGTCCCGAGATGGGCGTGGCATCATGGCACTCACCGGGTGGCAATCACACCGGCCTGCCGCCAGACCTTCAGCCCGTGGTCAGACCTCTCGTTCCTTCGGGCAGGAGTCCCTTTGGAACAGGTCTCCAGGCATGCTGTGGTATTCACAGATGCCTCCGCCACCGGTTGGGGTGCCACGTACAACGGGCATGCAGTGTCAGTGGTGTGGACGGCTCCCCAACTGCATTGGCATATCAACTGCCTCGAGTTGCTAGCAGTACATCTCGCTCTGAGCCGCTTGAAAAGGCCGCTACAGGGCAGGGACGTACTGGTCCGTTCGGACAATACAGCGACCGTTGCGTACATCAACCGACAAGGTGGTCTACGCTCCCGTCGCATGTCGTAACTCGCCCGCCATCTCCTCCTCTGGAGTCTGAAGCGTCTGAGGTCGCTTCGAGCCATGTATGTCCCCGGTGTACTCAACCGTGTGGCCGACGAGCTATCACGAGCTGTGCTTCCGGGAGAATGGTGACTCCACCCCCAGGTGGTTCAGCTGATCTGGAGAGAGTTCGGAGAGGCTCAGGTAGACCTGTTTGCCTCTTCAGAGACCTCCCACTGCCAGTTGTTTTACTCCCTGACCGAGGGAACACTCGGCACGGACACACTGGCACACAGCTGGCCCCGGGGCCTCTGCAAATATGCGTTTCCCCCAGTGAGCCTACTTGCACAGACACTGCGCAAAGTCAGGAAGGACGAGGAGCAGGTCCTTCTGGTGGCTCCCTATTGGCCCACCCGGACTTGGTTCCCAGAACTCATGCTCCTTGTGACAGTCCCTCCCTGGCCCATTCCTCTGAGGAAGGATCTTCTGACTCAGAGACGGGGCACCCTATGGCACCCGCGTCCAGACCTCTGGAAACTCCATGTCTGGTCCCTGGACGGGACGCGGAGGTTCTAGGTGACTTACCCCCTGAGGTACTTAACGCCATCACTTCAGCACGGGCGCCGTCCACGAGACGTGTCTACGCCCTGAAGTGGATCCCGTTCGTCGAGTGGTGTTCTTCTCGCCGAGAAGACCCCCGAAGATGTTCGATAGGGTCTGTGCTTTCCTTCTTGCAGCAAGGGTTGGAGCGAAGGCTGTCTCCCTCCACCCTCAAAGTACATGCTGCCGCTATTTCAGCTTATCACGACCACATAGATGGTAAAACAGCGGGGAAGCACGACCTGGTCGTCAGGTTTCTTAGGGGGGCGAGACGATTAAATCCTCCTCGACCCCCCTCCATACCCTCTTGGGACCTTTCCCTGGTGCTTTGAGCACTTCAGGATGTTCCCTTTGAGCCTCTGCAGTCAGTAGACTTAAAGCTTCTTTCCATGAAGTCTTTGCTACTGGTTGCACTGGCCTCTGTCAAGAGGGTAGGAGACCTGCACGCATTTTCGGTCGACAAATCGTGCCTAGAGTTCGGGCCGGGTGACAACCATGTGGTACTAAGACCCCGGCCTGGCTATGTGCCCAAGGTTCCTACCACTCCCTTCAAAGATCAGGTAGTGAACCTGCAAGCGCTGCCTTTGGAGGAGGCAGACCCAGCCCTGGCTTTGCTCTGTCCCGTTCGCGCTCTGCGTATGTACGTGGACAGAACTCAAAGCATCAGGATCTCAGACCAGCTCTTTGTCTGTTACGGAGGCCAGCAGAGGGGAAAGGCTGTCTCCAAGCAGAGGATGGCCCACTGGATAGTGGATGCCATCGCCTTGGCTTACCAAGCTCAAGGCGTGCCCTGCCTGCTCAGGATGCATGCACACTCCACGAGAGACGTTGCATCCTCCTGGGCGCTGGCACGTGGCTCCTCGCTAACAGATATCTGTAGAGCTGCGGGCTGGGCGACACCTAACACGTTCGCTAGATATTATAGCCTACGTGTAGAGCCGGTCTCCTCCCGTGTTCTCACCCTAAACGGGTAGAAGCACCGAGAGGCCCGGCTCTGTCGGCTTGCTGCACCCTACTGTGCACCCTTATTGCTCCAGAATGAAAAACCTGTTGAGTCCTCCAAAAACCCCTCGGCCCTGACATGGCGGAGCGTCCAGGTGCCAGGCCTTTATCCGCTGAATCCTTGAGAACCGGATCTGGGCTGGGTTCCATATGTGTGACCCTACGGGGATCCCCTATGTGTTATTTCCACGGCTGCTCCTAACGGAAGCCCGTGTCTTTCCCTTGGGCTAAGTCACCCACTATCTCATATGTAGTACAGCCTTCGGGCTAGTCCATATGTATTCCCCACATAACTCCTTGAAGTAAGTGGTTTCCGCAGCGTCCTCCTTCCTAACTGGAGGGCACGCTTTCCCAGTGTTATCCAATAATCTCACCGTATGGGTTATTACGGAACAACAGTGACAGATACACTCTGTGTAAAGCATCCTCCTATGGTCCTTCCAGGCAAGAAAGTGTAGAGGGGCGCTGGATGGGGCGCTTTGGGCCAGCTGTGGCGCTTTGGTAGGGATTCCTATTGGTCAGTCTGACCTACGTTGTAGTGACTGACCGATAGGGAACGTCTCGGTTACATATGGTAACCCTCGTTCCCTGAGGGAGGGAACGGAGACGTAGGTCCCGTCGCCACATCTGCTGCCGCCTGCTGGGGTGGCCAGCTTTTTCAGGTTTGGCTCCTCAGCAAAAAACTAGTGTGCAATCATAACAGCTGCTGTTAAATACACGCGCTGACGAGGACACGCAGCTGATGCAAATGATTGCATGCCAATGTGCATTGGCTTGTTTTAGTTTCACTCGAAGTAGATTGGCCTCTCTCTAGCGAGATTTCTATTGGTCAGTCTGACCTACGTCTCCGTTCCCTCCCTCAGGGAACGAGGGTTACCATATGTAACCGAAACGTTTTCAACACTGATAATGCTCAAAAATGTTTCTTGATCATCAAATCATCACATTAGAATGATTTCTGAAGGATCATGTGACACTGAAGACTGGAGAAATGATGCTGAAAATTCAGCTTTGATCACAGGAATAAATTACACTTTACTGTATATTCACATAGAAGACATTTTCAGTGAAATTTCGTTTCTTGCTTGCTTTAGCCATGTTCTTGCTGGTTTCTTTTGCCAAATTGGACTAATTACCATATTTAAATTAATTTAATTGGGGGAGGAGACTGGGTGGGGCGTTGTGCTCGTGCATGTGCGCTCAATTTTACGTTAATTGGGATGTACAAAGAGAATATGCGTGGGATCCTTCGTACGCAGAGATTCATACATCTGATTCGCACATTTACAGCTTTGTCCGTACGCAACGTTTTAGTATGAATTCAACGCAAGTCTTTGTACATTAGTCTAGATGGGATGTACCCAAAAAGTGAAAGTGAGGAGCATTTATGGGTACAAGTCGGGAACCGGCCTACATTACATATTTCAAGGGTGCTGAATCCAAAAAAACTGGTACCCAAGCGAAATTTTGAGTTTTGACCTTCTAATTTGCATATCAAAATGGCCGCCAAATTGCCTATCTTGCTCAGTCGTTGGACCATTTTCCCCTAGTTTTTTTTTGTAAGTAGGCAATCAAGATGAGGAAATTAAGTTTCTAGGTCAATGGTCAAAGGTCAGAGCAAAGATATAATGTAGGCTCACTGCCTTTTTTATGTATTAATATATGCAAAATACCAACATTTAAGGTGAAATTAAGCATTATGTGTGTAATTTTTTAAGGCCGACATAAATATTCAATCAATATCACTCTTAAATGTTCCCAGTGTATATATGATATGTGATGTATTCCATATTATATACCGGTATTAACTAAGAAAAACACCATTGCAAGTTGTCTGAGATTAATTTTTTTTATGCAAACAAAGCATTTATGCTTTTAATTCAAACATCGGATTTTGATTAGTATTTCTTTCTGCCGTCCTTTTCCAAGTTCTTTGGTTACCCCTTGCCTTGGTATACTTGAGGACAACAACTCCACATTTAAACAAGGACATTGGTCATCACTCTGACATGCACACATTTCAGTGCATAACAGCCCTGATTTTCGGCATTTGCACTGGCGTGTTGTGCATTGTTTTTTACAGGTACACAGGATCATTTCCAGGCAACTTTCAGGTATTGGATTCTGTGACATTAGAATGGGCTGTAGTCCTGAACCGCCATGTTTCCATCCCATGTCCAACGGTGAAGGAAGCTCAGGTGTGGCATAGTGAGCATTTCTCCAAACCATTGCCTGTACTCTCAGCAGATGGAAGGGGAGCACATCACTTGTCGCCGGCATTGCTTCTGGTTTACCTGTCCTGGAGAAAAGTATATTCCTTGGTGCATCAACACAGTCTGTTTTATGCTCATCATATATTCTGCAGACAAAAGCCTCTGAGGATCTTTGAGGCTCCTCCGTGAGATCACCAATTCCGAGGTTGCTGAGCAATTGATGGTGCATTTTCCAGACTTTCCACGATGTACTTTTGGTGTGACTTGCAATGTATGATGTGGTATCACAACCAGTTAGTGCATGAAATGCTACAAGGCTTGGTGCTGAATCCTTTGGCAGTTTGTTAAAAACAGCATCAATGGGTATATATTGTGGCTTCCTCGTGGTACCAGACAACAGCCAGAGTTTTTTACATGCTACAAATGGGAAACCAGAATCGCAAGCACATCAGTGTCTCTAGATGACACGACTACTGTGTCTGACTGGCAGTGCACTGCATGTAATACCAATCGGGTATCTGCCTCTTCGTGTGTGGCTCTCAGATGAGTCAGGTTGGTTGTTGCTTTCGATGACCTAACCTCCGTTTCTTTGCCTCTGAACCCACCAGCAACAACTATCTCTTTATCATCTGGTGCCTGAGCACATAGTTCTTCAGAGAGTAGATTGGCAAGATCAGCTTTGTTGTCAGGGAGGGACAGGAAGTTGGTCTAGTTTTTCCATAGACAGTAAAAGAAATGGACACAGCGACCCCATAGACTTCAACAGAGAAAAGTGAAGTCAATTAGAAGCACTGACTTCCTGATTGCCAAGCGAACTGCGCAGGCTCAAACTGAGCTGGACGACGTAGATGTGACGTGAGCAACCTGTCTCTCAGTTGTACGTCTTCTAGTAGCTGTGCCAAGAGGAATCTGAATCATTCCCTTCCGAATCTTGCAGAGCCGGAGATCGTGAGTATTGGCTGTCCATGAGCTCGTAGCAGGATCAACTTTACAACTCTCTATGGCCTTCTCCCTTGACTTTATGCCTCCACGTCCCCCCGATTGTGCGCAAGCTTCTACTTCTGTCTATACGGTTATTTCTGTATTCTGCGACAGAGAGTCGCGTGTTATGACGCAATCGTTAGCCTATTTTTTCAAAAACTGCTTCTACGGGGCCATAACGTAAGATACAAGGTAATGGAGCCTTTTATACATTGTCGTGTTTCTTTAGAAATAAACAATGGACAAATTGAGTCTTTAAACGCCTCAGATGTAAAGTTATTTGCTGTCAAAGTGACGCCAAAATTAATGGGAGTCAATGGAATGCTAACAGCAGGTGAAGGCTTGCTAGCCGATGGCCGACCCGGGAGACTTCCGTTTCCGGCTGATGGATTACCCCCTTGAGCTTTTCGGAAGATGCACATCACGACCCTCAACAAGTCGTCTGATTGGTTGAGCTGCTTTTGTGCGTCGTGTCCTGGTAGCACCCTTGATGGTCTCTTCTCTGTATCTGTATCTTTACGACGGTTATGTTGTCTATGATTTTAGGATTTTTTGCCACTTCATACAGAGATGCAAATGTTTTAGCTTTGCTCTTATGTAGGGTTGCATGGATTGGGACCTCTGGTTTATCTTTGTCCTCAGGAACAATCATCCCTAGGTCTTTGGCAGAAAGTAACGAGCTTTGGATAGCCTCTGTGGCAACGTCTTTCGTGGCGAGATTTTGCAATGAGCCTGGTGAGACTGAACCAAACACCTTGAATCCTTTAAAGTCTAAAACCAATGTCATTTCGTCTCTGTTGTCTCTCTTTTCACGGAATTTGGTAGCTTCATTGTGGACGTAGGTTTTCTCAGATGTGTTGCTGAACATCAAATGTGTCTCTTCTGCTACATGGTACCTCATGTTGTAGGAGAGTGTCCATCTGGAAAGGGCTGAAAGTGTCTTAGTAATGCCAATGATCCCCCCTCCTTTTTTCCCTGTTCCATTGATCCACTCCATTGCTTGGTCTGGATCGACCTGGTTGAATCGTTGATCAGACCGCTTCACAACAAAGTTGCCCCTTTGGAACTCTGATAGTACAGGTTCTGGGAGTTGGTGCATCTCAGCAATATACACTGGCCCCCATCTTGCATAGTTCAGGTGGTCATATCGCATGAAGTACGGCAACATCCAGCTGAAGGAGTGAAGATAAAGCTCCCAGAGCCCATCACGCTGAGCTCGTGTAAACTGATACATGAGGTCCCATGTAGCAGAAGAGACATATTTGATGTTCAGCAACACATCTGAGAAAACCTACGTCCACAATGAAGCTACCAAATCCCGTGAAAAGAGAGACTACAGAGACAAAATGGCTTTGGTTTTAGTCTTCAAAGGATTCAAGGTGTTTGGTTCAGTCTCACCAGGCTCATTGCAAAATCTCGCCACGAAATACGTTGCCACAGAGGCTATCCAAAGCTCGTTACTTTCTGCCAAAGACCTAGGACAAGAAAAAGTGAATTCATTCATTGAGAAAAGGATGATTGTTCCCGAGGACAAAGATAAACCAGAGGTCCCAATCCATGCAACCCTACATAAGAGCAAAGCTAAAACATTTGCATCTCTGTATGACGTGGCCAAAAATCCTAAAATCAAAGACAACAGAACTGTCGTAAAGGCTGACCGAAACGTCCTCAAACGCCTTGTTACGGCCTATGAGGCAGGTCGTCCAGTTGACTTACCAGCTGTCCTAAATACTAGCTTCTGCCAGTTCCCATATCCCTTGCTGAAATGAATGGGACCCTTCGCACTGGAAACAAGTCTGTATTGGTAAATAAGTTAACAGAAGACATAGTCTGTCCTGGGGCTATTGAACTTCCCAACATGTCATCTTGCCTCATCATAGATGGACAGGCACTGGTGGTTGCCGTAGGAAAGCCAGACAAAGCAGTAACATATGGAGATTTGCCTGACACATTTGTCAGAGCAGTATTGAAAGCAGGATGTTCCTATAAACGGATAGACGTTGTGTTTGACAGATACAGAGAAGAGACCATCAAGGGTGCTACCAGGACACGATGCACAAAAGCAGCTCAACCAATCAGACGACTTGTTGAGGGTCGTGATGTGCATCTTCCGAAAAACTGGACCAACTTCCTGTCCCTCCCTGACAACAAAGCTGATCTTGCCAATCTACTCTCTGAAGAACTATGTGCTCAGGCACCAGATGATAAAGAGATAGTTGTTGCTGGTGGGTTAGAGGCAAAGAAACGGAGGTTAGGTCATCGAAAGCAACAACCAACCTGACTCATCTGAGAGCCACATACGAAGAGGCAGATACCCGACTGGTATTACATGCAGTGCACTGCCAGTCAGACACAGTAGTCGTGTCATCTAGAGACACTGATGTGCTTGTGATTCTGGTTTCCCATTTGTAGCATGTAAAAAACTCTGGCTGTTGTCTGGTACCACAAGGGAGCCACAATATATACCAATTGATGCTGTTTTTAACAAACTGCCAAAGGATTCAGCACCAAGCCTTGTAGCATTTCATGCACTAACTGGTTGTGATACCACATCATACATTGCAAGTCACACCAAAAGTACATTGTGGAAAGTCTGGAAAATGCACCATCAATTGCTCAGCAACCTCGGAATTGGTGATCTCACGGAGGAGCCTTAAAGATCCTCAGAGGCTTTTGTCTGCAGAATATATGATGAGCATAAAACAGACTGTGTTGATGCATCAAGGAATATACTTTTCTCACCAGGACAGGTAAACCAGAAGCAATGCCGGCGACAAGCGATGTGCTCCCCTTCCATCTGCTGAGAGTACAGGCAATGGTTTGGAGAAATGCTCACTATGCCACACCTGAGCTTCCTTCACCGTTGGACATGGGATGGAAACATGGCGGTTCAGGACTACAGCCCATTCTAATGTCACAGAATCCAATACCTGAAAGTTACCTGGAAATGATCCTGTGTACCTGTAAAAAACAATGCAATGCCAGTGCAAATGCCGAAAATCAGGGCTGTTATGCACTGAAATGTGTGCATGTCAGAGTGATGACCAATGTCCTTGTTTAAATTTAGAGTTGTAGTCCTCAAGTATACCAAGGCAAGGGGTAACCAAAGAACTTAGAAAAGGACGGCAGAAAGAAATACTAATCAAAATGAAATTCCAAAGACAAATGGCACACAAGCAAACTAGAAAGGTATAAAAACAATTTACCAAAAACAATTTACAGAGGGAGTGAACTACAGAACTAAAAATCTAACAGAAAAAGCAAAGCAATTAAGCTACAAACATGAAAGAAAATATACAGAAACAAGATGTGATCTGTAGATCTGTTCAAGGGAAGTTTCATGGTGTTTTTTTCCCTATTCACTTGGGTTTTCCTATGTTTGAATTAAGAGCATAAATGCTTTGTTTGCATAAAAAAATGAAATCTCAGACAACTTGCAATGGTGTTTTTCTTAGTTATTATGTAATATGGAGTACATCACATATCATATATACACTGGGAACATTTATGAGTGATATTGATTGAATATTTATGTCGGCCTTAAAAACATGACACAAATAATGCTTAATTTCACCTTAAAAGTTGGTATTTTGCATATATACTGTTTATACATAAAAAAGGCAGTGAGCCTACATTATATCTTTGCTCTGACCTTTGACCATTGACCTAGAAACTTAATTTCCTCATCTTGATTGCCTACTTACAAAAAAAACTAGGGGAAAATGGTCCAACGACTGAGCAAGATAGGCAATTTGGCGGTCATTTTGATATGCAAATTAGAAGGTCAAAAACTCAAAATTTCGCTTGGTTTTTTTGGACTCAGCACCCTTGAAATATGTAAGATAGGCCAGTTCCCGACTTGTACCCATAAATGCTCCTCACTTCTTATAGAAGGCCATTTTTCTGAAATCCGTCTAGTCTACATGAGGCCCCAGATGTTCAGATATAGGTGGGTGTGCTGGGGCCTCATCTATAAAACTGTGCGTAGAATCCTTACTAAAAGTGTACGTGCGCCTGAAAGCCAAAAATGTCGTACGCAAAAAAATATTCAGACTTATAAAACCTTGCGTACGCCAGAACCTGCGCAGAATTCACTTTATAAATCCGAGTCAGCGGAAGATTGTGCGCACATGCGTCTCCACCCCGAAATAACCATATATGGAGATTATAACGCCTAGTTTTACTATGCATATCCTCATCTGCTTATCATTTGCATATGATTATTCATCCACATGATAACATGTTTAACGGTACAAGACATTAGGAAAATATTAAATACGGATGTGCCGTCACATTACATTAATAAAAATCATTTATTAGCCCATCCTTCCCTTGTTTTTTAAATAAATAAAATAAAATAGTGCAAATTGCATTTCAGAGAAAGTTTTTCTCAATCTTTTCCACTGGCCAAATAGTATTTTAATTGATTTATATTTTTAATGGAAACAGATAGACCTTGTTGTGCACTATTTGCACGAAACCATTTTCTCAGACAATCTGCCATCATGATAAGCAATTATCTACATAGTTAACACATTAAAACATAGACAGCATGCCAGCGGAAAAGTGTTCAAAAGCATCACATCCACAACAAATATTTATATTTATTGAATATAAAAATGTTGTAACTTCTCAGTAATGATTTCATGTAGTTTAAGTGTTTAACACCATTAATGAGAATGTTTATATCAGAATCTATGAGATCTAAATGTTTATATCAGAAGTAAAACATAGTTTAAATCAATCATTTATTTATTTAAACTGTTGTTGTGAACATATACTGTATTTATGATGGACTCATAATGAAGATTTACGGTTTTACTTCATCTGCATAAGTTTCACTAAACGGCCCAACGCAGTCGCTGGCGCGGATATTTAAGAAGGGATGGATATTTGCATCAAGTGATAGGTTTGGTGAGTGAAATTATATTTGTATTATCTTTCTGTATATGTATAATTTTCTTTAGATTTTCTGTCTAAAAGTGACCAATAAGACATTTAACTCGAGCTCACCATCGGTGTCGCCAAAACACATACTCTTCTAAAAGAGTGCGTACGCACGGTCAAGAGCATCCTTACGGTGCGCACTTAATTACGCCACGTTTTTTTTTTTTATAAATCCCGATATGTGAGTGGAAAAATGCGTACGCATATTTCTATGCCCATTTTGTGCGTACGCAACGTTTATACATGAGGCCCCTGGACTTTAAACTTTGGTTTAAACAAGGACTTTTATTTTGATACCTATTTTTGAGTTTTCCTTAGTTTTCCTATGGCTTCCTGTTTAAAAGAGGAAGTAGGCCACATTTCTTCTGTGCTTGAGTTGTGCAAGGTGCTCCATGTGGTTGCAGACATCCAGCTTCACCTTGCCTATCAAAGCCCTTTGCAATGCAATATCTGTAAGTGACTGTTTGATTTTGTTAATGAGCATTATGTGTACTTTATGGTTGTGCTATGTAATGTAGCATTTAATTCAGCATGTTTGTAACTTTTTTCTACTCAAGTTTACAAAGTATGAATGCTGTTGATTATACAACTGTATTGTTGTTGTTATTTGCCTTGTGTGTTTGAGCGTGCTCATTTTGATGACTTATCTATTTTGTGAAATTCATGCTTGTGTATTTTCTCTTCTTTGTAGTTTCACACTTTTCATGATTAAACTACATAAATTGCACCTTCGTGGAGTTTACTGTGGAAGTGTTTAGCGACTGGATTGATTAAAACAGAGAGGCCAGTGACAGTGAAAAGATAAGCAGCGAATTGGAAAGATGGGTGGATTGCCTGTCTAACAACTGCATCTATCAGAGAGATAAAGGGATATCTCTGTTTGTAAGCCTGCACAAAGATCATGTCTTCAAGAGAATCTAAATCATCACTGCGCCATCGCATACACAAAGAAAGTGATGATGCTTGCTCAAGTTCTCAATCTTCTACCTCATCAAGAAGTTCTACGGCCAGTTTAGCCGTCACGAAAGCTTGTGCAAGAGCAGAGGCTGCCAAAGCAAGAGCGGCTCATGCAAAGAAAGAAATTGAGATTAAAGTGGAACAAGCCTGACTTCAAGCAACACTAGAGGCACTGCAGGAAGAGAAAGAGAGAGATGCGGCCATAGCAGAAGCAGAAATTCTAGCAGCAGCCTTCACAGAAGTAGACCATGTATCAGCATCAGAGTTTTCCAAAGAGATCAGCCTCCAACATACTGCAGACTATGCAAGACAGCAAGCTTCTAGCCGTAATTTACAATGTAGTCCTGAGCACATGTCAGACACTTACAGCCTGGCCAAATACATTGCACGCAGTCAGTTGGTAACTTCTGGACTGAATTCTTTTGATGATAAACCTGTAAATTATTGGGCTTGGCGATCATCTTTTAAAAGTACCATTGCAGACCTTGACCTTAAGCCAGAGGAAGAGATAGATTTGCTCATCAAATATCTCGGAAGAGAATCATCTGAACATGTAAGAAGAATAAAATCAGTTAATATTAGGCACCCTTTTGAAGGTCTACAAATGGCTTGGGAGAGGCTAGAGGAAATGTATGGTTCAGCAGAGACAATTGAAAGGGCTCTCTTCTCCAAATTGGAAAGCTTCCCTAAAATATCAGGTAAAGATCTCTATAGGCTGCATGATCTTGGAGACCTGCTTGCAGAGCTAGAGGCAGCCAAGCTGGATGGCTATCTTCCTGGGTTGTCTTACCTTGACACTGCTCATGGTGTGAGCCCGATTGTACGAAAACTTCCTTATGGTATCCAAGAAAAATGGATTATCGTATGGATCGAAGTACAAGAGAGAACATTATGTGGCCTTCCCACCATTTTCTGTGTTTGCTGACTTTATTCGTTCAGAAGCTAAAACAAGAACAGATCCCAGCTTTGCCATTTTTCCTTCAGTGCCGCCACAAGAAAAAAGAGAAAGATCAGATCAATTCAGGCAAGCTTCTATAGCTGTTCATAAAACCCAAGTTAACATGTCTGAAACCAGAGATGCTACAGACAGGATACAGATTGTTGATCCTCATCGATATTGTCTCATTCATGATAAGTCTCATCCACTAATAAGATGCAGAGGCTTTAGAGCAAAAAGTCTTGAGGATCGCAAACAGTTTCTTAAAGAACATTCAGAATGCTTCAGGTGCTGCTCTTCTGTAGGTCACATGGCAAAAAAACTGCAAAGCTGAAATCCATTGCACTGAATGTGATAGTGATCGTCATGTGTCAGCTCTACATCCTGGTCCACTTAACATAAAAAAAAAAAAAAAATCCTTTCCTTTAAATCCTCGCTTGCCTGGCTTATGCTACTCCGAGCAATGTCTGAACTTTGTATTTTGAACACTTCTTGCGTTGTTTTTGCCTCTTCACTATGACTCGCTTGGTTTAGTCCTCAATTGTAAGTCGCTTTGGATAAAAGCGTCTGCTAAATGACTAAATGTAAATGGTCCAGCACCTTGGAGGAAAACCATCTTTCCTGTCTTAGAAGATGGCGGGGAGGAAGATGAATTAACCAACCAAGAGGTAACCTCAAAGTGTACTGAAGTGTGTGGAGCTGGAAAGAGTGCCAGAGCATGTTCCAAGATTTGTTTGGTTAATGTCTATCCTGTTGGTAACAAAACCGAATCCAGAAGAATGTATGCAATTCTTGATGAACAGAGCAACCGCTCATTAGCAAGAACAGAATTCTTTTAAGAGTTTCAAATCAAAGGATCTTCTTTTCCGTATTCACTCAAGACATGTGCTGGATTAAAAGAGACAACAGGAAGGAGAGCAAGTGGCTACATTGTGGAGTCATTGGATAAGAGTGTAAGCCTTCATCTTCCTACACTGCTAGAGTGCAATCAGATTCCTAACATTCGTTCTGAAATTCCTACCCCAGATGCAGCATGTCATTTCAGTCACCTGAGGGATATTGCTCATGAAATACCGTCCCTAGACCCAGATGCTAACATCCTTCTCCTCATTGGTAGGAACCTCATTAGGGTCCACAAGGTCCGTCAACAGATTGATGGTCCACCCAACGCTTCATTTGCTCAAAAGTTAGATCTTGGATGGGTAGTTCTTGGAGACGTGTGTCTTGGAGGTGCTCATCGACCTGCTCATGTAGATGTTTTTAAGACCTCCATACTTGAAAGTGGTCGCCCCAGTTTTCTCTGGCCCTGTGAAAGTCAGTTCCATGTAAAAGAGCAGTATGGCACAAAATTTCAGTTTCAAGATCATCATACATCAAAAAGTGCAAGTGCTTTAGCAGCATGTGCAAGCGAGAAGCTAGGTACATCCAGAGATCACAAGCTTGCGCTGTCAGTGGACGATGACAGGTTTCTACGCATAATGGACAAAGAGTTCTACCAAGATGAATCCAATGGCTGGGTGGCTCCTTTGCCATTTCAAGTTCCCAGAAGAAGGCTTCCAAATCACAGAAAGTTTACAGCCATCTTTCCTCACTTCGTCATACTTTGGACAAACGTCCTCAAATGAAAGCACATTTTCTTGAGTTTATGGAGAACATGTTCTCTAAAGGACATGCAGACATTGCTCCCCCACTCAAGAAAGACCAAGAATGCCGGTATCTGCCATTGTTTGGTGTTTATCATCCGAAGAAGCCAAGCAAGATCCGTGTGGTCTTCGATTCTAGTGCACCTTGTGATGGAGTCTCATTGAATGATATCCTACTTAAGGGGCCAGATCTCAACAATACCCTCCTGGGAGTGTTGCTAAGATTTCGTAGGGAGCCAGTGGCGATCACCGCTGACATTCAGCATATGTTCCACTATTTTTTTAGTCAGAAAGGATCACAGAGATTTCCTGCGCTTTCTCTGGTATCAAGACAATGACCCTGGTAAAGAAATAGTGGAATGCAGAATGTGTGTACATGTGTTTGGCAATCGTCCTTCTCCTGCTGTTGCCATATATGGTTTGGATAGAGCGGCCAAGGAGGAAGAAAAGAACTTCGACAGTGAAGTTAAAGAGTTTGTTGAACATGATTTCTATGTTGATGATGCTCTGAAATCCTTCCCAAATGAGACCGCAGCAATTAGTGCTCTGAAGCAAACTCAAGACATGCTTGCAGTAGCAAACCTTAGGCTACATAAAATAATCTCTAATCGACCTGCAGTGATTGAGGCATTTCACTCTGAAGATCGGGCTGTGGATATCAAGGATGTTGACCTCTTCTTTGAAGATACTCCAGTCCAGCATAGCCTAGGAGTGTCATGGAATTTAGCATCAGACACATTTACTTTCCAAGCTATTGACGATAAGAAGCCATTCACCCGGCGAGGTGTACTGTCAACTGTAAAGAGCTTATATGATACTTATGGTTTCATTGCTCCTGTTACCATCAAAGGCAGGCTGTTGCTTCGGGAACTCTTAAAGCAGACTAAAGACTGGGATTCTCCATTACCTGATGACGTAAAGCCAAAATGGATCAGATGGAGGAATTCCTTACAGGAGTTGGAAAAAGCCAGGATTGTTATCCTAAAAAGCGTTCAAAATGTAGCCTTTCCTGAAGAGCTAAGTGATATAAAAGCAGGATGCAATCTCTCACCTAAAAGTAGTATATGGAAACTTCATCCTATTCTGGATGACAAAGGTCTTCTGCGCGTTGGAGGCCGTATTGCTCAGGCAGGTCTTGAGAAGGAAGAATCCAATCCTGTGATCATTCCTGGTCAACATCATGTAGCAACCTTGCTTGTTCGACATTACCATCAAGCAGTCAAACATCAAGGAAGGCATTTTACTGAGGGAGCAATACGAGCAGCAGGGTATTGGCTGTCGAGTGCCAAAAGATGCATTGGAAGTCTACTTAAGTGTGTGACATGTAGAAAGCTTCACCATCCTACAGAGCTCCAACTGATGGCAGATTTGCCCGCAGAAAGACTTCAAGTGGCTCCACCTTTCACATATGTAGGAGTCGATGTATTTGGACCATGGCAGGTTGTTTCTCGCCGTACCAGAGGAGGCTGCTCCAATTCCAAAAGATGGGCAATCATTTTCTCATGTATGTGCACAAGAGCAGTGCACATTGAAGTTGTAGAGACATTGAGCTCAAGCGGATTCATTAATGCTCTGAGACGTTTTTTTGCAACAAGGGGACCCGCTAAGCAGATACGCTCTGATTGTGGCACAAACTTTATTGGAGCAGTGCAGGAGCTCAAGATGAATAAAGAAACTTCAGGCTCTGATCTTCAGAAGTATCTACAAGAACATGCTTGTACATGGATATTCAACGCTCCCCATGCGTCACATATGGGAGGTGCTTGGGAAAGGATGGTGGGTATAGCCCGACGTATTCTTGACTGTATGTCGCTTGAAGGAAAGTCCCTGCATCTCACACACGACGTTCTTGTAACCCTCATGGCTGAAGTGTCTGCTATCATTAATGCACGCCCTCTCCTGCCAGTATCTTCAGATCCTGAAGTTCCTTTAATACTCACTCCTGCTATTCTGTTGACCCAGAAAACCTGTGCGATCCCTCCGCCACTTAGCGAGTTTACAGATAAAGATCTTTTCAAGGCTGAGTGGAAAAGAGTTCAACATCTTGCAGAAACATTTTGGACAAGATGGCGCCGTGAGTATCTTGCCACTCTACAGAGTAGGCAGAAGTGGCAAGACAAGAAGCCTTGTCTCAAGGAAGGAGACATTGTGTTGATGAAGGATAGCCAAATCAAGAGAAATCAGTGGCCTATGGCTATCATTGCAAAAACACTACCTAGTAAAGATGGTCTTGTGAGGAAAGTGGAGTTGAAATTCATCAGAGAAGGTGTGCAGAAAAACTTTATTCGCCCTATATCAGAAGTGGTTCTGCTTTAGCTTTTATACTCGTATCTTAGGGGGAGTAAAGTGAGGTATTTGCATACCCCAGACGGGGAGTGTGCTGGGGCCTCATTTATAAAACTTTGCGTAGGATTTGCGTCAGTGGCATACGGATGAAACATAGGATGTGCGAAAATGTTGTTTGGAGGGCACAGTGTGGGAATTAATGCCAAAAAAGCCACTTGAGCATTGTGCATTACGTCATTACGCATTCATTGTGTTGGCATCGTGGCATTTTATTACCATCCATTTGATTGCATCTGACAAGCTACAGATGTGTTATGAGGAAGGATGAATTGCATAACATGCAAAAATTATTATTGCAGAACATATTTCACTTTTATTTTTGCAAATATGTTAATTTGCATTTCTGTTGTTATCTTCGTTTGATTTTGTTTGTTTTACACTGCAGATCGATCAAACGGGTGTTCATGTAGGCTGTTAATTGTAAGACTTGCTTTGTGAAGTCTTCATGTTATTTATGAGAGCCAGTATTGCCATTTATTTTACACAACGGTCTACAGTTTCACACACTTTCACATGTTTCTTCCATCTGCCGACGGTGTCGCCATTTCTCATTTCACCCGTTTTTCTGCGTACGCCTGGGTCAGAGCTTGCGTGAAGGACCGCACATTTTCCCGTCAGGTTTGCTTTTTATAAATACCAATTATTGCGTAGAGAGCGGCGTACGCCTTCTTTTGTGCGTACGAAACGTTTATAAATGAGGCCCCTGGACTTTAAACTTTGGTTTAAACAAGGACTTTTATTTTGATACTTATTTTTGAGTTTTCCTTAGGCCCTGTCCCAATATCCGCACTTGCTCCCTTGTGCCCCTCAATGCGCGTTCTCGCTAAGGGGTGCAAGACCGTAGGGTGTCGCGATCCTCTAAGAGTGTTCTCCAGGGGTGATCATAAGGGCACTTAATGCACCCTTTTGGCAAGTGCACATCAGACCTCACTTTGCTATGGGATATTACCCAGAATCCTTGTAGTGTCGTGACGTTTTCGAACAGCTAACCAATGGGGGAGAACGGTTGCTATGGTGCTGTTCGATAAAGGAAGGCCGCGAAATTTAAAAATATTAGTGTTATTGTGTCACGAAATGTAGTTTTAAGAGTTTTTCAATCGAGAATATAGTTGTTTAAAGCTCAAATCTGTGGTTTATTTATAAAGATGGCGCCTATTTAAAAATTTGATCTGACGTTTTCGGAGTTCCAGGTGTTCACCGTGCGGCGGGTGCTCAACGCTCATGTACCCCGCCTGGAACAGCCTTATATCGGCTAGTCATTCTGACGTTTCCCGTGAGCTGTATCTAGTGGTTAAACATGAGCTATAAATCGGCTTGTGTATATCTACCGGGCGATCTTTGGTCTCATTAATCTATGATTTGTTCCCTGGCAAATCGTTTTGGCTGAGGGCAAAGTGAAGTTTCATAACTTTATATATTTAGGCTATTTAACTGTAACGTTGTAACGTTAGCCTGTTGACTTATGTTTGACTGAATCTTTTAACTTGCTTTATTTCTTGACTAATATAGCTTCTTATACTTTTTACTTATACTTTAATAATGGCTATTATTGATCAATAAAACTGAAATTTAACAAAAAGAGACAGGGTTGTGCCATTTTATTTCATATAGCTTATGTAAGACTATTTTAATATATAGCCTAAATAATATATCACCAACACCATGTATTTTTTTTCATGTATGGGATGGGAAGAATTTCATATCAATTTCCATATTAACATAATTCAAATTGCATTTTGAATCGCTGTGAGGTTTACCTGAGCTTATACTGCCTTACTATTCAATCACAATTTATCTTAGCCAAAAACTGTTTTAATATTAATAACATTAACAGAAAGGTTGGTAGCTAAGAGTAAAAAAAGGATTGTGGAACCCTTTTTTCAGGATTTTTTAAGGATCCTTTTTTCATTCAAAGGATTGTGTCATGTTACAGCTATTAAAAGCAGCACACACATTAGCCAAATGAACGGTGTTTGCTCCCCTGATCACAACAGAAGTGAAGTAGATTGTGACGTGTGCAAAACTGTCCCAATTCTGCTCTTCACAGCTTCGGGCCCTTGCGCACTTACTCAGCCAAGTGCACTTTCAACAAGTGTCCACTTCAAGGAAGACCTTAGGGTGTAGTGTGGGTATTGGGACAGGGCCTTAGTTTTCCTATGGCTTCCTGTTTAAAAGAGGAAGTAGGCCACATTTCTTCTGTGCTTGAGTTGTGCAAGGTGCTCCATGTGGTTGCAGACATCCAGCTTCATCTTGCCTATCAAAGCCCTTTGCAATGCAATATCTGTAAGTGACTGTTTGATTTTGTTAATGAGCATTGTGTACTTTATGGTTGTGCTATGTAATGTAACATTAATTCAGCATGTTTGTTACTTTTTTCTACTCAAGTTTACAAAGTATTAATGCTGTTGATTATACAACTGTATTGTTGTTGTTGTTATTTGCCTTGTGTGTTTTAGCGTGCTCATTTTGATGATTTATGTATTTTGTGAAATTCATGCTTGTGTATTTTCTTTTCTTTGTAGTTTCACACTTTTCATGATTAAACTACATAAATTGCACCTTCGTGGAGTTTACTGTGGAAGTGTTTAGCGACTGGATAGCTGGATTGATTAAAACAGTGAGGCCAGTGACAGTGGGTCTAAAACTGGAAGTCTCTCAAAATAAAAAATAAAACTTTGCTGATGTTATAGCGTGTAATTGCATTACTTATCCTTTTTATTACAACAATTTATGTAAAATAAAGGACAAAGAGATTAAAAAAGGTGCAGATTTAATCAGAAATATGACAACTGCTGTAGCATGTTATCTTATATCTCGCTCTAAAGGTTTTAAACATTAACATAGAAAAATGTTTGAGGTTGATACAATTTTATTTCAATCTCTTATTCTCACCAAGGATGCATTTAAAAAAAAATAAAAAATACAGTCTAAAGCCGTACTATTTTGAAATATTACCACAATTTTAATATAACTATTTCAATATATTTTAAAACATGTTCAAAATATATTTTAAAAAGTAATTCATTCCAGTGATGGCAAAGCTGCATTTTCACCATCCTTACTCCAGTCTTCAGTGTCACGTGATCCTTCAGGAATAATTCTAATATGCTGATTTGGTGCACAAGTAACATTTCTTATTATTATCAATGTTGAAAAAATGTGTGTAGCTTAATGTTTTTGTGAAAACCAAGATACATATTTTTTTCAGGATTTTTTGAGAAAGTTCAAAAGAACAGCATTGAAATAGAAATGTCTTTTCTGTCACTTTTGATCAATTTAATGCATCCTTGCCAAAAATGTGTAATGTAACAAATATCTATTATTATTTTTCTATTATTGAAAATGTTATTCATTTTGAACTCATTATTTGGGCATTTCCCAATGAGGTAGGTATTTGGCTTCGGACACATCCCTAATGTACCAGAATTCACATGAACCGAACCCTAGACCACCTTTTCAAGCTGACGGGTGTGGTTCACTGGTGTGTGCACCCGAGTTCGGAAAACAGCTTTCACACCAACCAAATGAACCAAACGCTGACGTCAGATGGACTGGATCTGCACCACAAACTCTAGTGTGAAAGCAACCATAAAGTTTGCATCAATAAGTCTTTATTCTGTTTCAACTTACCAACTGTGTTGAATAGGTTTGTGTTTGCCACATCAGGCCAAAACACTCATATCGGATAACAAACTGATCTGACTTAAGGTTCAGCATAGTAGGAGATTAGATTTACATAAAAAGTCTATAAGAAGAGATTATAAGTGACATTATAAAGTTTATATTCGGACAGATATCATTTAGACAAAGGATCACACACTGTTCCTGTACCATTTAAAACATATGAACCTTATGTATTCAGATATTAATCCGTATGATCTTCACAGGTTAATAGCACTGAGAGATCGCTCGACAAGTCATTAGTTGTGTCATTTTAACTTTTAAATGAGCATTTACCTCAACCATATCTTCAAATGCACATCAGAACACATGCTGCTCGCTAATTGGCTCACAGCGGAGTGAGTCTAAACCTGGTGAATGTGAGTAAGACCACATAGGGACCACAGCGCTTTCTCAGAGGCCTGTACATTCATCATCATGCACTCTCATAATGTGGAGGGATGGGTGACCTCAAGAGCAGATGTGCCGGCAGCCCAGCTGTGGTCACCCATATTGATGAGAGCATCTGCAACCAGGCTTTTATTGCTTTATTTAGAGCTGTGTGAATCTAGGATACAGTAGCTACTGAGTCTGCATACACCCTGAACCTGATCACATGATGTGGTGCATGCTTTAAGATCGATGATGGTTAGACATGGCTCCAAGATGTGAAAAAGTCTCATGTCAAAACTTTTGGAGTCAAGTTGTAAATAAATTGTTGACACATTATAAATGAACTACATAATGTTATGATGTCATAGCCTCTAAAGTCATAAACTAAGCAAACATAACTTCACTAATGATTCCTACTTGTTGAGAAGTGCGTTGAAAGTGATGAAATAGCTGAGAAAATGAACTGGCTAGTTAGTAGCAAGCTAACTAGCCTATAGAACAGTGAAAACCTGTCAAGTAAACATCAGTAATTGGGACATATAGGGACATATAAGGGACGTCTATACTAACTGCCCGCATACCTTTTTGCCAAATGTTTTTACCTATTTGCCAAATGTCATATTTCTTTGAAAATGGTCAGATTCAAAAAAAAAAAAAAAAAAAAAAACTTTATCAAGCAACTCATCTAAGTGTGATTTCAGTTTCCTGAACATATCAGTGAACGTGAGTTTAGTGGACACTTATGATTATTGGAACTGGAAGCATTGAGTGACCACATTTTAATGTGTAATGTAAGCAGTGCTGGGTAGTAACTGATTACATGCAATCTGGATTGCGTAATCAAATGCCAAAACATTCTGTACTTGTAATAAGATTATTACATTTTAAAATACTTGTAATCAGACTAAAGTTACTCTTCTATTGATTACATGATTACATGTTATTCTCACAACGGCAGTAAATTTAGCATAATTCACTGAATCTTTTTTAAAATGTTCCTTTCTAAAAAAGCCCACAGCTTATATATGTTTAGAAGGTCTTTCAGGTTTTTGTAATTGAACACACAGACCGGCCTCTAGTCGTGTGCCTGTCACTGAAAACTGAGACGCACAGCGTTTGATCACTGGATTTACACAAATCATTTCACTTTGCAAAGTGAGTGCTTTTCTGAGTTATACTGAAAAAAGAGAAAGTTCTTAAATTGTATTAAACTAACCAAATGGATTTCGTCCAATGTGTTATAGACATATAGACTAAACAATAAGCATTCAATTTAGGATAACTTAAATAATTCAAGTAAACTGAAAACCATTAATTCAAGTGAACTTAAACCATTAATTCAAGTCAAACTAAAACCATTAATTCAAGTCAAACTAAAACCATTCATTCAAGTTAAACTAATATCATTCTTTCAAGTTAAATGAACACCATTGGTCGTAGTTGGTTTTACATGGTTGATTTTACTGGGGTTTATTTGTTCCTGTTTTGTTAAGATTACTTATTTTAATCACGTGAAACCACTGTCCATGAATGAATCATGTTCAGCTAAAGAGCTATTTTTTTTAGTGTGTTTAAGATGTGTTTTCTCAACATTGCATATCTAATCAACTCCTGTTGAATACGTTAATTATTATTTGAATTAACACTCAGTGAATCATTTAATCATGTCTTTGGAAGGCTTTTGTCTTTCAAACACATTAAAAATGGTACAAATTCATGTAATTTCGAATTTACATGCAATGCAGGGATTCCCCAACTTTTTTGTCAGCTGAACCTATTTGACCTATAATAATAATAAATAAATAAATACATTTAAGTTTGTCGTTCTCTGGTTTCAGTTAATGGTCACATGACATACAGGTAAACAAATCAAATATTTTAAAATTTTTCTAATTAAAGGTTTTAATCATGATTATTTAGTTTATTTTAAAATGGTTTATTTTAATTTTAAATTATGATTTAATTAATACCTTTTCAATAAATTCACAAATCCTCTGCTGTTCCATCGCAAATCCCAGTGTGGGAAACCTTGACATAATGTATTCATTGCACTTCATGTTGTTGATAACAAACAATGGAACATATTTTCTTTCTCTTTGTAATTTTATATCAATATGGTACAATATTACCCTGTTCAAATCAATGTGATAAAGTAATCTAATTACCTTAGATCATATTATCTTAAATGTGTATGCAATGGATTACATCACTAACAAATTTTTTTTGTCATGTAATTTGGAATCAGTAACCGACTACAATTTGTAAGTAATCTACTTAGCACCGAAAATGATGAATTAATTCTTGGCCATAAGTCACGTTTACTTTAAGCCATTGTCGTAAGCACACAGATGTCTGCTCTTTGTCAGATGGGGAAATCCTTTAGTCACCAACCACCTCGAGCCACACTGATAAGAATTTAACAGAGAGAGAGAGAGAGAGAGAGAGAGAGAGAGAGAGAGAGAGAGAGAGAGAGAGAGAGAGAGAGAGAGAGAGAGAGAGAGAGAGAGAGAGAGAGTGTCATAACACATAAACATGCCGAGCGCTTTGTTTATGAGAAAAATTGTGAAACCAAAAAGACTGCTACATGCATTATCAGCACTGTGTAAACCAAAATGTATGTTTCATACACAAGTAAACAAGATTCTCTAGAATTAAACACTGAAATGTATTAATATTACTGCACAGGTCCAATATTGTATTA
This sequence comes from Tiaroga cobitis, assembly GCA_030578255.1. NCBI lineage: Eukaryota > Metazoa > Chordata > Actinopteri > Cypriniformes > Leuciscidae > Tiaroga > Tiaroga cobitis. The sequence goes on from CM060599.1 coordinate 25,345,459, forward strand.
GCCAGACTGAAAAGCGACAGATGAATACTATAAAGTTTCAAACGACCTTTGACCTCAGGAACAAAAGATTCTCACTGGTTTAGAAGTTCAAACGACTCTTTAGTGAAACTTCTCCAACAGATGCCAGACAGTATAAGAGCGCACATGGCAGACACTGTTTCTGGATGCTCATGTAAATCTTTCAACTAAAAGCAATTACAGGTAACACAGGTAATATGCTCTCCGGGGCATTCTCTCTAAGGAGTTTGTCTTGAAAAACCATTGATATGTTTTGATATCTCTCACACCGACCACCTAACAGCATATTTACACATTGACAGTTTCGCTTATTTTTCAACAACTGTAACTAAACATAATAATCTCTATCAGCATCTAATCAAATTTAATTGTATTTATATACCTCTGTATACACAAAATATGAACTGCGTAAACTAACAGCTGCATGGCTGCATTCCCCTCCTCGGAGTTATGAGAGCTTGGCCTCGGGCGAGAAATGTATGAGTCATTAAACTTGTGAATGCGCTGCTATTGTTACACGATACACTCCATTTCATAATCACAAAACATTAAATGTGCACGGCCAATCAGCTGCCTGTCATACTTTTGCTGTAGAAAGATCATAATTTGTCTCAGTAGCAGTCTCTCATGAGCTGTTGAAATGTCAGCGCGTGTGCTGCGCTGTTCTGTCATGAGATGTGTTTACAATACGCCACTGAAACATAACAGAGCATGTCAGGAGGCCCTCGTTTTTGTTCAAACTGTGATTAAAAGGTTTGCGCTCTCTCTCTCTTTCTCTCTCTCTCTCTCTCTCTCTCTCTACTGTTTCCCATTTTTTTCTATCCCAACGCGGTAACCTGTCTGTCTCTCTCCCTTTCCGTCTCTCTCTCTCTCCTGCTCACAGTTCTCTCTCTCTCTCTCTCTCTCTCTCTCTCTCTCTCTCTCTCTCTCTCTCTCTCTCTCTGGTGGAAAGTCCCATGTGCATTGGGAGTTATGGGGTCAAGGCACGCCACTTGCAGCTGTGTGACCACATGAGAGAGAGCGGAGTGGAGGAGTGAGGAGATAATGAGAACCTCTGCGCTGTCAGATGCAGCCAGCTGCTGCAGCCAGATTAAAGACCAGCTTTACTGCTCTCCACACTGATCCACACTTCACACTGCTGCTGCTGCTGCTGCTGCCCAGGGTCCACACACTCACTCACTCACACACTCACTCACTCACTCGCTCGCTCGCTCATTTATGACTGTCTTTCAAACATTCATTCATTGCCATTCACTCATGCTTGTATTCACTCACCCATTCATTTACTCACTGACTCATTTATTTATTCATTCATTTACTCCCTCAATGACTCAACCCCTTTATGAATGAATGAATGAATGAATGAATGAATGAATGAATGAATGAATGAATTAATTAATTAATGAATGAATGAATGAATGAATGAATGAATGAATGAATAAATGAATGAATGAATGAATGAATGAATGAATGAACGAATGAATGAATGAATGAATGAATGAATGAATGAATGAATTAATTAATAAATGAATGAATGAATGAATGAATGAATGAATGAATGAATGAATGAATGACTAAATAAGTGAGTGTAAATGAATGAATCTCACTCTTTCATTGACTTAAGACCCATTCACTCTAAGGATGATAACTGTAACAATACATTTTTAATAATAGTCCAAATCACAAGTAGAACAATAACACACAGAGGAATGATATTGTTGCAATCACTTTCAGATTTTTTGACAGCCAATCAGACTTTAAAGAGCTGAGGTATTTAAAGGGCACCTTTTATGTTTAATATAGATGTTTGTGCATGTAAACATCTGGAAGCATCTGGCGACTTAGCCAACACCATTACCATATAAGTTATACTGTTTACAGCTGCTAATGAAGCCGAGCTGAAACCCGATTACATTTCAAACACAGACTGGGGTCTGCTGACCAATCAGAGCAGACTGGGCTTTTGGGAAATGTGGGCTTTAAAGAGAGAGTAACTGAAACAGCATTTTTTTTTTAGGGAGGGGGGAAAAGAGGTGCTGCAGCAATGCACATTATGATAAAAAATAATGTGTTTTGAACTTTAAATCATGTAAATGTATTCTAGCAGACCTCCAAAATAAAATGATTAACTTGTAAATAAGCTTAAGGGCACTTTAAAGCGGCAAACGACATAATTGCAATGTGAGCTTATAATAAGGCTACTGTATATTGTTGGTGATGCTAGGGCGCTAATAAAGTTATTTTTATAGTTATTGTTCATGGTGTGAACAGGTCTTACTGTCTTCACTCTTGCATTCTTTTATTGATTCATTGATTCATTCATACTTTCATTTGCTGGATTTTTCATTCACTCACTCCAATTTCTCATCAATTACACTCATATTCCTTCACTCACTGCTTTAATGAATGAATCAGAAAGTCAATGAATGAGTCAATGAAAGTCAATCAGTGAGTGCATAAGTGGATGCGTTCACTTATTAATTAATTCACTTACTCTTTTTAATGAAGCAGTAATGGTTGAATGAGTGAATAAGTGCATAAACGATTTAAGGTTGTCACATTCTACTGGCAAACAAATCAGTCTAATGTTTGACGCTGGAAATTTGTGTGTCAGAGTTCACCTAGTCTCAGCCTCAGACCCCACATGGACTATTGGCTGAACATCTGATGCAAAAACTTCAAGAGTTTTGAAGTCGTCATTTGATTGGTACAGGAGTTCCAGGAGACGTTCTTTAATGGTCCGCCTGGAAACAAAGCCGCTGTGATGCCAAACCCCCTTATGGAAGAAGAAAGGCAATGAGCGCTTTTAAGGATCAACTAAACACTGGATTTTCGAAAGTATGTGAAGTTCAAGCGCCAGTGTTGCAGTGAACTTGCACAACGTTCTGGAATTAATACATTGCCAGCGTCAAGGTCATGGGTTCGATTCCCAGGGTCATTTTGGATAAAAGTGTTTGCCAAATGTATAAATATAATGGGAGACAGAGAGAGTCCCATTAATTCACACCTGCACCTATTTACTCACTCAAAGTTCTTTATGAACATTCACTCTCTGTCCTATTTGCTCACTCACTTGTTGAGCCGATATAATCCACATTGCTTCATCTACACGTTCTGCATAATTTAGTAATTTCCTCACTGACTAATGCTTTTCTTTCAGTGTGGGAAGCCCCACGCATCCATCACTCACACTCCTTTACTGCAGCCCCTCACGCTGCTTCCGCTCGCGTCTGGCACACACTTCAAACTCTCCGTAATTAAACACATTCCTGTCCATGAAACATTTCTCCTCTTTCACTAGTGGCAAACTGGGTAAACTGTAATATTCAGAGAAAAATAGGAATGCCTTACAAGTCATTTTCCAATACATTAACCACTGATTAAAATCTTCAAACGGCGTCCCCATTCTCCTCTCCTAATCACGTTTCACACAGCCACTCCTTTTTTTTCTTCTTGTTTTGGTTATTATCATGCTCTCATGGTGGCAGTGTGTCATTACTGTCTGTTTCTTACTGAATATCCAAAGAATGCACAATGACTCACTCGTCTTCATGTTCAACCGCCGAAGCTGGCAGAAGAGAACAGAGAGAGAACCTAAAAAGGGAGACTTCCCTCTTAGAAATAGATTGGACAATTAGCTATCATTGGCAACCACTTGCTCTGTAATGGTTTCGGGGGTGGAGAGGCTTTCCTTCTTTTTTTTTTTTTTTAACCACATCATCTGAACAGCTAATAACAGTCATTTCCATGTGTCCAAACCGCCAGACAATGAAACCTGCAGAGGTACTGAAGGAGTTGTGGGCGGGATTTCTCCACCGTAATAAAATCCCAGAGGTGACTTCACTGCCTAGCCTTCTAGTCAAAATCCAAAAATGTCAATTAAGACTAAGTGTATCCCATCAGTCAAAAGGACACGGGAGGTATCTGCGCTCAGTTGTGGTTGACACCTGAGGATGAAGCGTATACCTGTGTCACAGTCTGTTTGTAACGCCTTCAAGCTAACTTATTCAGCTCTTTTGTGCTCTGTTTGTCTGTGTAAAAGAATACCCTTATGTCATAACCCTGAGAGGTGCAGCTGGCCCTCATACATTGTTTCAAAAGGCATTGATAATCTAGTTGGCACCTACTACAAGAGAGAATGTCTGAAACACCTTTTCATGTTTTATCTTGTGAGAATAAATACGCTAAAACAAACAATAGACCAAACAAACCAAAAACCGGCCCCACATTGCAAACTAAAAAGAAGGCACAGTTCACCCAAATTCTAAAATTCTGTCATCATTTACTCACCCTCATGTCATTCTAACCTTTCTTCTGTGTAACATTAAAGAAGATATTTTTGAAGAATGTTTATTGTCCAAAACAACCCTGGACTTTCATTGTATGCACAAAAAAACACATTTCTCAAAAGATCTTCTTTTGTTTTCCATAGAGAGAGAAAAAAAGACGAGAATAAGAGACAAAGACAAAATTTTCATTTTTGGGTGACCTATCCCTTTTATGAGTAAAAGATCATTGGGTTTCTTCAAATATAAAGGTCATTAATAATCATTTGGTAATGCTGGTTTTGTTTCTGAAGCCTAAGATGGCATTTGTGGCACTTATAGTCTCTATTACTTTTTGATGTAAGGACAAACATTTAAGATCAGGCAGGTTGTAACATTAAAGTACTGAGAGGCACTGGCACTCCCCCTAAGACATGTTCCAATTTGCCCTCTCCTCTCTCTTCCTCCTTTCCTCTCTCCATCTCCTTTTATTTTTCTTCTCTCTCGCTCCTGTTTTTTTTCGTAGTGCAAGCTTATGAAGCTTAAGCGAGGGTTTGATGTGACACACATCGTCATGCAGCTCCACAGTGAATCAGGGTTCAGATGGGCGGCTTGAGTCGGGAGGGAAAAATAAGAACATTCCATGCTAACCCACCTGTAGGTAATGGTAGGACGAGCTAATGTTTGCGGACGATTTACTTGTGTCAAAGAGGCATAAATATGTTGCGGTTCAAATATAAATTTGCCAACCGAGCTATCCTCACTCTCCTTTACAACAGATGAATTGTACTCTATTTGTAATTGTTGATCTTTCAGAGATTGTCAGCTTCCAAAGAGAAACTGTGAAATAATGCTTTTGGTTTTAGACATACAGAAAGTGGTGCACAGTTTTAGACAGATGCAGAAAACAGGAGGAAAAATGCCAGGAATGATCCTTATACTCAGCACGGCAGGTCTGTGCACGGCATGCTGAACTTCTGTTTGTGAGCAGAATTAGCCTCGGGCTCTAGTCATTTTTCATAACAAAGGGCTGGAAGTATAACTGATTAGTGTGTATCGAAACTACACTCACTGAGACCAATGCCTCCACATCCAATGGACTGACAAAATATTAATCTATATACTTGCACAAGCCTTGCATTAATATTTATTTGCATGCTGTTCTAATGCAATAATTTGATGCATTGTAGTACTTAAAAATGCCACACTGAGTAAAAAAAAGAGAGAAGGAAGTAAGTCTAATTTGATTTAGCTTTGTTCTGTTGTTTCTTTGGTTTGTTTTTTTGTTTTCGGAAGGTTTGATGTTTTCAGTATCATGTCATATAATTTCTAAGTCAAACATATATTTGGGAAACCACATAGAGATGAATGGTCTATTCACTAGATCCCTATAATACCAACCTATTTTGTTTGATGTTGCATCAGGTGGCCACAAAAAGAGGAACATTCATTTGTATGTAAATATGGCATTTGAGTGAAGGGACAAACATTTTCTCTCATAGACAGCATTGCAAATGAGTTTTGCATTTTTCTTCAGTGTTTGCTTACCTTTTTGTCACTGCAATGTGCGCATTTAAGATGAAATATGATTTTAACGCGGAACTGAGGCTACATTGAGGTTATATATTATATCAGTTCTGTCAAATTTTATATAGAAGACAGATACAGTTTTTGGGTTGTTTGTCTGACAGTTTTAAACAACCGTTTACTGTCACTACACTAAAAAAATGGTGTAGGGTTAACTTTAAAACTATTTTCTCTTAGAAATGACTAGTACATTTTACAAATAATTACAAAGAAATGACAAAGAACTACAAAGAATTACAAAGAAACAGCACACTGAAATAAACGTTAAAGTGTTCATGCTGATTTAAAAATTTAAGTTTAGTCAACTTGAAATGTGTCAACTTGGATATTTGAAATAAAACTTAAAATTGTAAGGCAGCACAAACACTTTTTTAAGTTGAGAATTTTCTTTACAGAGTAGAAACTCTGAAATAGTATTTTCTTGTAAAACATACTCAAAAATAATTTTGTTATAAAACTTTGTTTTATTTACAACTTTGAAAAATCCTTTTACTGTGTGAATTTGTTCTTTCTTGTCTCCTCTTTTTTATATACGTATATCAACCTTTGCCTTCCTGACTATCAATAAAATGGCTCAAATGCTCTCATCTAATATAGGCCTTCCATAAAACATGGCTTGTGGCTTGTTTGGGTCAGTCACTGAAAAAAAATGGACGAGGAGAGAGGACAGGAGGAGAAGGAAGAGAAAAAAAGAGAAACGATTGTGGAGCATAAGATTAAAGGGTAAGGTTGCTTCTACTTTTTATGTTATTAATGTTGAAATTGCTAATTATACTCTTTAGAAGTTTTGAAGGCTGGTTGATGATGCAGCAATTTAACTCATTTAGTCCAGATAACTTTGATCAAAGCTGTAGAGCCCAGGGTCACTGTGAGAGGGTCGGAGCTTAGAGGTAAATCATGGGGCATAGAACACTTGATTTCCAGGATGACCATGCGTAAACATTTTCAAAGACTGTATTTAAATATGTCAGAATGTGGTGAGATGGTGGGAGGCCCCGTTATCCCAGCCGTCTGCATGCTAACCTCTGCAAAACACCAGATAGATACATGAAAATATGTGGCCGAGCTTGTGATAAAGGCTTGTTTTCTGATATTAGAGCATTTTGGCACATTATTAGGTATTTTAGGCATTTTAGGGCAATCAAGGGTGAAATGGCTCCTGAAAGGAACAAAGATAAACCTCCGTACCTTGCGCACTGGAATTACCTTCTTTTTCTGTTCATTAAGCTTCATATATGTGGGAATGAAAATAGGAAATAGATCATCTGTATGTACTCTTCTGAAATCCAGAGCAGGAACAAGTATATTTAGTGAATGATGAAATGAATGAATGATGATCTTCAGCTACCAAACCTGATAGCTCATCTCACTTTGGTCATTTACCTGCAAAAATGGAAGCAGATGATCTTCAAGGACCTCAAATATTATACCACCGTATAGTAAGCTGGGAACCACATCTGCTGCATTATAGCTATGAAAAAGGGCTGGGTCGGCTGTAAAACAAGGATTTCTCCAGTCAAGCGACTAATTTCTTCTTTTCTCCAAGAACATGGACCGCTTTTGATTCAACATTCATGTCATATGCTCACTGATATCCTGTTGTGTGGATGTGATTAATATTTGGTCAATGAAAATAAAGCCTTTTGTTGTAGTTCTTGCAGAAGAGGAAGTAAACACTTGCAAAAAAACTTAATTGAACAAATGTGGTTTTGCCTCCGCCAAGTAATATGTTATTGCGCTTTTACCAGTCGCAATTAAAACCCGCGGCTACCATATAGGCACACCAGGCAACATATTCGAAGTTCTGAAAAAGACACAAAATCCCCAGACCTCCCTTACAAAAAATAACTGCAGTACAATGAAGTACAACTGCAGTAAAACTGCAGTTTAAAGCAGTATAACTGCAGTACAATGAAGTACAACTGCAATAAAACTGCAGTTTAAAGCAGTATAACTGCAGTACAATGAAGTACAACTGTAGATTTGCAGTATTAACGAAGTATAGATACAATTTAACTGCAGTACATTGAAGTACAACTGCAGTAAAACTGCAGTACAAAAAGTACAACTTCAGAATAGTGAAGTAAAACTGCAGTACAACTGTAGATTTGCAGTAAAATGAAGTAGCCTATAGATACAATAACTGCAGTTCAGTGATACACTTTAAAAAGTGATAGACTTAAAAAAAAAAAACTCAAAGTCAGGGTCTAAGTAATTTCACTTTAATGGCAATGAGATCATTTTTGTTGCCATTAAAAAGTGAAATTACTGAACCTAAATAAAGGAGCTTTATGAAAAAAAAATCAGATGAACTTTTTGGTTTTTGCATCCGATGTCTTGGTCTACCATTAATATTACACTGCAGCTAGTCTCGCGTAGCCAGACCTTCAGACTGACGGCTGAAGGTCTGGAACTAGGCTTGTTTGAGATGCGCCTTGCCTCGCCTGAAATGTAGTCGAGAGTAGGCGGCTGCAGCGAGGGGAGGAGTGAAAAAAGCGCAGGCAAGCCGGACAGATCTCTCTTCTCGCAGTGGATCAGACACCTGTGAGATCAAAGGTGGATATCGCGGGATTCACGGGATTCACGCTCGTGCATGGTGTTGCTAATAAACTGGATGTAATTTAAGTTTTTTTGCTTTTATATGAAAATAAATATAATGAACAAGACACACAAAGTACTTATTTAATTCCATTTTAAATAGGCCTACGTGTTTATCAATCATTTTTTCTTTAATACAGACATGTGTTTTTATTAAAAAAAATAAAAATAAAATTACATCACATAGATCGCACTGTCAGAGAGTTTGGGAATGTCCACACATAATTTATTGCTACACATAAAACATGATATCAGAGTTTTAAAATCAAACATTTTAAAGAAGAACAATACATCACGGTTGTTTAAACCAACGAGCATTAAGCTGTGTCGTCAGCAAGTCGTTTCCCATCATGCTTTTGATCAGCGCAGTCGGTGGAGAGCAACTGCGCGCGACTGCAGAATCCGACACGTGCGCCTTGCGGTCGCGAGAGTTTTTTGACATACGCCGGCATGACATCAGAGCAAGGCGGACCGCACTCGGACACATTTCTAACCGGCATGCATCTCGCGCTGATCACCGGTGATCGGTTCTGCGCAGATTTTGCTCATCTCAAACAAGCCTATTCATAGCAGCTTTCTTTGGCCAAGGCCCGCCCATAAGGCCGTTTGACCGACATGTAAAACAACCAATTACAGTTCGTTTCGTTCAGCGTCACGTTTCGGTGCGTGGAAATGTCCCCACAACAACAGACCTGCGTGCAACAAGTCAGTCAGCATAGAAAATCAAAGAAGGAGAAGAAAACTTCAAGAGTCTTTCCCGTGAACCTCGCATACTTTTGAGAATTCTACGTTTAGCTGATCTTGATAAATGCTCATTGTCACTCATGTAAACACAACAGTTTTTCTTCCGCAATCACACGTCTGCGCTTTGTTTCCCGGCGGACCGAAAATAAACGCGACACTCGCGCCCCCCCCGGAAATCCGATAAAATTCAACCAATCAGATGACGACTTCGACATTCCTGAAGTGTTTCCAGTTAAGTGTACCATATGCATCAGACGTTTAGCCAACGTTCAGTGGGCGTGACGTCTGAGGCTGAGACTACACTGCAGCCTACTGCAGTTAAAGGGATAGTTCGGCCAAAAATGATATTTAACCCATGCATTACTCACCCTCAAGCCGTTCGAGATGCATATGTCAATCTTGTTTCAGACGAACACATTTTCAATTATTTTAGAAAATGTCTTAGACCCTTCAATGGATATAATGTGAAGCAATGGGGTCCACCTCCTTCAAGTCCCAAAATGTGAATACATCCTTCACAAAAGTAATCCATCCGGCTCCAGGGGGATAAACGAAGGCCTTCTGAGGGTAATCCGTGCGGTTTTGTCGTAAAAATATACATATTTAAAACTTTATAAATGAAAATATCTGACTTCCGGCAACGATCGACGCGCGTGCGTTCACGCGCTTTCTTGTTTTGTTTTGCTCTGCTCTCTGGCTGCGCTGGCGCGTTCGTTCTACGTCACAACAGTTCCTACGCTACGTCTTACCTCGTACGCCGACTTCCATCACCCGTGAACGCGCGTCGATCGTTGCCGGAAGTCAGATATTTTCATTTATAAAGTTTTAAATATGTATATTTTTAGGACAAAACTGCACGGATTACCCTCAGAAGGCCTTCGTTTATCCCCCTGGAGCCGGATGGATTACTTTTGTGAAGGATGTATTCACATTTTGGGACTTGAAGGAGGTGGACCCCATTGCTTCACATTATATCCACTGAAGGGTCTAATACATTTTCTAAAATAACTGAAAATGTGTTCGTCTGAAACAAGATTGACAGATGCATCTCAAACGGCTTGAGGGTGAGTAATGCATGGGTTAAATATCATTTTTGGCCGAACTATCCCTTTAAGCTGCGTTCACACTACACGCGACCAAGCGACACGATACTATTCATTATCAATGGTGAGCGGGCGACTTCAGGCGACACGCGCGACAGCGACCGTTGGGTTGTGTCCAGCGACGCGACAAAGTTGAGAAATGTTTAACTTTATGCAAATGAAGAGCGATTTTCGAGAGCGACAACCAATAGGAGTGAAGTCAGTGGAGTGTGTCACTCTGAGTCTGACCGAGGCAAGTTGAACAAGAAGCTCATTTTAGCCGTCAGAAACCTTCCTATAACTTATGATATATCTCCGTGTACATACAGTGGTGTTCACTGTACTGACTCCATGACAGAATGGTTTCGGGAACCCAGATAGACCGGTATTTGCCCGATTGCTGCAGTTAAATAGCCGCGATGGCAAAGAGCACTCACTGTTTATCGTTCATCTTTAATATTATGCATTTTATGTACTGATTCCATTTATATTGAGACTTTTCCAAAATATTTGTTTGTAGCGGCAGTAAAACGTGTTTGTTGTCTAGAATAGAGTAACATCCGTGAATGTCACTCACAGACATTACTAGGCAACCAGTGGGAACGCCCTCCAGCGCAGCCACTGGCGACCGGCAGCGACAAAGTCGCGGGTAGTGTGAACGCAGTTCCCTTTCAAGGCGGTAACTTCGACATTACGTCATACTGACGTATAGGGGAACTCCTCCCTTCTCCATTTTCACTGAAATCTTATAGGATAACGCCAGCTGGAGACAGCTGGCCAATTGACGCAAAACATGCAAATGCTGACCGGTCCGCGGGCAGTATAAATAGCATGGACGCGACAATTACGTCAGAATCTCTTTCTTCACGCTAGAAGTCTTATCTGAAGTCATCGTGGAAGTTGCAATAGAGGTTACTCACCACGTTTCCTCCCCGCATCCGATGGCTGCTACATGCCAGATATGTGCGGTATTGACTCGCTCTACCCAAACAAGGATCTACCGAGGCCGCACTCACGGACGACAGGCATGTGCCGGTCTACCAGTGCGCGCCCTCATAAACCCGGGCATCAGCTGGGATGAGGCCCACTGCCGCCAGCGGCCGCTGGTGGGCCCTCTCACGCCCAAAGAAGAGTTGAATAGCCCGGTATCTAAAAACAACCAGGCTACTTCAAGAAAGATTCCGTCTTCACGACGTCCTATGGTAAGTCATGCGAAAGACGCATCCAGAGAGACGAGGCAAGGCCATGGCTCTGTGTCTAAAGGCGCGAAAGTGGGCATTTCCCCCTGTGTCTCAGTGGCGAAACCCAAAGCCGTCGCACGGGAGACCCGTGTTCGATCCCAGCTCTCGCAGCATATAAAATTTTGTCTCGCCGCGGCCAGACTTTACACCGAAACTTTTGATCTCTATACGGTCCAGCCTTCCTCGATGTCTCTCTTCGTCGGCACCTCGTCCCGCCTAATTCGGCTACAGCCGCCAAAACGGTTCGAACCCGAACGAACCGGATCTTCACCGTTGGCAGAGGGCGGGACCGGTAATGTGGCGACACAGGCCACGGAGAGCGCCGCGCCAGGACGCCCCGCTCTGGTAATGGAGGTGCACAGCTACAGCTTATGTCGTCAGGCTGCCCTGTATCCTTCAGTGCAACTGGCCATTCTGATTTAACCACGTATCCACAGTTGTTGTCGCTACGCCACTGACGCTGTGTTTATGTTCACACTGCTCACTGATATGTGCTATAATTTGTGCCGTTATATATTGTTATATCATTATATATTGCCCTGTATCCCTCAGTGCAACTGGCCATTCTGATTTAACCACGTATTCACAGTTGTTGTCGCTATGCCACTGACGCTGTGTTTATGTACACACTGCACACTGATTTGTGCTATGATTTAACTGTTATGCCCTTATATATTGCCCTGTATCCCTCAGTGCAACTGGCCATTCTGATTTAACCACGTATTCACAGTTGTTGTCGCTATGCCACTGACGCTGTGTTTATGTACACACTGCACACTGATTTGTGCTATGATTTAACTGCTATGCCCTTATATATTGCCCTGTATCCCTCAGTGCAACTGGCCATTCTGATTTAACCACGTATTCACAGTTGTTGTCGCTATGCCACTGACGCTGTGTTTATGTACACACTGCACACTGATTTGTGCTATGATTTAACTGTTATGCCCTTATATATTGCCCTGTATCCCTCAGTGCAACTGGCCATTCTATTAACGACGTATTCACAGTTGTTGTCGCTACGCCACTGACGCTGTGTTTATGTACACACTGCACACTGATATGTGCTATGATTTAACTGTTATGCCCTTATATATTGCCCTGTATCCCTCAGTGCAACTGGCCATTCTATTAACGACGTATTCACAGTGTTGTCGCTACGCCACTGACGCTGTGTTTATGTTCACACTGCACACTGATATGTGCTAAGATTCGCGCCGTTATATGCTGCCCTGTTTCTTCAGTGCAAATGGCTATTCTGATTACCACGTATTCACAGTTGTTGTACGATGAAATGACGCTGTGTTTACGTGCACTCTACAAACCGTTATGTGTTCATGGTTCATGCCGCTAAAAATTGCCCTGTATCCTTCAGTGCAACTGGCTATTCTGATTCACAGTTGTGCGATGCCACTGACGCTGTGTTTATGTACACTGATATGTGTGTGTGTTATGCTTATGCCACGATATTGCCCTGTACCCTTCAGTGCAACTGGCTATTCTGATTACTACGTATTCACAGTTGTTGCGATGCAACGGACGCTGTGTTACGTACACACTACGCACTGTTATGTGTATGATTTATGCCATTATATTTTGCCCTGTTCCTGTATCCTTCAGTGCAAATGGCTATTCCGATTACTACGTATTCACAGTCGTGCGATGCAACTGACGCTGTGTTACGTACATACTACACAGCGTTATGCGTTGGGATTTATGCCATTATATATTGCCCTGTAATTTTCAGTGCAAATGGCTATTCTGATTACTACGCAGTATGTATTCACAGTTTTTTGCGATGCAGCTGACGCTGTGTTTATGTACACACTACACACTGTGTTATGAATTTTGCCGTTGTTATTGCCCTGTATCCTTCAGTGCAAATAACTATTCTGATAACTGCGTATTCACAGTGTGGCGCGATGCAACTGACACTGTGTTACGTACATACAACTCACTGTGTAATGGTTTATGCCATTATATATTGCCCTGTGTCCTTCAGTGCAAATGGCTATTCTGATTACTACGCAGTGCATATTCACAGTTGTCGTGTGATGCAACTGACGCCGTGTCTATGTACACTCTACACACTGAATGTGTTATGATTTATGCCGTTATACATTGCCCTGTATCCTTCAGTGCAAATGGCTATTCTGATTGAGTACACAGTTGTTGTGCGTTGCAACTGACGCTGTGTACACGCTACGCACTGATGTGCTATGTTTACGCCGCTAAATATTGCCCTGTATCATCAGTGCAACCGGCTATTCTGACTTACTATGTATTCACAGTCGATGTCGCGATGCCTCTGACGCTGTGTTTTTGTACATACTAATGTGACTATGCTATCGCGTTGCCCTGTATCCTTCAGTGCACCTAGCTATCCTATCTAACTGTGCATAGTCACACTTTGTCGCTACGGCGACTTGCGGCATCTGTGTCCACACTGAAGCGTTATGCAGTTATGTTGCTAACGTAACTGACCATTATGTGAACTGTGCATATTCATGCAGTTTCGGTCGCTTCGTCGACTTGCACCGCATTATACACTCAGATGTTTGAAATGTGCACACTGATGGGTATTGCTGTTATGTTGCCCTCTATCCTTCAGTGCAACATCCAGCTATCCTATCTAACTGCATATTCTGTTCTGTCGCTATGGCGACTACACGGCACGTAAAAGGACGTGTTTTTGCTTTTTTGTTGCCCTGTTTCCTTCAGTGCAAAACTAGCTATCCTAATCTAACCGTGCATATTCGCAGTTCTGGATGTATGTACATAAACGGATGTGTTATGCTGTAATGCTGCCCTGTTTCCTTCAGTGCTGCTAGCCATCCTAATCTAACTATGCATCTTAGTTTCTGTCTCTACACAGTTTCTGTTGCTACAGCGTCTTACGCTGCGTTATGTACATGCAAGGATGCGCTATTCCTTACTTACTTGTGTTATGCTGCCATGTTGCCCTGTATCTTCAGTGCAACTAGCTATCCCAGTCAAACTGTGCATATTCACAGTCTCCGTCGATACGGCGACATGCGCTGCATTTATTTACAAATGGATGTGTTCATGCAGCCCCGTATCCTTCAGTGCCTAAATACTGAGCTAACTGCGTGTATTAAGTTGGGGCTACAGCGACCTATGCTGTACGTGCATGTGCTGTGCTGTTATATTGCCCCGTTCCTATCAGGGCAACTGGTTTTTCTGTGCTAACTCATATATTCACAGTTGTAGCTACAGTTACGACTGTGCTTGTGTGCTTACTGAGGTGCTATGCTATTATGGGGCTATTTTCTAACTGCGTATATTCACAGTTGTTGTCGCTACGGCCACTGGCACTGTGTTTATGTACATTCAGTTATGTGTTGATGTGCACTTCTGTACATTGGCTATAGAACATCGGCTATGTTCTACAAGGTGGCACCCCAGCCCCAAGCTGTGGAACCTACTTGTGTGTCCGCTGCTGGGTCCTTAGTTGAGCAAGACACTTCACACTGACAAGTGCTGAGACGGAGCTCTCCCTGAGATGGCCTTACCACCGGCTCTCGCCCCAGCGAAGCACTTGGAGACTTACGCTCATTCTAGTGAATAGTGTCGCATTGTCTCGGACCTGATGACTGCAGCGTCACTCTCAGTCCGATACCAAGCTACGTTCCGAAGTCGCTTACACCGTTCAGAGCACAGGTTGATCCCTGACCGCCTTATCTGCTGAGTTCAGCCTCGCATGATGCCGATGCTCAGAGTGATGTTGGTCCTGTAAGGGATTTGTGGATGTACGTGGATCACTAGGCAGCAGTCTTCCAGCTGGTTGTGTGCTTGGTGGATGGTACTAGGGACGTGATGTTTTATACAGAGACTTTCTCTCTGAATTCGACGCTTTAAATGGTTGCTTAATGCCTACGGGATTTAGGGATGCTGGCTGTCTTCTCAGAACACATTCGCCATGGTTCCAAGTTTGATGCACCACCTTAGCGTCGTGGGGTCGGTGAGTTTTATCAATGTACTCATGAAACTGTTACCACCAGCTGTGCAGTAGTCTGTATTGCAGAGTTACCATTGCTGCTAACTCTGTGTTATGACTATAAGGTTACATAGCTGTTTCCACATTACGCAGTAGTTTCCAATGTACTGTTAACTGCGTGTGGCTTAAGGTTATGCAGCTGTCACCGCTATGCCGTCGACACTGTGTTAGCTCTTGTGCTCGAGTGCTTATGGTGTTGTGCTGCCCTGTCCAGTGCAGCCTTCGCCTCATTGCAGTGGATGCGCAACTTGGTAAAGCCGGAGCAGACGTTGGTCTAGTTCGCCTATCAGTTTTGAGTGCTCCTAGCGGCGCTGCTGGCTTAGAACTGTGTTTCCTGTGGGAGTGTAGCTTGACCCCGTTCAGGGCTTATCTTCACTGCGCTCACGGCGGGATTCTATACAGTTCCCATATACGTCAGTATGACGTAATGTCGAAGTTACCGCCTTGAAAGGGAACGTCTCCGGTTACTATCGTAACCTCGGTTCCCTGAGAGGCGGGAACGAGACATTACGTCAACCGCCGTGCTCGCCGTTTGATCAGCTGTGCTAGCGTTCAGTCTTGATTCTGACGTAATTGTCGCGTCCATGCTATTTATACTGCCCGCGGACCGGTCAGCATTTGCATGTTTTGCGTCAATTGGCCAGCTGTCTCCAGCTGGCGTTATCCTATAAGATTTCAGTGAAAATGGAGAAGGGAGGAGTTCCCCTATACGTCAGTATGACGTAATGTCTCGTTCCCGCCTCTCAGGGAACCGAGGTTACGATAGTAACCGGAGACGTTATGCTGTATTGTGCGACACTAACTTAGCCCACGTGACCAGAGCTTCCTTCGCGCGAGCGCACCGCGGTCGTTGTCCTGACAACGAGTCTCGAGAGCAGCTGATGCTCGTTACGGCCAGCCTGCGTCTTTTCCCGTGGTGTCTGCTCCATAAAATACGGTTTGGTTAATTTCCTTACTGAAAATATCGTTCATATACGTTCATTTTTATGGACTATCACAATTAAAACACAAAGACATTACAGCATTACAACCCGTGGTGACGGTCATTCACAAGTGGGACGGAAGAGAAGCGTTTTCTGGAAGAAAAGAAGTTCATTAGCTACGCGAGGTGGAGTGTTGGCCTTGTCAAGTCATTCAGTTTAGAGGTGAGTATAACGTATAATGTCCTCATATCTGTTTATTTTAAATTTAGATTAGTGTAAAAAAGACTTTATATGTTATTCAAACCGGTGAGCAAATAAGAGGAAACGCCGCTTCCGTACTGTAGCGTAGTTTTACACTGTTTACGTTATGTTTTAGAGCTGCGTCACGGCAGATTGTGCATGTTTGCAGCATTATTTTCTTTATCACTTTTAATGCATTTTTTTTAACTATCTGTATTGTATAAAGCGCTATACATAATGGTGACTTTACTTAAATTGTTTCAATTTAATATTAGGAATATTTGGAATATCAGACACTAATAGGGCTGCACGATTTGGGCCAAAATGATTATCACGATTATTTTGATAAATATTGAGATCACGATTAATTATCACGATTATTTTTTGATTTTAACCAAAACAAATTGTATTGTCACATAGGCTAATTATAACTGCTTTCACATACATATTGTGATACATTCCTGCTAATGTACAACTATGTGCATCAAAATAAAACAGGTCCTCTTATTCACCAAAACTCAGTGCATCTCCTAAAAGAATAAATACAAATACATAAAACAATAAAGAAAATGTAGCAGCTTCAACAGGGCACTATTTTACATTGTGTAAATATATTTTAGGAAGCAAAATATGAACTTACATTGTGCCTGCATAATGGATGAGAATAAAATGCGCAAAATATACAATCAATAAAAAAAAATATTCCATAACAGAATGTAACCAAATGAGAAGATTTCAAGGCAGAACTGCACTATGGAAGTTCGATTAATGGATGAAATTCAGAGTCATTGTTATTTGACGCTTAAGAAATGTAAAATGTTGTGGTACAGTGTTAGTGATTAGTTGTGAAGTCTTACTGCATTAATTAAATCTAAAATCCTCCATATGAAAGTTTATATGCTCGAATTATTTCCATTTATTAAACAATTGTTCAAAACAAGACGTTTGTAGTACTGATTATTGGAGTCCATTAATCGAACTTTCATGCCTCTTATATAGTAATTTATATATGTAGTATGTACCAATTTACTAATACAAATGCTCACACTCGGTCTCTCACGCGCACTGTCACTCGTTCTCTCTCGCGCGCAGACACACTCGGTATCTCTCGCGCGCTGTCGCTCGCACGCAGACACACTCGGTATCTCTCGCGCGCTGTCGCTCGAACGCAGACACACTCGGTATCTCTCGCGCGCTGTCGCTCGCACGCAGACACACTCGGTCTCTCACGCGCACTGTCACTCGTTCTCTCTCGCGCGCAGACACACTCGGTATCTCTGTCGCTCGCACGCAGACACACTCGGTATCTCTCGCGCGCTGTCGCTCGAACGCAGACACCCTCGGTATCTCTCGCGCGCTGTCGCTCGCACGCAGACACACTCGGTCTCTCACGCGCACTGTCACTCGTTCTCTCTCGCGCGCAGACACACTCGGTATCTCTCGCGCGCTGTCGCTCGCACGCAGACACACTCGGTATCTCTCGCGCGCTGTCGCTCGCACGCAGACAACAGTATCTCTCGCGCATTTTCGAGCGCGCTCTTGGACACTCGGTCTCTCTCGTGCACTGTAGCTCACGCGCAGACACATTCGGTCGCTCGCGCGCACTGGGGCTCATGGAAGCACGTGATCAGACAGTGGTTTACGGAGCGCAAGATTGGCTTTGAAAAAAAAAGCTTTGATACGGAGCGGAACGCAATGACGCATTTTAAATATCGTTTGATCACGCGAATTTGATCGTGGGAAGCCAAAATCGTGATCGCGATTAAATTTCGATTAATTGTGCAGCCCTAGACACTAACTTACTGGATATACACAAAAATACAAACAACTATGTTTAATAGTTTGACATTAATGGGCAGAAAATGATAAAAAAAAAAAATACTTTTTATGGTGTGATTATTTAGGAAAATGCACTGGTAACAACTAAAGATCAAAAATGTAATTGAACAGAAGATAATGGCTGCTGTGAAACAAATATGCACTCACAAAATTAAAAAATTGTGTCTTTCTGCTTTTTTCCAGAAATGCATGTTATTGGGCAAATTGCGTAGACTGTCAATGGAGTGACAGAAAGCTCTCAGATTTCATCAAACAGATCTTCAATTGTGTTCTGAAGATGAACGAAAGTCTTGCGGGGTTGGAATGACATGAGGGTGAGTAATTTAACTTTTTATCTGGAGTGTTCAAACTCATTATTTATGTAGAACAATAAACCATAAATTAACTGGAAATAGTATGAATACTTTCCACAAACACTTGCAGACACCAAGTTAAAGGAACACGCCACCTTTTTTTTGAAATAGGGGTTATTCACTGTCTCACCTACATTTAGATAGGTGGGCATATGCATTTTTGTCTATATGCATGTATTGTCTTAGTCTGGCAGCGCCGCCGCTAGCTTAGCTTAGCATAATGAATGGAATCATTTGTTGCCGGATAGCATGTTGTGAGTAAAAGTGATAAAAAACAGCAACTAAATACTACGCTGGCCTGCGTATTCACAACGAGTACAAATAGCAATGCAGATTAAGACCAGATTAAGCACAGCTACTTGGGCGCAGAGATATCACGCAACACCTGAAAGCTGAAACTTTTCAAACTCAACACAATCCAAAAGCGAAGATACTCCGTGCAGGTCAGGCCTGTATGTTGATGAAAGTATGTTGCGTGATATCTGTGCTTCGCCTGTGCTTCACCTCAATATAGTCAATAAGTCAATATCTGCCTAGGAAATCGCCTAGTCTTAATCTGCATTGCTATTTGTACTCGTTGTGAATACGCAGGCCACAATGAGTAATTAGGTTTTTTTTTTTTTTTTGGATAACTTTTACTTACAACATGCTATCCGGCGACAAAGGATTCCATTCATTATGCTAAGCTAAACTGACGGCGACTCTGCCAGACTAAGACAATGCATGCACTGAGACAAAAATGCATTTGTCCACCTATCTGAATGTAGGGGAGATGGTGAATAATATGTAGTTAATATTGTGTCATAATTAAACAAACAAATCCAGCATTTTGCAAACAAAGTCGATCTGCTTTGCAAAGGAAAACTCGACTCGCAAACAAACAGAAAGCAATGTGCAAGTACAAAGGTCAATTTGAGCGAAAATGTAGTGGAGTAACACATGCATTGTGTTTTGCAAATATAAATAAATGAGCCTAGGTAATATTTCACAAATAAATACAAACCATCCTACAAATTGCTTGTAACCTTTGAACAAATACCAAATCTAGTGCATACAAATGCACATCTGTCTGTTATGATTGTGTGAGACACTTGGCTTTTTGTGAGATCTCTCGGCTCGATTTTCTCACAAATGCAGTTGAGCGACTTCCTCTTCTAAAACAGTAGATGGCGCTAATATAGGGGATTAATTTAGCGCTAGTCTCCCAGGAGAAGCACTGATTTGAAACGCGTGCTTGCCTTTGCATACAGCTGTGGAAAATGAGCGGTGAACAGGTGTGTTTACTGTATCTATAATGAACCTTTTTGAGGTTTTCTTTTGCAGAATGTTATTACATATCTAGACAGAAATCCACATTTAGCACTTAGTAGCACTTCACTCTCTCTAGGATAGAGGAATGAGCTGAAAGCTCTGCCATCATATGTTGCATTTTTACATTTTTGTAAACGTTACATTTACTGAACAGTCTATTTCTTTCGTTCTCCATAAATTAATGACAACATTTCCCACTTATGTATTTAGTTGGAATTCAGTCATAAAATAATGACTGAACAAAACAAACAATATAACCTGCCTGTGACATATGCAGTGCCCAAATTATTATTTTGGACAAATGAAACCCTCCTTTCAATTAAATTAAATGTTGTCATTAATTTATGGAGAACGAAAGAGTGAAGTGCTACTAAGTCCTAAATGTGGATTTCTGTCTAGATATGTAATAACATTCTGCAAAAGAAAACCTCAAAAAGGTTCATTATAGATACAGTAAACACACCTGTTCACCGCTCATTTTCCACAGCTGTATGCAAAGGCAAGCACGCGTTTCAAATCAGTGCTTCTCCTGGGAGACTAGCGCTAAATGAATCCCCTATATTAGCGCCATCTACTGTTTTAGAAGAGGAAGTCGCTCAACTGCATTTGTGAGAGATCTCACAAAAAGCCAAGTGTCTCACATGTGCATTTGTATGCACTAGATTTGGTATTTGTTCAAAGGTTAGAAGCAATTTGTAGGATGGTTTGTATTTATTTGTGAAATATTACCTAGGCTCATTTATTTATATTTGCAAAACACAATGCATATGTGTTACTCCAGTACATTTTCGCTCAAATTGACCTTTGTACTTGCACATTGCTTTCTGTTTGTTTGCGAGTTGAGTTTTCCTTTGCAAGGCAGATCGACTTTGTTTGCAAAATGCTGGATTTGTTTGTTTAATTATATGACACAATATTAATTCCATAGAATAACCCCTATTTCAAAAAACGGTGGCGTGTTCCTTTAAATTTAAGAGATTAACTTGCAGATTCATTTTAAGCATAATATATGCCTGTGGGGAAGAGTATAAGGCCGGTGACACACTGGGTGCGTGGCGTGTAGGGCTGTGCTCAGAATATCGATACAACGATATATCGTCATGAACTCCTGGCGATACGCGTATCGATACAGCAGCTGCCGTATCGATACTTTTGTGCTTTTGAATGTAGCCAATTCAGGACTCCAATTTCGGCGCGGGACTGCGCATAATTTGAATAATTCCCGCAGTTTATAATGCGGGAAATTCCCGGAAACATTGATTCACTTTAGCATGTAGGTTGTAGTATTAGTAAATGAATCCACACAGATTATAAAATCAAATCAGTCATTTTAAAACTTTCTGTGAGACGCAATTTCACAAACAGCGTGAGTTCAATGCAGTGCTGCGTCTCTCTCTCTCTCGTCTCGGGCAAGCGTCCAGCGCTGCAGCCGGTGAAACTACTCGCTCACGGTTAGGAGTCGGGACATGACGGAATATTCACTTGCATAATCGGGCCATCGTGACTAAAGTTGACCATTTGCATGTCTTTAAGTCTTACCAGTTTAAACATTCAAACGATTTTAAACTATTCAGTAGGCCTACTTGCGCGCTCTCTGAGAGATGGTTTTCTCTGCGTGCATACATAGACTAGAGTAAAGCCGCCTCACATACAGCTCGCGAGATTATATCGCTTTAACAGACTAAAACACGCAAAATGATGGAAAAAATTTCGTTCTTGGTAAGTATCCTCTAAACACAGTTGGTTATGTCTTAAATAAGCATAAAGATTTTTAACAGAAACGGCAATTCCCCGGTTGTATGATGAAGTTAAGCAAGATATTCTGCTATCACTCTCTTAACCCTGAGCATGTCAATCAATTGTTGTTTCTGCATAAAAATTTGAAAATGTAATCATTTAAAATGATTTCAACATAGAAGAAATGACTTTGTTTGGTGCACATTCCAACACTTAAGACCTGTTAAATACTAGGTGTTTAAAAGAGTTTGAGAAAACTAAGTTAAATTTAAGTTGTTACCGTTTTTGCTTTTATTCATGTTTTAAGTTTTGTTTAGTCATTGAGCAGTGTAGACATGCTTCAGTGTCACTATAATTGTCATTTCAGTTATTGAGGCAGACTTTAAAAGCATTTAAAAGCAGACTTTAAAAGGAAGAGCCATTCTAAGCTTTTTTATTCATTTAACTAATTTTTTTTCAGTTATCACAACTGTTATAACACTGGTTATTCAATAAGCAGATATTACTGTTACTAAACTCAGCTCAAAAGAAATTTAAATTCCAAATTGATCCATATCGTGATACATATCGTATCGTGGCTTTAGTATCGTGATACGTATCGTATCGTGACATTGTTGGTGATACACAGCCCTAGTGGCGTGAGCGTGGCGTTTCTGTTGCGTGGCGGCTGTGTCGCGTTTTCTGTGTCTTTGCACACCAGAAACGTGTCTGACGCGGCGCTGCTGCCTGGTGACTATACTTCATGTGAAGCATAAATATAAAGCCTAGCCTACTGATAAAGACACTGTCAGCAGTATTGACAGCAAAATAGACTACAGAATATTTCATTCTGTATTGACAGGTGCAATATTTGAAAATTCATAATTATTTATTTATTTTCAAATTATAGTTATATCTGAATTTGTCAATACCTAGACTTTCAACCATCAAAATGTAATTTATTAATATGTATTCGTGTACAAAATAACATATAAACATCTTTTCCTATTCTATTTTGCCTGGAAACGCTTCCAATGCACTTGCGTGTCCTGTGAAAAATAGGCATCGGTTCTATTTCTAGCATGCACGCGTTTTCCGCGCGCCTGAGACATGCGTGTCATGCAGGCAGTCTGCAAGCTCTAACCTGTTAACATGGGAGCTGAAATAAACACGGACACGCCACACAGCTGAGACGCTTACGCCACGCAACCAGTGTGTCACCGGCCTAACTGAAAAGAGTGTCTCTGATTCTTTTTGTTTGTTTGTTTTTTACAGACTACATCCACAATCGTGTTTCCACATCTGAGATGAAGGCAGTTAAAAGAACAAAGTGGAATAATGAGAATAAGGTCTTCAAAAAAACACAATTTCTCTGAATAATGTGGAGGAAGATATATGCATGATTTGTAAATAAACACTTTAAATACATTGTCTAACTCTCAGCCTGTTATTTGAAGTAAAAAAAAAAAGTAAAATCACATTATTTGTTGCATTGCAGTTTGAGACATTCACTGTTTTGTATCTTAATTCATTATATTGCAGATGTGTGAAAATAAAACTTATTTAGGATATTCTGTTTGTATTTCAATGGTATTGTACAGCATTTTATTAGTATTGCATTTCAGTAGTATTGTAGTAGTATTGTAATTATACTTTAGCTGTATTATGTATTCCAGTACTACTGCAGTTATATTGCAGTATTATTGTAGTATTCAGTGCAGTAATACCACAGTTATATTGCAGTATTATTGTAGTATTCAGTGTAGTAATACCGCAGTTATATTGCAGTATTATTGTAGTATTCAGTGCAGTAATACCGCAGTTATATTGCAGTATTATTGTAGTATTCAGTGCAGTAATACTGCAGTTATATTGCAGTTTTATTGTAGTATTCAGTGTAGTAATACCGCAGTTATATTGCAGTTTTATTGTAGTATTCAGTGTAGTAATACCGCAGTTATATTGCAGTATTATTGTAGTATTCAGTGTAGTAATACCGCAGTTATATTGCAGTATTATTGTAGTACTACTTCAATAATACTGCAGTATTTCTGATATGTAGTACTACTTCAGTTGTATTGCCGTAACTGCAGTTGTACTCCAGCTATACTGCAATATTGCAGTTTTTTCGTGTCCAAAAAACTGCATTTTTCTACATGTAGCATAAACTGCAGTATTACTTTAAAAAAACTGCAGTATTTTTTTGTAAGGGCTGGAGGGAGAAAAGCAGTTTGGGTCTCTGTCAGATCGCAGCTCTCCCGCTGTGCGCCTGCAGAACGTGATGTTCTTTAAGACATGCAACAAGTGACTTAAGGAGCCCATGTGAAACAGAGCTCATGCAGTATTCACTACGGCTGAATACAGAGGGCGCACTTAAAATAAAGTCCAGATTTTGCTGTAAGGACAGGCAGGGAAACTGTGGAACAGGAGTGGATAGACTGTGAGCTAAAGGTTTTACATGTGGGTCCGGAAGCAGAGAAACGCTCGCTGGCTTAGGTCCATTTATAGCACGAGCAACGGGGAAATATTTAACCCTGTTGATCAATATTTCAAAGAATGGCTTCCAGTGTCGTTCCCCATCTCCGCACCTGTGAGGCAGCTGTCACAGAGCCTAATCTAGAGTAAAGTGGAGCAGTCGCTGGGGAAAGCACCACTTCACATCTTCCCTTTCTAAAAATGGAAGTGATTTCGCTGGCAGTGTTGCCTAAGGTCACCCCAAACATGTTGCAAATGGTGTTAAAAGCATGTACTCGCTGGCCCGGTCTCAATATTTCATAAAAACTGCGCAAATTATCCCTCTCGCTGCCTCAAAAACCCTGCCATGCTGATGCGGCCTATTAAAATAATCATAAGGATCAAACTGTGATGTTAGCACAGATCAAGTATTTGTAAAGAAGCTGACTTAATGAGGTATGAAGCCTCTGGGGAAGAGGTGCATGTGGCGCAGATGTATGTATTAAATTATAGTGTGGAGTTTCCTTTCATAGGAATTTAATTCAATTACAGCTGGAGTGACTATATTGGCCTAGAATGGCTCAGAAATGGGTTCGTAAGTTGTTGACTTGTATTCAAAAGAAAAAGGCACCAAGAGAAGGAAAATCAAAAGAAACTTTTTGTTTAAAATGCTATTATTGAGCTTTTTGGACTGACATGTGGAGTGAGCAACGTAAAAAACTTGAAGTGAAGTTGGAATGGACTGAATACAATGTGGGGGAGGGAGTTTCTGAAAACATGACTTCATGGAGAAATGAGCAACTATCTTAGAATTCGAGAAGCAATGCGGATTACGTAGATGCTCAAGCAGAAGTGGAATGGGGTATACATGGAACAAAGCACAACTCCAGTCTTGGGGTTGCATTGAAGTGAGATATTACAATATAATCTTGATGTAAATGTCAGGACTTAAGATGATTAAGACTGCTGGTGTGTGTGAGTTCTCTTCTGATCATGCCATTGATGCTCAATCGGTGCTGACTGTGGCTTATCTTAGAGCTCATCCACCAAACCTGAACTCTTCTAATCACCCTTAACTGGATGAAGTTCTTGTACTAGTCACTTGCCACCCAGACACTGCCAGCTCTGACTTTTCTTTGCACATAATTACAGCTATTATTATTATTGGTGTATTTTATGTTTTACCTAAAGTATAGATATACCATTAATCTTATAAGTGGTTTCCTGCTCCAAAAACATTCTGCAGCTGCTATTTGCACTAAGAGTAAATAGCAGTATTTTCTTCGCTCTAAGTTTAAATTGTTAGATGCTATTTAAAAATAGTGAAGATACTTTTTGCACCTCAGTGTATTTTAGTATATTAGTAATACAAAAATAGTCAGTGTATTTGATTATATTTATTAAAATCATAAATGGATGCCGCTTTATTTGTACGTTGTTTGTACTTGACATTGCCTCCCCTACACCTACTCTTAGCCCTACCCGTTAAACACCTTATTCCCACTATTTCCACTTTTTGAATATTTTCTACATTTTTATGTTAAATAAAACGCTACTCAGAGCTGATATGCAATAGGAAAAGGCAGAAGAATGAGTTCGGTAAAAGGCAGATTCGAACTTGGGTCGGTTGCATCAAAACCTGATACCACTCGCCTTACTCTCCACACCACTGATTGTATTATCAGTGGGATTTGTTTTGTAATTGTAACTGGGTTAATCAGATGATAGTGGATGGAGTTAGTGTAAAAATAGCCTCTGCCAACAAGGCGGACTTTTTGCACTTGGTTTGAATGCACTCCGAATATGTATAAATCATATTTTAATTTTACATGACATTGTGCACCCTCTATCAAAATTATGCTTTTGTTCTACTGTATCTTTAAGACATATTAGGCAAAACAGTTTGGCATAATCTTTTGATATTTATTTTCTTTGAGCAATAAAGCATTTTTTCATTTTTTGATTGTTTTGTTCATTTTTGTTCATAAAACAGAAAATTATATTACAGAAAGCCTCTTTGACTGTGTCATGGTCAGAAGTTTTCACAAAAATATGAAATGTTACCTTTTTATGACATATGAAGGTTATTTGATAACCTGAGTTTGAAAATATAAAATATATTTTGAAAATATTACTGTATAATGGCAAGAAACCGTAATGATATTCATGATTTAAAAAAACCATCTATTAATACCTGTACATTCAAAGTGTAAGAAAAAATATAAAAAAATGTAACTTGATGGTTACACTCATTTACTTTTTGTTTAAAATGGTATCAATATTTTTGAATGCATGACACCAACATGAATACTGTCAGGGTAGGAACTGGACTCAGACAGGTGGTAAGTGAAGTAGTTTATTAAACAGGTTTTGCAGAACCAGTCAGAGGTATGGTGAGTATGAAGACAGATGATACTTGAATGGTAACTTAACTGAACATTAACTAGAGTCTCTTTTGCAGATGCAGGTGAAGGATCCCGGGGACGGATGCAGACGAATGGCTGAAGACTGAAGACGAGTACTGAAGGCAAGGTTTGCATAAAGTCCACAGGAAGGCAGGTAAGTAGTGTTGAAGAGTCTGTGTGTCACGTAACGACGAGATCAGACCCAGAAGTGAGGGGAAAGAGACACTTTATGGGCCTGATGATGGGAAACAGGTGAAGGTGATCAGTGCTTGTAGAGTGCCTGCAGGTGTGGGCCAGGGAGGATGATGGGACTTGGAGTAAAGAGGAGGAGCTTAGGTGGTGACTGTGACAGTACTCCCCTCTCCCGGGAGGTGCGACCTCGCGCCGTAAAGGAGATGGAGGAGGTTTGGGAGGAGGAAGCGGAGCAGGCGACGGGCTGGAAACAGGGCTAGGCAAAGTGCTGAAGACAGGCAGGTACCAGGCAGAAGGAAGACTAGACAGACTGACAAGCCATGGTGGAGCCGATGGAGGGAGGAGCCACGGAGGCTGAAGGGCAAGGGGTTTGGTGGCGATGACAGACAGAGGCGGAACCGATGACAGGGAATGACAGGGAGAAGACGGAAGTTTGCTAGGACACGGTGGAGCAGAGGGTTCAGAGTGACCGGGGGAATCCGCAGGCTCAGGCGACCAAAGTGTAGCTGGGGGTACTGAAGGGCGCGGTGGAGACAGAGGGACTGAGGACAAAAGATGAGCAGAAGGGAGAGAGGAGTCCAAGGGAGCCGGGGGGATGAAGGGACGAGGTGAAGCCAGAGGAGAGAAGTCCAGAGACGAGGGAAGGTCGACGAGGGACCCAAGCGAATCCGGGGGGACGAGGGAGCCTGGCGGAACTGGTGAACTGAAGGACCACGGTGGAGCTGAGGGAGGTAAGAGCCAAGGGTGAGACAGTGGAGTGATGGGCCGATATGGAATCCTGGACGAAGCAGTTGAAGGCGGAACCCAGGAATCCACAGTCCAGGATCATGCTGGGGACTGGAAGCGCCACAGCGAGCCCACTAATCCACTGAATTCTAGAGGGTGAGTGACAGGGCTGACAGGAGGCAGAGGAGATGAGGAAGTCTGATGACAGACGAGAGGAGGTGGGAGAGGGAGGCTGGGTGGGACTTCATAGACAGACTGGGGAACAGAAATTTCAGGTTCGACGGACCAGGCAAGAGGCGCTGGCTCAGGACTGGCCAGAACCAGCGGGTATCGCTCGGGGCTGGACGGAACCAGCGTTGCAGGTTCGGGACTGGACGGGACCAGCGGCGAAGGAAGCTCTGGGCTGGGCTCATGGGCTGTAGCTGATGTGTGTGCTACCCAACCACACAAAACAGCCACGGACACCACAATGAGCACTGTGTCTTCCAGAGCAGACTCAAGTGCAGCACGAACGGCTCTGGCGCAGGATCAGCGGGCTCTGGCTCGGACTGGCTGGACGGAACCAGCGGTGAGGGCTTGGCTGGGCTGGACAGAACCAGCGGTGAGGGCTTGGCTGGGCTGGACGGAACCAGCGGTGAGGGCTTGGCTGGGCTGGACGGAACCAGCGGTGAGGGCTTGGCTGGGCTGGACGGAACCAGCGGTGAGGGCTTGGCTGGGCTGGACGGAACCAGCGGTGAGGGCTTGGCTGGGCTGGACGGAACCAGCGGCGAAGAGGGCTTTGAGCTGGGCAGGACCAGCGGCGAAGAGAGCTCTGGGCTGGACAGGACCAGCGGCGAAGAGGGCTTTGAGCTGGACAGGACCAGCGGCGAAGGCTCTATGCTTGACGGGACCAGCGGCGAAGGAAGCTCGGTGCTGGACGGGACCAGCGGCGAAGAGGGCCTAGGCTGGACGGTCTCTGGCTGGACGTGGCTGACGTGAAGCTCTGGCTGGACGTGGCTGACGTGAAGCTCTGGCTGGACGTGGCTGACGTGAAGCTCTGGGTGGACGTGGCTGACGTGAAGCTCTGGCTGGACGTGGCTGACGTGAAGCTCGACGGGAAGAGATCCTGGAAGGTCGTGAAGATCAGGCTGTGAGATGGCATACTGAGGGATAAAGGACTTCATGCATCGATTGATCGCGTCTTTCCAGTCCAGACCAGTCAGATCTGGAAGCTCCCTCGGATTGATTTGTCTAGCCCCCATCCGGTAACATGCGTTGATTGCTTCACTGTCTAGGGTGCTGGTGGCGACAAGCAGAACAAACCTTTCTGTGTACTCAAACAGATTTAAGCTCTGCTGAGCCGCCGCCGCGATATGACCAGCTAGTTCCCAACTCATCTTCGGGTCTCCGCTGGATTCTGCATTGTAAGTCTGATCTTCTGTCAGGGTAGGAACTGGACTCAGACAGGTGGTAAGTGAAGTAGTTTATTAAACAGGTTTTGCAGAACCAGTCAGAGGTATGGTGAGTATGAAGACAGATGATACTTGAATGGTAAATTAACTGAACATTAACTAGAGTCTCTTTTGCAGATGCAGGTGAAGGATCCCGGGGACGGATGCAGACGAATGGCTGAAGACTGAAGACGAGTACTGAAGGCAAGGTTTGCATAAAGTCCACAGGAAGGCAGGTAAGTACTGTTGAAGAGTCTGTGTGTCACGTAACGACGAGATCAGACCCAGAAGTGAGGGGAAAGAGACACTTTATGGGCCTGATGATGGGAAACAGGTGAAGGTGATCAGTGCTTGTAGAGTGCCTGGAGGTGTGGGCCAGGGAGGATGATGGGACTTGGAGTAAAGAGGAGGAGCTTAGGTGGTGACTGTGACAAATACGAGTACATTTCTAACAACTTGGCACATGCTTTTTAAACTAGATTTTTTTGAAAGATTTTATTTTCTCATTCTCATAGTCATTTTCATTGACCGTGATAACAAATGTGTGTTCATGCTTCTGACGTCATAACCATGACAATTTCTGAGCGACCCCTTTTCAGCTTTGTTTGATGGAATGTCATCAACTATTGCACTCTTATTTCAGAAGAGCAAGGACAAATACTGTTTTCCTTGAAATGTCATGTCTACATAAAAAGCAGACGTTGAATAGATTGGAATAAATCCATGTAAATAAAAATATTTAATAATTACAAGATAATACACATTTTCACTTGAGATTGCAGTAGAGTGGTGGACGAAAAGGCAAACTGTTATCAACATATAATGATCCATAGTTTGTTCTTCTTGCTGTTGCTTTCTGTTTGCATCATGACCTTTCTATTGACTGTGTGGAGAATTCCCTGCGTTCTGTCTTCTTGCTGTCTAGCTGTGCGTCATGCTCTAATCCTTGTGAGGCCTATTGCAAATCAAATGACCTTCTCTGTGATTGCAACAATTATTATAATTTGTTTGCCTTTGTTTGTGGTTTCAGTGTTTTACAGATTTCCAAAATCTTTATGGATGCCATCAGAGAGCTTACTGGCATTATGTTCTCTGCGACACTGAGATCAGTTGAAAAATGAAAGAGCATACTAATGACAAATATCAAATATTGTTGAGAACAGAATGAGCGTATAATAGACCAAAACTGGATAGTGGCGGGGTGGGTGTGCTATACAATAAGGACAAATCTTAAACAAGCTCAATCCTGCCTGTTCATTTTGAATGTTCAGAAAATCACACGCATCACAGATCCACAGAATTTCAGGGGGCAGCTGTTGCATGCAAAGTCTGACGTTCAAACAAAGGGTGTTACCAAACATTATCACCATGCAGGATAGCAAAAAAATAAAAAATAAAAAATAATTGATTGATTGATAGCATTGATAAAAGAGGAATGTGGATTATTTCCTCTGCATTATGACATCAATATTTATTTTAGACAAAGCAATAATCACGTTGACAACAACATTAAAGAGACAATGACATATGAGTGACAACGATAAAGAACAACTCTTTTTATTCATGTTATAGTCTCATATGGTTTTAAATGTCATGTTGTGCAACTTTTGTGGGTTACACTTTACTTGAAGCCTTTATGTATAATGCATTATAAAAGTATTCGTAATGTACGTTATAATAAATTATATCTTTTCATAAATAATCGTAAAATGCATTATACTATTTGCAGATTCCTTGTTACATCTGAAATTGGTTGTTTGTCATGTGGTTTAATGCATTCTACTCTCTAAAGCTAGAGGCATAACATATATAAGTATTATAATGTATTGTGGTTACTCATGACACCAATTAATGCATTATAAGGTGCATTAAAAGGCACAATTAATGCATTAAAATACTTTTATAATATATATATATATATATATATATATATATATATATACAATCATATATATATATATATATATATATATATATATATATATATATATATATATATATATATATATATATATACACACACACACACACACACACATATATACATACTGTATATATATATATACACTCACAAACACATATAAACACATTATAAACACATTATAAACACATTATAAACACATTATAAACACAAGATCAACAGTATTGATCTTTTAATTGATCTGCCTTACTTAAGGTGGACGTTGACGCAATTTTCTTCTAGAAACAAACTTTGTTGTATTATTTTCTATTTTCATGTTATCACTGTGAAGCTGCTTTGATACAATCTTTATTGTAAAAAGCGCTATATAAATAAAGGTGACTTGACTTGACTGACATTATATGATGATTTGATTTCTTATGAGAAATGTTTTTGTGGAAATATTGGTAGTAGTCTAGTACTATATATAGTAATAATATTATAGACAAACTAACTGCTATCTTAATAACGCTATCAGGACAGATACCACCCTTAGTTTTTTAAAGAGCTGGATATTGGCATCCAAGCTTCAAAGCTCATATGTTACAAAGCTTATTTATGTCATATTTCTTTTTAAATTCCCCAGCTGAAGGACTGATGAACTGCAGGTTAACCACCACCCAGGGCCTATTAGCACTGCGCGTTCCTCTACGTGCACATGATCTTTTCATGCTGAATTCCTCGTGTATCTGCAAATCAATACCTGCTCAAACATTCATGTGTGGTCTCTGAGCATGTAGGGAGGTCAAAGTTCACCTGTGTTTGCAAACAGATAATTAAATGAGCCTTCGACTCTCAAGATCATAATTCCTTAAGCATGGTCAAACAACCATGGCCAAATGGTGTACAGGTTTCAATACACACGGCATGGTCTCTGCCTCTCGCATGTCATGCTTTTGATTTAGCTAAGAAAATAATAATGACTTATCTCTGGCTGCAATAAAAACTGTGTCATTCTGAGCTTTGCGTGGTGTGTACAGTCTCTCTGTCTGTTCTGTCCTGTGCTTGTAGAGACTGGCCCATCACATCAGCTTGACGTGATCCACCCTTGGGGAAAAACTCCGAACATTTATTTCACATCAGGCATTGGCACTGAGGTGCTTGTTTTCCATCGGCTGCTTTCCCCAGCTGGCCTATTTTTTTCCTCAATGTCTTTTCAAACTTCTGTACATGTCTCCGAATGTCAACTTCCTGAACACACTGATCGACACCACAGAAAACAACGCTTTACTGACTGGATATATAACACACAATATATGCAAATGAGCTCTTTCTTTGAAGTCACATATGAAGATGTGTGCGAAGAACCTGACTCTCAGTTCAAATATACAGTAAATACAGTACCATAAATCATGTTTTTTTTATTATCATAACCTAAGTTCAAGCTGAAGCTCAAATATAAAACAACAGTGTGAAGAATTTTGTTTTGCCTGTAACATATCAATGCAACAATGTTTGATTTCGTCTAATACTGGTGCATATTTTTTGTAAACAAAATAAGTTGTGCACGTAGTCATATGACATCGATATTAAAAGGCAGGGATCAAACTGATGTCAGTAGTGTTCTTATGTTGCCATCCAATGTGAACAAAATGTTGATGCTTATTGAAATCAACAGCTTATTATCACAAAGTCTCTGTTCCTGCAGAACTGTTTATATTTAGCCTTCATGTTCTAGAGCCTAGATAGATAGATAGATAGACGGACGGACGGACGGATAGACAGATGGATGGGTGGATCTGTAGATGGGTGGATATAGATAGATAGATAGATAGACAGACAGACGGACAGACAGAGAGACGGACGGACGGACGGATGGACGGATGGACGGATGGATTGATGGTTGGATCTGTGGAGGTGTGGATGGATAGATAGATAGATAGATAGATAGATAGATAGATAGATAGATCGATTATTTTGTTCTTTAAGAAAATATGTAATTTCTCTTGAAAAAGTTAAGTGATTACTCTTGATTTTTCTGTAACTGAATCGCTACTTCTGATGTAATTGCATTAAATACTGTATAGACTATAGAACAATTCTATATACAACAATAGTAGATTTAACATAACCAGACGTCTACCGGTAATTTAAAATGTATATTTTTAATGTAAATACTTTGGCCAGTTCAAGAATAATCTATGCAATTTTATATTATTTATCTAAGAATTTAAAAAGCAGTTGCATATATCCCAGTATTGTTCAACTGGTCGAGGTTGAAATAGGATTTAGAAAGTAATTGATAATAAGTAATACAATACTTTTTAGAGAGAGAGTAATTAGTAAGGTAATTCCACTGTTAAAGATGCAATTAGTAGCTAGTAATTCATTACTTGTCTTTAGAGTAACCTACCCAACACTGATGACAATTAATGATTAAAAAGGTTATTTGCCTGATTTATGCTGCAACATGTTTATATAAAGGCATAGATGATCAGTTTTGCTACTCTATAAATGGTTGTCGACTGACTGAAGCCCTGAGGGCGTCTCTCTGCAGGCTGCAACAATGTGCGTGTCCTCACTCTTCATGCCGTTTGCAATGGAAAAATAGTTTACTTTTGCCAGAGAACAGAAAAGAAAATTATCTTGCTTTCCAAAAATTAAAAGATACATGCATGATACAAAATATTGGTCTGTACGATGTCCATCACATCAGTCCTCCTGTGTAATGTGTGCTTTTCTTCCTTCCTGCTGCACATGCAAAACAGGTCAAATGTGAAAGCTGGTATGCAGGAATGTCAACATCACTCGTCACACTCTTCTATAATTAAGTTCTTTATTGTTTTACAAATATTAAGTTATCCACAAAATAAAATAACTTATATATTCAAACTTTAAAAATTATACCATTTAAAATAAAAATGCCTATTATCGCGTTCACCCCGCACAGTATTTCATGTCAGTCATTTCTCCAGGATAATTGGTCTAAATGTGCAAACAATCAAATTGAAGTAAACGTTAACCAGAACTCAGTTAACTGAAAACTCAATATTCAACTGACTCAATATTCTTTTACAAATGCATTATTTGATGTTTTGGCATATATTTTAACATGAGAAAAATCACACAAATAAATAAATACAACAACAAAGCAAACAGAAGAACAGAACAAAATTAGAAGATAAAAAAAAAAACACAAAAGGAATGATTCTTCTTTCATTTTGGGACAAATTCTAAAATTACTAAATTAAAAATTGGTTGGAGTTCCCTTTGAAATGTATTGCGCAATTATGAGTAGTTATGATTTTTATTTTTTTTTAGGTACCAAGATTTTAATCAGATACAAAGAAAGATGGTTTAGATGGGCAAACGTGTTCAAAAGCTTATTCTATGTATAGTTATTATTGATCAAAGTGATGGTTTTCGCAGAAACTTCATGATTCAATGAAAAAAAAAACAAAAAAAAACCTGAAACTAGAAGTTTCTTACACTGGCCATGAACAGTTATTTTCATAAAATATCACTAGATATTTCACTACTTTATATAAGACATTATGTAAGACAATGTAAAGATGCTAAAACTAAAACAACTCATGTCTGAACATTTGAACAGGCAGAAATTGATCTATATATATATATATATATATATATATATATATATATATATATATATATATATATATATATATATATATATATATAAAGTTTAGTGAGTTCAGGGGGCCTATAGCTTCCACATTATGGGTGTGGTGATCAGGATGTGATTATACATTTGTCTAAATATCTACTAACTGACATTAAAAGCTCTGGTGAATATGTTCCTGTTACAGCCAATAGTTTGCAGGGAAACGTCATACATACAAGCATCTGTAGAGGGCCAGCTTTTTTCATACATTTAGACTCCTCAGATCCTTTTTATGATGTATTTTTCATGCTTTTGTGCATATCCATGTAGTGTTGTCCTTTCTACCGGTCTCCAGGACTGATCCACAGCTTGCACATGAGTGCAATCCATTCATCTGACTGTGCTTAAAAAGTGTCCATTGACAAGGCAAACAAGCCTTTGAATACCAGTCTACACTTTTACCAGCACTAAAGTGGTTAGATGTACAATCACTGGAAGACATGCTGGTCTTTTTGAATTGATATTAACTGGTATATGATACCGTTTTTATACTCAGAGTTTATTTGCTAAACTCTTCTGACAAATGGCTCTGTGCAAAGGTATATGAAACATCAAGGATGTACTATATATATTTATATATACATATATACATATATACATATATACATATATATATATATATACACACACAAACACACACTCCTGGGCAAAAAAGAAAGAAAATAAAAAAAGCCAAGCCCAAAATGGCTACACATTAAGTTTTATAATTGTCTCAACCACAAATTATTGGTCAGGAAATTAGCTAAATTGAAGTAAATGCACTACTTAAAAAGCCATTTCATGTCTCTGAAAAACATCAAAGACAGAATGAAGTTGTTTGGCAGAATATGGGAAGTTGTGTGTGTGTGTGTGAAGTGATGAATCACAATAAAACACGAGTTGCATGGTGATGCTCCAGACCGGTGTCTTCTAATATCTGGTGATAAATATAATAATAAATGGATCTTTACCACAGTGAAGCATGAAGGAAGATGTCATTTTGTGGGAATGCCTTTTTAACAGCTGGGATTGATGAGGTACTTCACAGTGAAAAGTCATTTAATGCTTTGGAGTACAGGGAAATATTGCAGAATGGCATATTTCCCACAAATGAAAAGTTGTTAGAGGAATGATCAGATGTTATTTTTCAACAAGACAATGCTCTTGCCCAAACTGCAAAGAAGTGGCTTGAGAACAAGTCCAACAGGCTCATGTTTTTGGCCTGGTCAGAGTCCAGATTTGAACTCTAGTGAATACTTGGTCTCACCTTAAACTCAAATGAACTGGGATACATTGTCTAGCTACTCATGAACTGTTTGAAGCCATTAGCATTGAGTGGAACAACACTGACTCTTCTTCCTGTAAAAAGTTGTCTGCAAGTTGGGAAAGGCTATTCTGTGCTAAGTTACTTTATCTACAGTATTTGTGCGATACTTGCTGAAATTATGTGATAATTTCCTGACCAGTGATTTGTGATTAAAATGATTAAGACCATTAAAAGACCACTAAAATACCACTTTTTGCTAAGGAGTGTGTATATATCTATATATTGTACATATATTTCTCTTCTTTAAGTACCGGAATCCCATGCGGCTGCTTGGTGCTATATTACAGGACTGCGCGCCACTGATTTCTTTAAAAACCAAACTAAAACGAACACAACGCTGTGTCGGTGAGTGCTCTGTTGGCAATATACTCCACAATATATTCATATTCGTAATTTATTTAAATTAAAAATACTTTCTGAAATTATATGCAGTGCAATTCCAAAAAATCAGTCTGAAATCTTGTGCTTGGACCCATGCAGTGTGCAAACATGTGCACACTTCTCTAGCACTCAATTCATCTCAGTCTGCTTTTTGTGCTTTCCATTGGAATCATGGAAATGGCAGTCCATTGCAAAAGGGAGGGATTTCTTAGTCTTTCCCTATGTTTAATGTCTGTTTTTGTACATTTAGTAGATGATCGCTTATTTCATTTGCAGACGCTGACCCACTCTGTTATCCTGCACTCCTCGCACACCACGTAACAGCACCAGTGGAACTTGCAATTGCAGCGTTCGCTGCGAGTCTGCTGTAAGATGTTGTGTCCCCGTCCACAGCATAGGCTCTCACAGTTGTCCATGCCCTGGCTGGTCTTGTTACAGATCCGGCCCTGCGTCCCAGCAGAGTCCGAACCGAGGTCCCTCTCGCAGAAATCCGGAGACTTCTCAAAGTAGACCAGATCGTTCACGTTGGCTCTTCGTCGGTGGGTGGGGTGGGCATGCTCCACCTGTCCTGTGTTTCTGTTGTGGGCTTTGATTAGCGTGGCGATGTTGAAGCGTTCTTTCAGCAGCGAGCCCACCATTCTGAACTCTGGAGTCACCTGCCAGCAGGTCTTCAGCTGACAGCTTCCTGATGTACCGTGGCATTTGCATTTCCTCCTCATGTGGTCCACCACAATCTGCACACAAACAAAGCAGACGAGGAAGAGTTAATATCTGGAAACCACAGCACATATGGACCATAGCTGGCAATCTAGACCTTGCAATGCTATGAATAAAGCTGCAATATAAGTGAAAAATGATCTGATCTCAGTTCTTATTAGATGAATCACTGATTTGTGATGAATAGAAAGTTATACAAAAGATATATATATGAATATATATGAATAGGTGGGTCAATTACATATTAGAGGGTCTACACTAAGGACAACTACTTTTTAATGCAAAAAGTTAAAGGACAATATTTAAAAAATATATATAATAAAGGATTATGCAAATAATATGCTTAAAAAAGGTTTTAAACATATTACAAACTTTTATTTATAAAATCAGGAAAGTTATACCACCCTGATGTTTTTATTTTATTTTATCCCACTCCAAAAAAATATCTAAATACATTTTAATTCAGAAATTAAAAACATTACCTGTTTACACCTGGTATTACGATGTGTTTTGGTTGATCGGATCACAAGTGGAAGAGGGAGACACATACCCGTTTACACCTGGTGTTTTAATCCATCTTTTTTTGTCCACTTTCAACAACTTCTGTCCTGATTTCTTCGAGGGGAGGGTCTATGGGCAGGTAAATGTATACTTTTTTTTTTGTTCATGTGCTGTTCGAACGAATGTGATTTCGACTACCTCTGGAAGTGGTCAAAAGTGGACGAGCTCAAAATGTTTTAGACCCCGTTTACACCTGTATTTAGCATCGTCCACTTGTGATCCGATCGACCAAAACACATCTTATTACCAGGAGTAAACAGGGCCATTGTTGTATGGCCATTGTATTCAAGTCATTGTACAGTATGTAAGAGTTGTATTTTTATGCATTTTTGTGCAAAAAAATTATGTTATTAACAGATTTATTCAGTCTAGTATATCTAATGAACATGTCTGTGTGGTAATGAGTTCATGACATGTCAGAGACTGGTTGGAGATGAGGATGGCCTATTCACAAGTTCAGACCTCCCATTCTCTCAACAATGCACTCGTCTGTCATCCCCGGCTATAAACTTTTAGATCCAATTACCAAGAGGAAGAGGGGCCACCCTCACTACTGACAGATGCCCCAGCATCCACCCATATCAACAACACAAGCACAAACATTAAGGCTTAGCAATCCCACATTTCACATCTCAGGCTTCCTATAGCGCTCAGCACGGGACAAAACACAGTTTGAACATCTTTAGAGATAAGTCGAGTTTTGTCTGTCAAAACTCAACAGATTAGGTTTCACTGTACTAGATGAAGCTGTGCTATTTCATGTCACTCAGCATGGTTTGTGATTTTTCTTCTGTCTTTCCCCTATATATATATATAAAATGTCTTTCAGTTTTTGAGATGACTCAAAATATCTTTACAATCCTCCAGGGCTGCAGTCTGCTAAAACAGATTTTTTTTTTCAACTGTTGCCGTTCATCTTAGGTCGCAGGTCGTTTTCAGCAGTTGTCAAAAGCAGACATCTCCCATCCCTGAAGATTGTGAGTTCTCCAGGCTATGCGGTTTGCATGCCGGTGGTTTCTATTTCAAGCTCTTAGCCACCATAGGTGTGCATGCAAATGGAGCAGGTCGGTTTTATATGAATGGGCAAACACAGTGGAGAGACAGATATGAAACAGATATAACCTTATTGAGGCCAAAGATAACAACCATCAATCACAACAATACACCCACAATGGCAAATCAGGTACTACAAAACCGTTTTCGCTCAACATAGACACAACAAATTCAGGCTGAGGTAAACATCTCAGTGGTACTCAAATTAACCCTTAGTGATGGGAAAACAAGGATTAACCCTTTCCGGCACCAGTATTTTCGTGGTCGGGATCGTTTCGAAAGCCTACAGCCTTCCAAAAGGAAGCCAAATCAGTCCCCTGAGGACCGATGCAATACGGGTACAGACAAATAAAGATATTCAAATCCTTTCGCTTTGAGACCTGACGGAAATTTAAATGTCTCACCTCCAGCAGTTTAGTAAGTGGACCTGCCTGCTCTTGCCATGTGCGGCCCATGATGAGGGAGCTACAGGGAAGAGATGGAAGATCGCAGAGTCTGATTGCTCTTCTTCCCCCTCGGCCTGGACTAGGCACCTAAGGGCAGGAGTGGCGTAGCAGTGGAGGAAGTGAGGAAGAGACAGGAAGTGCTCTTGGAAGCTGCCACCCTTCTTAAGTGACAACAGGATAATCTATCGGGTCTGTGGAGAGGTGGAGCGTCTGACTGAAGCCTGGCAGGCTGTCTAGCCCAAGGAGCTAGAGTAGCTCAAGAGTAGCTCATTCCTCTGACTGCCATGAACAGATTAACGTCCTTAAAGCGAATCCTGTCAAGACTCTGCGTTGCCCTGCTGGTACAGAATGAGACTCGTGAACAATGGGCTTTACCGGTAGATTTGTTTTATTCAGTGTATCCTACAATTTCTATAGGGATACAGCACTTCATAAGCCAAGTAACATACAATTACAGTGCAACCGCATGCAATCGCGGGATGTTCTGGAAATCTAAAGAGTGTCAGCACCTAACAAACCTAAAGGCATATTTCATCCTTGAAAAAAGCTAATCTTTCGGTCTGACATGTCTTTGGCAAGAGCAGAAGTGTAGTGGAAGTGTTGCAGTTATTCATCAGCATTTGATGTGTACAGCAACATGTGCTGCTCCAAAAGCTACAGTAACACAGCAGAAGCCACTATAAGTGGCTCTGCAAGCAAAACATATTAAGCCTATAAATTTGCACATTTTCTTTTCCGACATGCTGTGGATGTGGATGTTTTGAAGGGTGTGCTGTAATTTCATTGGTGCAGAGCAAATTGAGAGCCACATCTGGGCCACTTTAATTGAAGAAAAAGTGAGACAGGCTCGCCCATAAACTGGCACCAGACTGAGATCAAGTAAAACACATTGGTAGCACATTTGGACCACAGGCAGTATACAGCAAAACAGTTGTAAATGTACAACCCCTCAAGTCAGACGCTTTCCCCTTCACACTAAACCAACAACATAAAACTAATATTAAAAAAATATATATATAATTAATCAATCAATAAATCAATCAAATATTGATACTAAGTAAAGTCCTTCAAGAATACTATTAAAAACAACTGAAAAAGCATTTGCAACACATTTAGCTTTCCGGATGTGCCATATTTCTGACTGGGACTATTTTATCCATTCGGATTTCATTTGAGTGATATTATGCTGATATACATATTGGCTAAGCTATTATTGGTTAAATTACTTTTCTCTGCCATGCGGTCTTTAAAAAAAATCACATAACGAGTGGAGAAAGTTATTCGATTTTGAAAAAAGAAAAATGAATATTTTTTAAGAAAGCTAGTTTTCAATTACAACTCCAATACAATTTTCCATTACAGAGTTCCCATTGACTTTTGAACAGACCCCCCTAAAGCGTGCAGTGGGTTTAGAGGGGGGTAATTGAGAATGATTGGCGAAAAGTCATGTGAGAGGAGGCAATGCCTCCATCGCACTATGATCGGTTATGGTTGGAAATAATTGGCTCCTGCGTTACAACAAAAGGATGGTGTTAATGGAAAGACTAATTAAAAAGTCAGTAAGCAAACTCACCCACTTAGATATCACTGCTTTGTCACGTCAAAATCAAGCTTGAAATGGCCTGAAAACATGATGACTGCGGGGGCGGGGGACGGGGGGTGGGTGGAATAAATGTAAAAATGCTTAAAACGCTGATTTGATGAGATTTTTACTTAGGTTTTAATAAATAGAAAATTAAAAACATTGTTAATGTACAAATACAAAAAGTTTTTTTTTGGTGTAATGTAATGTTTAACCAGGAAAATGTGACAACATTAAGTGTAACTGGGACATGGATTTTTATTTGTAAAAAAAAATACATAAAAAAAACATTAAGTGAGAATAATGATTCTTTTCAGGATGCCACTGATAAAAATGCATTAGTGCAATTCCAGAATTGCCATATGGCAATATGCAATTTTTTGTAAAACTATTCCAGATAAAGTTGATCTGTGAACAAAAACCTCTATGTAACGTATAAAAGTTTTAGAAATCCAGATGTAGAAGAAAGGTACAGAGAACAGCACAGTTTGTGGAGCACTGCAACAAGCACCCCATGTATGGGTGACCACAGGCAAATCTGTAGAGAAAATGAAACGAATGAAACTGCATTATTGATTTCTTTAAATGAAATGTAATTTCTTGTAATGAGAATGTGAAGGAAAATCAAATGTTGACATTAAATTGTAAATTGGGTCAGCTTTCATTTCATGATGTTTTTAAGACTAGTACACAACAACAACATTGATGTGTAAAATATTTGCATGCCAGTCCAAAACGCATCACCACAGACAAAGGTGATTATTGTGGAGCACTTTGCTTTTTAGGGCACTGCAGTCGCAGTAAGACACTGTTAGGTATAAGCTGGAGCGTCCACTGAAAGGTCTAGGACAAAATGATGACAGGGTACCTGACAACATGATCCTCCATCTAATGGCTCTTGATGAATTGCTGAATGAGAATCCTTTGATGTTTTAGAGGAGGCGTTCCACCAAAAACCTCAATGTCCCGACACACATCTTCATTAAAGTCTCGGATAGATGCGTGACCAGACTGTGATGTATTTCGTCAATTAAACGTGTTTACATTTAAATCATGTGTGGTGTTCAAAGAAATGTAGGAAATGTCACTAATACTTCTAGGTCAAAACATTGTTCTTATAAACTGTGTTTCTGTACCGACTCCTGCCCTTTGCTTGCCTTGCTCTAAAAGTAGAAACGTTGCCTGGCTTTCCAACCGGTCTTCATTGAGTGGAAGGAGCTCCAATGAAAACATACAAAAAATAATTTACAACCCCACTAGACGTTGCCATGTAATCGGCTACTACTGCAAACATAAAAACATGCCCTGTTCTTTTTGCCCTGCCGGTCCATATGATGTTGCTAGAAGTGGTGAATGGCAAATACTAAAACAATACAATTAAATTGATTCTCTTCATGTAGTTTCCTTTTTTTTCTCTCTTTCTCTCTCTCTCTTTGTTGCCCTGGCCAGTGACAGACTGTTTAAAAGTTGTATTTGGGGAAGGAAGGGTGAATGTCTTTCTACTTCCCGGTGTGTTTGATGTCTAAAATCTTTTGCTAGCTTTAAACATCTGTTTCCAAATAGCCAGCAGCCACTAATTAGAGCTTTTAACAAGACTGAACGTCGTGAGAACCAGAGGGTGGGCATGAGGCGACATGTACATCCCAGTAAAGTCACTACATTCCTCGACAAGCGACTACCTTTCCCGGGGAGGGAGGTGGGGAGGTGAGCGAACGTTGGGTCGCAAACCTTGCAAATAAAAAAGCTCTGTGATACAGAGCATGTCCCCACCTACCCGGGACCCCTACGTCACATCACCCATCTGCCAAAATTATGGGATCCAATTGGCAAAGACAATGGGCTAAGCAGAAAAAAAGTGTCATGAATTATGTATTTTGAGATCACATATCTTTTATCAAGAAAATTAGTTTAATTAAAGTTGGATTTCTGATTTTTCTTTCTCATCTTGCTGACACTGACTCAAGAAAACCTGCCAACAGTAACATATTTCGGTAGCAGCAAATTGTCTTTTTTTTTCTTTTTCTGACAATCAGATTTGGATGCCAAATAGGCTTACTGGCAGAAGCAGAAGAAATATTCCTAAACAATGGCGTCTCTCTGTACATCACATCCTCGCTGGCAGCTTGATCAAAGACCACACCTCCTAATTGAGCTTCTCAGACAGAAATCCTGAACTTCCAGCATCCTTTATAGATCATCCAATGTAAATAACAATTAATCAGTTTAGAAACTGATAACAATATAGATCCTTTGAAGTGTCGTCTCTTAAGCTCTTGAGAGCTCTTCAAATGGGTGGCTTTTGCCAATGAAGTCTACAATGATCATGATAATTACAACAATAAATCATGAAACTGTGACAGAATTCATCAATAACAAACACTAGAAATATACCAAATTAACAGTCTCTAGAACAATGTGTCAAAGTGTATAGAGCAAGGCACAAAATTGGACATGAAAATTATCAGAAGTATTTTAGATGGCAAACACAACTAAAAATCAAGGTTCATTTTTTTTGTGGCATTTATGGTTCCATGAGTAAACTTTAACATTCATTATTTTTTTGGGGAAAAATATTTTTTTGATTTATTAAGTTCTTTAGATTCTTTAGAAGTGTTCTTCACTCTAAGACAAAAATAGTTATTTTGAGAACGGTTTACTGAATGGTACTTTGGCAAAGCTACAATTGTTCTTTTTTATGGCATTGGCATCGTTGCAAAAACCCAGTTTGGAACCTTTATTTTTAATAGTGTAT
The DNA here is from genome assembly GCA_030578255.1 of Tiaroga cobitis. Classification (NCBI taxonomy): domain Eukaryota; kingdom Metazoa; phylum Chordata; class Actinopteri; order Cypriniformes; family Leuciscidae; genus Tiaroga; species Tiaroga cobitis. The sequence goes on from CM060599.1 coordinate 25,388,984, forward strand.
CTTTATTTAGGACTGACCAAGTATGTTTTGTCTAAATAATCAAGGGAACCAGAAAACTGATGGAACGATACAGAGACAAATTGGAGAAGAGGAAGCGGCAAACAATGAACAATCTCTGCAACTCTGTCTGTGTGAACCTGCCAGTGATGGCTCATCGGAGCTTATCATGGTCATTTACACTTCAGTTCTGTACCGTCCTGATAAAGAGTGATAGCAGACTAATCCATGATGATATCTTGCCTCCCACAACTAGAACGCACAGCTGATGAGCTGCTGTTTATTGCAACACCAAAGTAAGTTGGACAATATTGGAGTTACAAGCAATAGTGAAGCTCTTAAAGTCCCTCTGCAGTCAATAATTGTATCCCTTAAAACTAATCTTTGATCACCAAAATGACATACATTATTTAAACGTTTTTTCCCTGTGAAAAAAATGTCTTCATGCCTTAAAATAGCTTGAATGTAACTCTACACCCTTCCTTCATTTAGTATACTGGATCCATTAAATGCTAATTAGCCCCGCCTCCACTCACACCACCAGCTCAGAGACCCACTCGGCCAACTTACTGAGGTAAACGCTGCTGCACAATTGTATCGCTCTTTACAACGTTGGACACATATCACTTTGTATTAACAAAGTTCGGGAGGAACACGTTCAAATTATCTATCCTATCATCACGTCATTCCAACCAGCAGTCAGAAATCAGTAATCAACATGTCTACCCAATCAGCATGAGTGGAGACATATATATATATATAGACAGTCGGCCCACCTATGTTCCTCGACAGTTTTCAGCATCCCTCCACCACCCCGTCTGGTTACGTCCTAACCAGAAATACGGGGGGAGTACTCTGGGTTCAGGCCAAATTCTGAGCTCGGAGCCCAACCCTCGGACAGTACGCCAAATACGCATACTACTTTACTCTGATGTGATTACTCGTAAAACATTTATTAATATGTTTAGCCTTTGCTTGACTATGTTATCAAACAGCTAATTGTGTTATAATAATGTTGCTAATGTTACACAAACCATGTTCCCATTCACCATATCAGAGTCAGGCAGCTGCCTTCTAACAATAATCAGAAACGCTTTGATATGTGGAGAAAACCATATAGTTGATAATAACATCATAATATACATCATACACCTGCTATATTGCTAAATATACCCGATTTTTCATATCAACAGAAAAATATATAGAAATATAACCTGGCATCTCTCGAGACTCCCCAGCAAGTTCCCTGTTAATGATAAGCTAAAGCCTACAGGCACGTTGACGTGATTGGTTACAAGGTAGTTTGTGTCGTCAGAAACACCAGCGAAACCCTGTTTTGAGACTGTTTTTAGATCCCTGCAGTTTTAAAGAGAAAATACTCAGCAATGGTGTTGACTTATGAGTTTCCACATGGTTTGTCTTAAAGCATATTAAAAAAACCACATAGACATATAAACAACATTAAAAACTAAAAACAGGGGGACTTTAAAATCGTGGTAGTGATAAGAGTAATAATACATGTTAAGAGTTAGGGTTAGTCAATGTAGCTCAATCAGTAGAGTACTAGCAATGACCAGGTTATTGGTTCAACTCCCAGGGCTGGCATGAACTGCCAAAAATGTAAAAAAAAATCTGGTAAAAAAGCAACGTAAGTAGCTTTGGATTACCAAATATGAAACCGCAGACATAAGAGAAGTGGTAGTTTATAGGGGCTTTCGCACCGGGTAGTTATAGGAACTCAGTTATTGGAAATAGCCACCCAAGGCTGTCCCCCGAGAACTAAATTTCCCCCTAGGGCCATTTTCCTGGTTGCATTCAGCGTAGGAACTCTGAAGTGACGTAAGCCAGCCGACAGCAATGTCATTTAAGTGCGCCATTCAACAACGTCAACTGGAGGACGGCGTGATCAGCGCTGTGTTTTTACTATTACAGCGTGTCGTGGGTTTCGTTATAATGGAGATGGAATGTAGACATATAAGTAATGCAATTGAAAAGTAGGGGTAAGAGACTAAATCTCTTACAACAACTTCCAGTACAACATATCATTGAAGCTAAGAAAAGAACACAAAGCCATGGACAAAGGCGCCAGGTAAAAGCCGTTAACATTAGCTTTCTATATGTTTATGTCTTATTGTTTTTTCCCATGTATGTTAAGTTAGTTCGTGGAGTAAGTATATGTAAACTGTGTGTTTAGACTGCTTTTTAAAAATGACAGGCGCCAGTGTTTTGTACGGCATGTGTTCGGCCAATCAACGTACACTTACTCACGTCACTGGTAGATCCTATTGTGCTGGTTTAGACCCAGCTCTGAAGTAGCTAATTAAGTTACCCAAAAGGCATTCCTATAACTAAAATCATTCCCAGTTCCTGCAATGCCAACATGCCAAAAAGCCCCCACTTCCACCAAAAGTTATAGGAACTATGAAAACTGCATAACCCAAACTGTCCACACAGCACATGTGTACTTTTTCCACCAGATCTGTTAATTGTTGCACTGTTGTAGTAATAACCCTTTGAAAAAATTTAGCCCATTATTTTGTTTCAAATGCTTTCTCTACTTTCTCCACCACTGACAACATTTTCAGTCATTTGACACAATGCTGTGTTATTACATAGCCTATTTCTGATGACTCTGTGCTCTGTACTACAAGCTGCATGAAATAAATGTTTATGGATTAAAATAAGTGACATTTTTGCAATAGTGGTATCCACTTGTTTTACTTATAAAACAAAAGTAATATGTAAAGACTCAGAAAGGTATAAACAGGAAAGAGGCCGCACTATGCATAAATTGTTTTATTTGCAAATAAAACAATTTATGCATAGTGCAGCCTCTTTCCTGTTTATATATTCTAATCATCAGGCCAGCATTCTTAAAGTTTAAGTTTAATCATTGAGTGAAGCCTGCTCCTATTTCCATTCATTCAAGACTCAGAAAGGTCCCATCAGTTCTTCACCTATTACATGTCCTGTTATTCCTCCCAGTGCTTAACTTTTAACTTTTGTCTTAACTGCGCTACAGTGCCGCTAATCTACCTCTTATTATCTAATTAGTACAACACAGGCAAAAAGACAACACCTCGATCCCTTTCATCACACATTGCCACCAGGAGGGACTCACTGATCAAAGGCAACACCAGGGAAGGCATATTTTGATAAAGCGTAAATGCCTTTTAAACATTCCCAAATCCAAAGATAACACGTTTCAGAGAAGCACATGTTTGCTTTTGCTCGAGTGGAGTTATTGCTCATATAAGTGTTTTGCAGTTGGTAGGTGGTTCGGGGGGTGGACACTTGCGTGGAGATTGGAAAAAGATTCATGAGTGCACCAAATTGAGCATAGACGGGGCACCAGCTCTTACGTTTATGCACAGGCAGGAGCCCAGGCAAAAAGTTCAACAAAACTCTCTCAATGCCAGGGCCTCGCTTTTTTGAAAAAGCAATGATCGCACGAGGCAGGGAACGCACAAACAAAAAAATGTTACGCTTGGCAAAACGGACAGGGATGAAGCTTTCAAGAGCACAGCTGCAACATGAGCGTCCCTTCATATTTAACTGCCGCTCAGAGAAAATCTGTAGCTTCTAGGTACATCAAAAGGAGGAACTCAACCGCTATTGTCTCCTTTTGTACATGTGACACGGTTATAGTATCTCGGTAGAAAAGAAGCGCTCATCTTTGAACAGTGTGTTTTAACACACTTTAAAAGGGAACGTAAGTCGATCCCCTTTGCAATCCAACACTGCTGATTCATTCAGGCTTAGTGTCACACATCACACACAGCCAACATAACGACGTCTCTCACCTGCCTGCCAACTCTGTTGTTATGAAGTCTCATCCTGGAGTGAATGTCTCTGTACGTTTCACGGGAGTCCAAGAACTCCTTGGAGAAGCGTTCACCGAACTCCACGTTGGGGCTGCAGCCGCCCCATTCCCAGGAGTCCTGGGGACCGAGAGCGTCGGCGGGAAAGTGTTCCATCACGCCGTGCACCATTCCTTTACCCCGGTTGATGGCCTCAAGCTGCAGACGGTTGAGTTTGATCCTGAACGCCTCCTCATCCCCTCTACGTTTCTCATCGCAGCCGCAGGCTTTCAGTTTGCCCATGGCGCAGGCGTTGGACACAGCGTGCACCACACCGGCCGCCGCAATAGCGTATGCAAATGCGCTTTCTCTGAAACCTGCCAAAGAGACAATACAAGGGATTATTCAGGCAAGCCTCACTCAAATGTTGTCCATCGCCCACTTTGCCCCTGTGGATTTGTTCTCTTTGTGCTTTGGGGAGGAGATCACTATCACCCTGATGCTTGACAGCAGTACCAGTATATTCCTCCGCACAACAAGCAACCGAAAGACCTCACAGGACAAAGCACAACAAATCTAGTGAACGCAGTGCAGCGCTTATAGTATCCAAGGCATGCACATGCAGGAACAATGGAAAAGGTGTGTAGAGCTCTGGTTAGTGTGGCTAAGCACAGACATGCTCATCTGTACACAGGCTCTGCGAAGAGCTCAAAAACGTGGCTACAATTAACCTGGCTACCGTTAGCAGCCGTTTGATCTGCACTAATCACATGCCGCTCATCTGGATTTCAGCGCTCATCCACCACACTTTTTATTGGAACTGAAGTGTGGGAGACTTTAATGCTTTCTGACAAGATTTAAGAAATTCCTCAGCAAATACGTTCGAACACATGAGAGCCACATCTAGCAGTAGCACGTTGTGTAGTTGTCCTTGTATAATAATATTTAATTAAAATGTTTTTTTCTTTCTCTCCAGGGTTTCCAGAGTAAAGAAGATGCTTCACCAGAGGTGCCTGCATGTGCTATAGGCTTGTTGAACGCTAATGGTTTTAAACAATAATAAACAGAGGTCTCATAAAAGCAGACTCTCCTGAATCACTTTCAGGGACAGATGGGGAATTAAAGAAGGCCATGCTCAGAAACATGAAAGAGCCCACTAAAGGCTCAATAGTTTATAGTTCCTTCTGCTTGCTAAAATCAAAGGGCACTTCTTCAGTATGAAAAATACTCTCTTAAGTATACATATAAAATTCCTGTTTTTACCGTTAAGTCTCAAAAAAAGTCTGGTTACTGATCTAAAAGAATATAAAGTATATATTTAGACACACACTCATACATATATACACACAAATACTATGTATATATATATTAGTGCAGTCAAATCAATTTATCACAATTAATTGCATCTAACACAAAAGTTTGTTTACATAATATGTGTGTGTTTATATATTATTACATTTATATATTTCCTGTCTCTGTGTGTGTGTGTGTGTGCATCTGTGTAAATGTACATATACACATATAAGCATATACGTACATAAATATGTTTGTGTGTGTGTGTACACAGTATACACACACATACACACACTGACAGAGACATATATACAATATATAGAAATTGTATAATATATATACACACATTTTTATTTAAATACTTTAAAACAATGGAAAACAAGACTTAATCAGGCTGGTTAATGTCAAAGATCTGAAAGAAACTCTAGATGACACAGATTAATGTGTCAACCCCTCAACACATTTTTTTAAGTTTATTATTTCTGCATTATTGACTGTCTGCATTCATATGCGTTTGTGTGACCATTAAAGACATTTGGTTTATTGTAAATTATCCTTCAAGAGAAACAGAAATTTCCAAGTTTGAACAAGTTTTAAACCGGCCATGACCCTATGTCTACCACTTAAAAAACGTGTTTAATGCAGATTGGGGCTTGTCTTATTAGGCCTGTGAATGCAGTCTCGCCTCATCTCCATGTCCTGTTTTGTCCATCTTTGGCGATTACAAATGACTAATGAGACTTTAAGACTTAAATCAGGTGTGAAACAGTCAGTGTCAGGAATTCGCTGTGTTTTCCAAAAATGCTTGCTGATGGCAGAGCTGCCCTTGGGGCTCGGAGCAAAGATCTGAGATAGCTGAACGATGTTCAATTGATCATTTCAAAATACACAGGAGCTCACACCTATTAACCCACCCACCCACCCACAGTGACATACACACTCACACAGAGGAGACCTGAATGCTAAAACACACACACACACACACACAAACACGACACCAGCCGGTGCTGCTTTTTTGTTCGTGCAATCCTCTCATGATTCTATGGGGGGCAAACGGCACTTAGGCGCAGCCAGAAGACACGGACATGGAAATGCTGTTTTAGATTTCCTTCCAAGCCAATGAAAGACCTGGAACAAATCAATCTAACAAATAATTTAAAGTGAGAGGCACGCCCGGATGCGCTGATGGTGGAGGAAGTGGGAAAATGAATTAAAGATTGAAGGAAACTGTCACTTTGGGTTATAGAAACTAACTAAACAGGTTTCTGCTTTTGCCACTGAAGGTTGGGAAAATGCTAAAAGCAAATTCACAGCACTTGCACTGGCACAAAGTAAAAGCATTAGCTGGCCAGGGAAGCCCCCCTTGCAGGATATTTACATTCACTTTTTAAGTGATATATGCCTATGACTGATAGAGTTTTCCTACTATCACACATTTATGTGTGTTAGCAATGTACAAACGTGGATGTATTTACCAATATGGGGCAGTTTAAAGCTTACCAAACCAGTTTAGATGCAATTACTTAAGTATGAATACCAACATTAATTTGAAATTCTGTTATTGTATACTTTTACACAATGGCCCCAAGAAAAGCACAGACCAAACCAGATTTTCCAAAAACTTCTCTCGAAATGTTGGCAAACTGACGAAGTCACTAGTTCCACATAGTTTAGGTTTATTTTGTTGCTTACCCCTGCTGAAGACAATACTCTCATAGGGGATCTTGTTCCTGGTCTCTAGACTTGAGCAGTTCCAGCGGTGTCCTCTGAACTGATGCTGGCACTCATGGATGGCGATCTGAATGCCTTGTATGGCAGAGGCCGTCACATCTGGCTGTCTCATACACACGTCCAGCTGTTTCTTTGTCAGGCCGGGCAGGGTCAAACACACCGTGTTGGCATTGAGAATAGGGTCAAAGGGGATCTTTAGTCCAAGGATTTCATTTGAATCTGCCCTAGAAGAGAGAACGAAACCTTATCAAGTATCCAAAGATGCTTAAAGAGGTAATAAATGAAGAGTTCAGATGCAAAAGCCTCTAAGTGCCATCTGAAATTTTCTTGTAGAATGATCATTTTTATCAAGCTAGTATATTTAAGTTCAGTAATTTCACTTAAATGACAATTAATAGGTAATTTTCATTGTCATTTAAGTGAAACTACTGAACTTAAATATACGAGCTTGATAAAAATGATCATTCTAGAAGAAAATTTCAGATGGCACTTAGAGGCTTTTGCATCTGAACTCTTCAAATAATAAAAACTCTGTTTATGAGTTATTTTGCATTGTGTGCGTGTTTATAATATAAAAACATCCCATGGGTCATACAAAACTGCTGTGTCACACATTAGAGTGACATTGAGCCACTGTGTAGCCCAATGCTCATGACTAATACAAAATACACCATGTCCTGGAAATAGATACTATATACATGCAGAAAATATGGCATTAAAGGAGGCTGATTTGAGATTACTTGTCAAAATATCAGATGCAACAACAGTAGCCTACATTAAAGGAAAGTTAAGTGAAACTTAACTTAGTGTATAAACTAACTAATATAATGCAAATTACCAGTACAATATAATATTATACAAATATATTATACATTATTTATACTCTATTATATTATACATATATAATACTAAATTATACAAACAAAGTAACTAAACTGCAAATAAACTGTATATAACTGATATTAAATGAAGACATTTTTTATTAGCAAAATATTTAAATCTATCAATCAAAAGTGAACCAAATAGCCAACCTCAGCACTTTATGACAAGTAGGCTACTTTAGTTACATTAGAAAAATGTAAAAAAGTAAAAAAAAAAAAGCCTTACTATACTGTAGGCCTATCTACTGTACTATACTATATGTAGGCTACTATACTTTTCTCAAAGATGTTGGAAACAAAACAAAAAACGGATGTTCAAAACTTCTTGTTTTGAAGGTTTTATGAAACACGTAAGAACAGAATATTATGGCAATTTATTTAGTGTATGTTTGTGAGCAAACGTTTACAGTAAATAGACATAGATATTCACGCGCAGAAGCGAATGAAATCGTTTCAATTTAACTCGAAAAGTCCTTACCTTTGAACTAAAAGCGACGCCAAAGCCAAAGAACAGAAGAGTCGAAATAAAAAGTAATCCATGCTGCTGCTGCTCTTCTGTAAAACTCTCTTACAACAACTCTTCTGCTTGAGGGGAAGATCCGTGCAATACGCGCACAGCTTTCCAGCGATCAGCTTCAGATCGTCCAAATCTGACGAAAAATCAAATGATGCTGGAGAGTGCCAAGCGATGTCGTGACACCTCATTCATGAAACCACTTTACAACTTTTTTCTGCTGGTGCTTTCTGTTGAAAGAATGAATGAATGAACATGTGAGCTGACGCTGTGAGGATCCGCTGAGATATCATCTGACACAAGACACTCATGTATACATCAGTACTCAGACTGAGCAATCTACTGTCTTCAGGACTTCTGATGTTTGCCTTATCTTGATGGCACTCAGACTACTCCACTTAACTCTCTGCCAGCCCACCTCTACGTCAGCACACACACACACACACACACACACACTGCACACTGCCATAGAGGACAAGTGCCTCATTAGACAAATCCAGATTGAACCGATAAACAGGGAGGTTAGGACCTATTGATATGTGAGGGAATTGGTCTGGGACAGATAGATAATAATGACGAGGTACTTTCATGCTATGAATATGGATAAAATCAATGTTGTCTTTATTCAATTGAAGGATTTTATTGAGATATATGACAAACAAAGATATAGGATTTATGACACAAAAACAGAAAAAGAAGAGTCAGGCAGGGATAAACAATCAGAAAAGCATATGTATATACCGAAATGGTATATAGGCTATTTAAATATATATGTTTTTCTTTAGCAGTAAAAAAAAAAAAAGGATTTAAAACCCTCTTATATTTAAACAAAAAAAGTATTTAATATTTTGTAAGTCATTTTCTAAATTGAAAAATAAAAATGTATCATATTTTTCTATAAATGTAAACAAGTCAGAGTGATTTAAAACTTGTATACAGGAAAAGGGTATTTTATCATAAATATCAAATTGGTGAGTTGTCACATGTGAAAAAAAATGTTTTACATTTATAAAATGTATTCTTACCCTTTAAATGTATTTAGCTGTTTTATTCATTGTTTTGTGTTCCATAAAAAAAAAAAAGAAAAAGACATAAGCAGCTGCTGTGTAAACTTCCCCCATATATCCCTATTGGGGCATGTTGGCACTGAAGGTCAAACGTGTTTTTATTCCTGGGAAATAACGGTGGTGGGAATAGCCTTTTTTAAGCAATTAACTATTTTTTACAGAATTATTACATGATAAAAACAATGTTGTTTTATTCTTAAATTGCTTTTAATATATATATATATTATATGTTGTTCTGTAATTTCACAGTTAATAGAGTCTTAATAACTGAAAATACATCGACTAATACTGTCTATTTTAATTCCTATATATAGACTGTTTCTTGGTGTTTATGTTACCTGGAAACGCAATTATGGACGCGGAATTTATAGTAACCCCATGACAAATGTAAAATACTACCACATCTTACATGCGGAGAAAAGAGCCAAAAGCCCATTAAAGCTGAAACCTTCCCGCAGCTTTTGTAATGTTCGAATTCCATATGCTCCTTTGTAATTCTTCATTTCAAGGCTTGAATGAAGAGTATGTGCATAGTGGTATCAATAAAGCGAACCACAGAAAGTTACTTAACTGTGGCAGGGGGGTTTTAGTCACAGTGAAGTCACAAGGAGGGAGTCGGTACGGTCTAAAGCTTTAGTCTAGAGTGAGGGTAAACAGCCCTCGCTGACTCCAAATGAATTGATAATCATCTCTGTCTTCAATTAGGCACCATCACAGCTCATTTTTTTATTGCTAGTTCACGACAAGTTAAAAACATTACAACGGACACATTTCCACACACAAATGGTTACCAGTAAGATGTCGCAACTTTCAGAAAAACAAAATCCTGCTTCCATCTGGTGTGGATCCTTGCCAAGAGATCTGCGGTCAAGAATTTACACATGCTGATTTTAATTGTGTCCTAGTGTCAACTGGGGAACCCCTTTCTCTATGATCTTTTTAATTGTAGAGCATTAATGTAATTTAGTAACGACATTTCTCCAAGGCCGAACAACACATCTTCTGATCATGAGTTAAATGGCTGAGAAGGACATCATTTGGTAAAAAGGCAAACTCATTACAGTAATTTTACATTGATTAATCACATAATGACTTCTTGTGATGTAATGATTCATATGAGTAAAAAGAAGTTTTGTTAATTGATTGTAGGGATTACCAGAAGAGCCCAGAGGCAAAATATAATGCTGATGCTTTTTTGTACTTTCCCACAAAAAAGAGGTGTGCATGCGTGCACTTTTCCTTGGCGAAATGGCAATGTACGTGGTACTAGCTCTTGTCCTTGTCCAAATGGTCCCACCAGGGACAGTTGAATTATTCACAGTCTGTTAGGTTTCAGAACTTCTCCAAGAAAGTCTTCACAGCTGATTCAGTATAGACTGGGAACACAGAGACGTAGGAGAAGTAAAATACGGTATCTACAATTAACTTATTTTGAGTGTTTTCCAGTAATAGAATGCAGGTTTTTTTTTTTTTTGTAAAAATAAAGAAGAACATTTTTATTTCATAAAATAATTTATTTATTATTTACCTAATTATGCTCATTTTAAGAAGGGACCAGCAGGTTAAACAATTCCCAGTCTTCCTTTAATAAGCATTTCCTACTTTCATGAGTGGGCAAAAGATGTGACGCTACAGGAGAAACAGAACAGAACAGAGGGTAAAAAGATCAACACTGCAATTACTGGGGCTCCCACAGGACGTCTCACCAAGAAGGTTTTGAAAAGAATTAGAAAGTTCAAATCCCCTGCTGTGGAGCAATGACACATCTGTGGAGAAATGGGTTCTTGCAGAGAAACCTTTCCTTTTTTTGGAGCAGAATAAAGATGAGTGCTAAGCTTTGGGTTTTTTCCCCACAGGAATATTTGTCTCTTTTCTGTTGTTAAACCATTAGAGCATGATGGGAAAAGGACTTTTTGATTGGTCTAATGGTGTAGGTATTGGCTCCTAAGACACAGAAAGTGAGGAGACTCAAAGAATAGAGGAAAATAAGCAGCGTGCGGAGCTCCCAAGAATCGTTGCCCTCTGATCTTCTTGTTGATATGTTGGGATGGGAATGGTTGTAATCAATGAAATGTTCATTGTGTTGGAGCAAAACATTTGGGGGGTTAGAGACGTTTTGTTATTGACTGTCTTAGCAACCCAAACAAAGAGTGTCTTGTGCTGTTTAAGACGTGTCTTTAATTGGCCACAAAATATCTTTATAGGCCAACGAATGATGCGGTCTGTTTTGATCAGTCACATTGTGAAATTGTTCACAGTGTGGTATTAGCGGTAATTTATAATTTATACTAGTTATTGGACTTAATAACTTGCAAGCTCACTTTAAAAACAGGAAGTTTCTCTTCGATGGAAACCTGTAAATAAGACACTTAAATACTCATTTCGACAGCAGAACATAATTCCTGTAGTGTAGTGTAGTGTCCATGTAGTGTAGATAAATATGTAGATACAAATTTGATAGTTACTGATGTATCAAATAGTCATTTTAATGGATAAATACATTTTTAACATTTCTGACCGAAATTTAATCATAATGAAATCCACACCATTAAATTCAATGAATTATTTTCATTTGAAAATACTGATTAGGAATAAAACGTCAGGATGAAGCATGAAGAAAACAACACAAAATCAGCTGTTTGTGTACATTGTACAGCTCCACTATTGATGGCTGAACATGTCAAACTGGCAGTTAGGAGCACATGATATCTGAAGCTCCCCCTATTGGCCACAGGAGCATATTCTTCTATGAAAGCACTGGAGATGCTTGGTTTTTGTATCACAAATTCCCAATGGTACTTTTATTCAGAGATTCTTGTCTTTAGGTACTTGCCCAGCTGCCGAGTTGGCTAAGCCATGGCTATTGAAAAACAGCAGAGTGTTGCTTGTTTTCTTTCCCGCTTGAGTTAATGCTCGCTATCACTAATTGAGCAGAATTACACCCGTTTGCTTGCTTTTCTTAGTACTGTGAAAATGTTTGGGTTACTGCAGCAGATGATATGACTGTAAAGGTATGTGAAGCAGGAGAATGTAGAGATAAGAACATCTTAGAAATAGTCTCGGGTGGGTGGCAGTGTGCCACAATTTAGTAGAGCAACTGCAATTCTTGTGTATATATATCATTTTAGATATTACAATGGATGGAACTCATGTCAAATATTGCAAGTTATAAACGTGTAATATTTGGAGCCTAAGGACGCCGTGATGTGTTTATGAAAACGTGGGGTCCCTTTCTCTCCCTGACTGAGAGTGTAGTATAAAAGAGGAACAAATATGTCATATATATCTGGCATATATCTATAGTTTTTCTTTTTTTTTGACCCAACCATTTATTCTATGTATTTATGTAATTTTTTCTTTTATCTGTGCTCTTTTATACATTTTATTCTACATTGTGCAATTTAATTATTTTTATTTATTTAATTGTATTATTATTTAATTTTTTCGGGGGCTGCTTGATTAAGTTGGGGTAAGGGGTAAACAACAAAACATGTCACTGTTACAATTATTATTTTCTGACTGATGTTGTTCATGTTCAAAAAAGCAATGTTATACATTGATACGGGTGTATAAAATCAAGCACCTAGCTATTCAGTCTGCATTTACAAACGTTTGTGAAAAAACAGGCCGTTCTGAAGAGATGTAACTGTAACTGGTATTATTGGAAGCATTTAGGAACAAAATCAACTTAGCCACAAAGCATAAGGCCATGCAAATTAACAGAATGGGGTCACCACCAGGTGCTGAGGCGCATGGTGTGTAAAAGTCGCCAATGCTCTGCTGACTCCTATAGGTCAAAAGTTTCAAACTTCCACTGGCATTAATATCAGCACAAAAACTGTGAGGCGGGATCTTCATGGAATGGGTTTCCATGGCCAAGCAGCTCCATGCAAGCCTCACATCACCAAGTAATGCCATTGCCAAGCGTCAGATGGACTGGTGTAAAGCATACCGTGTCTGGACTCTTGAGCAGTCGAAAAGTGTTCTGTGGAGAGACAAATTACGGTTCTCTGTTTGGCAGTCTGATATCTGGGTTTGGCGTAGGGCTGGGTAACGATTCAGATGTCCCGATTCTGATTCATAAGATTTCAATTCGATTCGATTTTTGATTTGAGTCACTAAATTCAATGATTCCATTTTCACTGGCCCCACCACAAAGTAATAAAATTAATAAAACAGTTATCATTTAAATATGACCCATGTATTGTAATAAATATAAGGTTATGACACCCAAAATTTTAAATAACAGTTTGAATTCTTGATTCAAATTTCGATACCACAGCTAAAACTCCTAAAACATTTAAAAGATTATTAAAAACAAGTAAAAGGTCAATAACAAAGAACACATAATTAAACTAAGGGCAATAACACACATGTTAGAATAGAAGAGATACAAAATAGAACAAAGATACAAATGAAATAATCAATGCTTTTAAGGTTTTCCATGTCACATGCCTGTCCTGTCTTGTGTTGCACATGGGTGTTTGTTATGTTGTGCCATGTGCTGTTGTCATTGTTTGATCCCTCCCCCTCGTTACCTGATTAGTGTTTGAGTTCTTCCACCTGTTCCCTCTTGATTTGTTCCCTATTTAAGTCTCTTCTTGTTTGCTGTCTTTGTCGGATCTTTGTCTTATGTTACCCCTGTTCCTGGTGATGGTCTTCGTGTTCTTGGTCAATGTTTGTCATTCTAGTTCAGTTCAGTTCAGTTCAGTTTTATGTCTCATTGATTATGTTTTCCCCCTTGTGGGTTTTTGCTTTGTGTTTTGGTTTTCATTTATTAATAAATATCCTTTTACTGCACTTGAGTCCTCATCTTCACTTTTTGTAAAGCGGAACGTGCCATTCCAGGTGTAACAGTAGTTTGGTGTGCACACTCACCCAAAGCACACACAGCTGCGCATCTCAGATGGCCTGAAAATTAAAATGAATTCTCTTTCACGTCTCCCTGCGCTTAAACGGACAAATTCACACAAATGTATCGCAAAATGCCGCCTTTGTGAGTCTCCAAGTAAATGGTTATGGCTTAAGTAAACAGTAGAGAAAGAACGGGTATGTCATACTGGATCCGTGCATTATTTTAAAAGTGACAGCAGCCTAATATTCCTGCTGCACGCTGTGTTCTTAATGTTAATCAAACTACAAAAAAACAAAGAAATCACTCCCTGCTGCAGTGTTATTTTAAATTTTATTGCTCCATTGCATTTTTGTACCTGAGAACTTCTCGAATGCTTAAATTGGCAAGGTTTGAAAATATGTGCAAATGATAAACTTTCGTGATCATGAACCACTGGCCCGATCGGGACCCTGACAGTTCCTTCAACAGTCCGGAACGTCTTTTACTCTGAAAGGCAAACCTGCATTCGCCATGTTAAGCACTGAATGAATGACAGGGTCCCCACTGTAACAACGCGCTAGGTAAATAAGAGGATTACATCTAGTGGAGAAGACCTGCAATAAAATTAACGTCAATTAGATATTATTTTCAATGTTTGCGGAAATACATACGGAAAAAAAGATCGATCTGTGGCTTTTGAGAATCAATGTTGAATCGACCACATTTTTTAAAAAGTTCTCCACATTCTTTTTTTTTGCCCATCCTTATTTTGGCGGGTGCCAGGAGAACGTTACATATCTGACTGACTGCATTGTGCCAACTGTAAAGTTTGGTGGAGGAGAAATAACTGTGTGGGGCTGTTTTCAGGGGTTGTGTTCGGCCCCTTACTTCCAGTGAAGGGACATCTTAATGCTTCAGCATACTATACCAAGACATTTTAAACAATGCTATGCTTCCAAAATTGTAGGAACAGTTTGGGGAAGCCCCTATGGCCCCAGTGCACAATACAAGATCCATAAAGACATGGTTGGATGAGTTTGGTGTGGAAGTACTTGACTGTCCCGTACAGAGCCCCAACCCCATCAAACACATTTGGGATGAACTAGAACGGAGATTACGAGGCATGAAGGCCTTATCATCCTACATATGTGTCATACATCTGTGCCTGACCTGGTGTAATGGTCTCAATACTTTTGTCCATATATATTCTCATTAAAAAATTAGAAATAATGGCATATACAAATTGTTTTATATTTTATGTTCCCTTTCGTTGTCACTCCGAGTTCCGTCGGAGGACGACGAATGGGGTTTTCGCATAGAAAGCCTATCAACTTCGACTATTACAAAACGAGCCAATGGCAAAGAAATGCCATGGGTCTGCGGAATTTGCATAGCGTAACTCCGCCCCACCTCGTGTGTATAAAGCGGAAAACGCCGCAACATGCAGATATGTTTTTCGCTTCGGAGCCAAGGCAATCCCTTCACTCCACAAGCCATCTCTGAACTGTCAGCTGTTACAAGACGAGATTCTCCGGTGTTGGTGTGACGGCGATCTCCCAGCGAGTGCACACTTCCTGCTTATCTGTGCAGTGGTTTGCCAGTGAGTGTGTTTATCCCTGGGCGCTTCAATACCGAGGTTTCCTCTCTGAAAGAGCTTGCACGCGGCACGTCTTTTTAAAGATGCCTCGCCCGTGCACTTCTGGTTGCGGTGGTTTCGTGTCTGACTCTGATGGGCACGAGCGCTGTCTAGTGTGTTTGGGCATTGATCACGCTAGATTGGCGCTCGTGGATGACTCATGTTCTCTCTGTGGGAACATGAGCATCGTGTCACTACGGTCGAGACTCAGTGATATCGCAAGAGTGAGAGTCCCCTCATCCACCCCCCGATCTACTGACTCTAGAAATAGAGCTAGTACTTCGGCTGGTGGCCAGGGTGACCTGAGGGTGACGGTGTGGAACAAAGCGCTGACTATCAGTCCGTGCTCTGCACCTACCCCTCTCGTGACGGTGCCCGTTAGTGTCCAGGAGATTCCCGCGGGTCCATCTTCGGATGCCCCGCGTGTTTCCTTTGGCGCTACAGAGGATAATGCGATGTCCATCGCAGCATCACAAGGTGGGCAGGATTCATCGGATGATGACTCGACAGCGCTGCCTCCTTTGGGTGTGCAGTCGTTTGTCGAGTCGGACCCCGAGATGACTGCCATGCTTACCCGGGCGGCCGCGAGTATCGGGTTGGAGTGGACTCCTCCGCCCCGTCCCGAGCGCTCGCGGCTAGATGATTGGTTTTTGGGTGCGGCTGCGGATTCACGTCCGCAGCCAACCCCAATTCCTTTCTTCCCGGATGTGCATGATGAGATCTCGAAGTCCTGGAAGTCTCAGATGTCTTCCCGTGACCGCTCGTTGATTTCATCCGCCTTTCCTCCCCTTGATGGAGCAGCTGCCCGTGGGTACACTGCGCTCCCCCCGGTTAAACGCTCTGTTGCGATGCAACTGTGTCCTCAGAGTGCTTCTTCTCGTGGCGAGCCTAAGCACCCATCCAAAGCCTGTAGGTACTCGTCTACGTTAGTGGCGAAGTCCTACAGAGCGGCGGGACAGGCAGCTGCTTCGCTGCATGCTATGGCCACTCTGCAGGTCTACCAGGCCCAGATGCTCAGAGACATGCACGAGGGTAGGACAGACCCAGACCCTTTGATGAGCTGCGCGCCGCCACCGACCTCGCTCTCCGGGCGACGAAGGTGACCGCACGCTCCCTGGGTTTGGTGATGTCCACAGCCGTGGTCCAGGAGAGACACCTGTGGCTGAACCTGGCTGACATGAAGGATGCCGAGCGGTCTCGGCTGCTCGACACCCCCATGTCCCAGGCCGGCCTCTTCGGCGGTGCAGTTGAGGACTTTGCCCAACAGTTCTCGACTGCTCAGAAACAGACGGAGGCTATTAAGCACATCCTGCCCTGCCGACCCGCTGCTGCCTCCACCCAGTCGGCCGGGCAGGTCACTCAGTCTGTTCGCCGCTGAGGACGCCCTCCTGCGGCTCCCGCCCCTCCCACCCGGCCTAAGCAGCAGCCTTCACCCGGGCCCGGTCGTGGAGGAAGCCGCAAGAAGGTGTCCCAGCCCTCTCCAGCCTCGCCCTCCGCTAAACGCCGGGCCAAGCGTCGCTCCTGAGACGGGCTGCTCAGGGATGTCGACTGTTACTTCTCAGGCGGTGGTAGCAGTTCCCCCGGTGGAGGGCCGGGGGAGAATCTTTTGTTCTCCACTCCCCGCTGCTCACCCCCGGGTGGGCAGCACCCCAATGTGGTTAAAGAAAGAAGTGTCTATCCCTGAGCACACAGAGTTCTCGGACGACACGGAGCGCCGCCCCCGGGCCGTGCTCCCCTCGTCCTCCTCTGTCCCAGAGCCGGATGACAGTGCGCATCATCCCCGGACCGTACCGGTCTCATCCCCCTCTGTCGCCAGCCCCCTGGCAGAGCAGACCCCCGTGGAACGTTCGTCCTTCCCTGGTCTGCTCTGTCAGGGCGCGGTCAATGACTGTGCCCCCACATTGGGCCGCTATGCCGTCCACGTCTGGGCCAGTCATTCCGCCTTGCTGCACCACCGGTGGGAAGTCTGTGGTTCAAATGACCCCGCTGGTACAGTCGTTGGGAGCTTGGCAAGAGCTTTCCAACCTGTCCCGCTGGGTCGCTCGGACGATCAGGCTCGGCTACGCGATTCAGTTCGCCTGGTCTCCTCCCCGCTTCAGGGGTGTCCGCTCCACTATGGTCGGTGGCAATGCCCCGGTCATGAGAGCGGAGATTGCTACCCTGCTGGCGAAGGGTGCGATCGAGACTGTCCCTCCAGCCAAAATGAGGTCCGGCTTCTACAGCCCGTACTTCATTGTCCCCAAGAAAACCGGTGGGTTACGGCCAATCCTGGATCTGCGCGTTCTGAACCGCTCCCTTCACAGGCTGCCATTCAAGATGCTCACCGCCAAACGCGTTTTCGAATGTGTGCGGCACCAGGATTGGTTTGCAGTGATCGACCTGAAGGACGCCTACTTTCATGTCTCCATCCTCCCTCGACACAGACCGTTCCTACGGTTTGCTTTCGTGGGGGAAAGGCATATCAGTACGCAGTTCTCCCTTTCGGGCTAGCCCTGTCTCCTCGCGTCTTCACGAAGGTCGTCGAGGCAGTCCTTGTTCCCCTCCGGGAACACGGGGTTCGCATCCTGAACTATCTTGACGACTGTCTGATTCTAGCTCACTCTCGAGATCAGCTCTGCGAACACAGGGACTTGGTGCTCCGCCACGTAGCCCGTCTGGGCCTTCGGGTCAACTGGGAGAAGAGCAAACTTTGCCTCGTGCAGAGGATCTTTTTTCTCGGTATGGAGATCGACTCGGTCGCCATGTCCACGCAGCTTATGAGCGAGCGCGTGCAGTCACTGCTGACTTGCCTGAGACAGTTCGAGGGCAAGAGTGCGGTTCCACTGAAACTTTTTCAGAGGCTCCTGGGGCATATGCCATCTACAGCCGCGGCAACGCCGCTCGGATTGCTTCATATGAGACCGCTCAGCTTTGGCTTCGCGACCGAGTCCCGAGGTGGGCATGGCAGCACGGCACTCTCCGAGTACCAGTTACTCCGACTTGCCGTCAAAGCTTCACCCCGTGGTCGAACCTCAGTTTTCTACGGGCCGGAGTGCCTCTGGAACGAGCTTCGCGGCATGTTGTTGTAACGACAGATGCCTCCAACACGAGCTGGGGAGCCATGTGCAATGGACGTGCTGCCGCGGGCTCCTGAATAGGACCCCATCGCCTATTGCACGTCAATTGCCTCGAGTTGCTGGCTGTACAGCTCGCCCTGCGCCGACTGAATCCTCCTCGCCCTCCTCTCGTGCCCTCTTGGGACCTCGCAGTGGTTCTATCTGCCCTGCGGAGTGCTCCCTTTGAGCCTTTGCAGTCAGTCGAGCTTAACTTCCTGTCTATGAAGACGGCGCTTCTGACTGCATTGGCCTCCATCAAGAGGGTAGGGGACCTGCACGCATGCTCCGTTGACGAAGTGTCCCTGGAATTCTGTCCGGCTTACTCTCACGTGATCCTGAGACCCCGGCCTGGATATGTGCCCAATGTTCCTACCACTCCCTTCCGGGTCCAGGTGGTGAACCTGCAAGCGCTGCCCCTGGAGGAGGCAGACCCAGCCTTGGCACTGCTCTTTCCAGTACGTGCTCTCCGCATCTGTGTAGACAGAACGCAGTGTTTCAGGACTTGAAGTAGGGAAGTAGGGAACGGAGACGTTCCGAAGTCTCGCCACCTCCGCTGTACCGCGGGGATCGCCTGAGCTCAGTCTTGGCTCCTCAGCGATTAAACATATCTGCATGTTGCGGCGTCTTCCGCTTTATACCCACGAGGTGGGGCGGAGTTACGCTATGCAAATTCCGCAGACCCATGGCATTTCTTTGCCATTGGCTCGTTTTGTTATAGTCAAAGTTGACAGGCTTTCTATGCGAAAACCCCATTCGTCGTCCTCCGACGGAACGTCTCCGTTCCCTACTCTTGTAACCCACATTCCTAAAACCTGGTTTTAATTAAATTTTAAATCACGTATTTTCAATGTGGTCTCAGACTTTTTGAACCCAACTCCACATACATACATTATTCAGAAACAACTGTGTACAAGGTTTGTGGTGTGGGGTCGTCACAGGGGATTTCCTCTTATGCTGAGGCACATAGCCCTGATTCTGCATAGATCTTTGCTTCTGTTATTCATTCGTAAGCAAACCGTTTATCCAGAAAAAAATTAAAGCTCCATTCCAAAATTAATACTGCATGCTGGTGGTTTATGATCTGGAGAGAGAGAGAGAGAGAGAGAGAGAGAGAGAGAGAGAGAGAGAGAGAGAGAGAGAGAGAGAGAGAGAGAGAGAGAGAAGAGAAAAGATGACAATGACAGACACAGTGTATAAAACTGAGGGAGACGTTTCACCTGTGAATCGTGGTCATTAAGATAATGGTGAAGATAACACAAGCAAGAGTTATTCAGAGGTCATTTGCTATGAACAGCTGGACACGGTGAACGTTTTTGACCTTGCAGGATGTCTACATCAAGATTCTATGAGTAAACCTCCCACGATGCACTGCACTCAAACATACTAAATCTGTCTGAAAGGACTTGAAAGGTTCTGCATCAAACAACAGAAAAGTCCAGCACTAACTGTGTGCTCTCAGACAAATGAAGAGCTCATTGGATGAATTAAACAGCAGCTTCTGGTCTCCTCCTTTACAGACATCACCCAAAGCGCCCTGACATCATCTATAACTGTCTGAACAGAGAAGACAACCCTGGAAGCAGATTCCCTCTACATTAGAAAAAACTGCACTCTGGGACACCAAAATAATCTATGATCCCTTTTATCCCGCTTCGCATCAGTTCTTCCAGCTTTTCTCTTGGAATGTACCACAAATCCCTATCCGCAAAGACCACCGGCTTTCAGAAGAAGAGTATCTTGCACTTCAGCCAAGCTCTTAACCCTCATACTAACCCCATATGACTGTCTGACAGGTGCTGCTGCTGTGCTACCAACAACTGGATTCTGTCTGTACTTTATGGTCTCATTCATTGCACGTACTGCACTGATTGGAAAAAACGTTTTCTTTATAGATCATGTTTATTGTTTAGCACAACCTGCCTCTGTGTGATTACTCTGTAAAAACTGTGCTCTATTGAATGGCTTGTGTTGTGTTTTGCATATGGGTAGTTGATGCATAGTTGTCTGCATGTTATAAGTTTTTCCACTTTTTTTAAATACAATTTTTACCTTAAGTGATGTGTCAAAAAAAAGGGCACATATAGGGGAACATTGTTAACTTAAAATTATACTAGATTTAAATGAATCAATTATGTAACACTAAATTTAAATGCATAAGTTAGACCGACTTTTTAAGCTAATAATCTCACATTGACTTTTTTTGTCCATACTATGGAAGTCTATGGGGCCCATCAAATGTTTCATTACCCATATTCTTCAAAATATCTTCTGTTGTGTTCAGAAGAAAGATATACAGGTTTGGATCAATTGAGGGTGAGTAAATGATGACAATTTTTTTATTTTTGGGTGAACCATCCCTTTAGCACACAGGTAATTACACATAATGTAAAAGTTTTACTTTAAATTACATTTTAAATAATTTTGTTTTAATAATCTTTTGTCATGCTTTAAAGAAGTACATTTATTTTGATGTGCTGACTAACATACTAAGCCATGTGTAAAGTATTTTTAGTAGGCTATAATTTTGTAACTTTTCGCTATTTAAAGTTAATATATTTTAAATGTTCTAAATTGAAACTTTATCATTGTCACCAAGATCTTTATGCAAACGCACCAATCAATCTCTTTCTGATTCTGACAAATTTGTAATTACAATTTAAAACATAGAAGTAGCTTTAGTTACCATAAATGATTTGACAGTACACTTTAACCATACTTCAAAGACAACAGAAGTAATTGTGAAATACACAGCAAGTCCTATTTGGGTGGATCAAAAAAGCACTCTAAAGTAATTGCATGCAATATAAATTTAAACTATGACATATTTTACTAAAAATAACATGGAATTTACTGACATATTTTATTGAAAATAACATGGAATTTACTGTCTGAAAAAAAAACATCACATTAAATGAATACTTAAATTATTTTAAAGTATACAACTCAAATACTCAAGTACTCAAATACTAATACTATATCAGTAGCCTACTAAAGAATAGCTATCTATTTTTGACAAGGGGTATTTCATGCAGCTTCTCATACCGTTGTCCTATTCAATCTACTCACAGTTGTCTTTAACTTGGGTGTCCTTATCTCGCAGCTACTGATGATCTGAACTAAGCTGTATCGTCTGTCATCTGTGTATTTCAAAGGCTCAAAAGTATCTTACGAGTTTCCTGTAAAGCATGCAGCCATGAAATGAGATAAATAGCTCCATCTTGTGTTAAGTGGCGTGTGTGCAAGGGATGGCATCATTCATTTGAGAGGCCGTATGCCTGCAAACCACAAATCCATAAACACTTCATTGCAGGCCCATTTTGGAAACAGCAATCCTGATCTGACTGAGGACAGGGAGGGACTCAATATCCATCTGGCGATTCCAGTGCAGAGAGTACGCAAACAACAGTGCTTATTGACACAGACTTGCACGCTGTGTCTCTTTACGTTTTACTCCGTCCAAAAAGAAACAAAATGGTAACTATGAGTAAGCTTTCTTCTGGAGATATTATCAGCACTTAAAATCCTGACATAAGAGGTTAACAACCCAGTGAGAGCACTAAACTCCATTTATCCACAAAAAGAAATGGTCCAGGTAATTGTGTTATTTAGCGAGCAGTCACTGCCATTAGGGGAGATGAGGCTTTCAACCCTCCTTAAATTAACTTTCTTACCCTGTAAAAACCTCCTGGATTTGGACATTTAGCAGTAATTCTTACAATAAAATATATTCAGAATTTTACTCAAAAAGTAATTAGGTCGTTCTTCCAGTAACGTAAGAACGTTAAGAGTTATCTAATAATGTTCTAAAAATGTTAGTGCAACCCCTCAGATCCTACCCGCACTGCAGGCTTCGAACCCAGGTCTCCAGCGTGGGAGGCAGGCGCTCCAACAAGGAGGCTAGAGACCATATAATGTTAGTCACTAGAGCGTCTCTTGACTTTAGGGGAGTGAGGTTTAACTGCACAGCCTCCTTTACACTAGCACAAAAACGCTATTTATTCATCAAACGTTTTATTTCTGAAATGTTTTAGTTGTAGTTTTAGAACATTCAGAAAACATAAAAGTAAAGTTCCCATAATGTACGGAAAAAAAAATACATAGGCTGATGTAATGTTCCCTTAATTAATGTTTGCATAACCCAAAAAAAGTAGTTTTTAAAACATTTAAAAAGCTTGATTCGTTGAGCATTCAGAGAACATTCAGAATAACATTTTCATAATGTAAAAGGCTGCAAACGAGACACTCCCGCACACTAGATACTGGATAATTTGTATATTTTCTTCTAATCGAACTTTTATGTTTTATCATGATGTTTCCTCTTTATGGCCTAAATTACTAAATCCCCTTTTTGTGGGATTGAAAAAGTGAGTATGCCACCTAGAGGTGGCAATGTTGAATTGCTCCTGCAGAGACTTCCCCTCGAGGAATGAATGAGAAGCATTGTTTAATGTGATGCTATAAATTGTATTGCTTTAACTGTTTTTTTTTTTCTTTTTCTTTTCTTTTGTTGTTGTCTTCAATGATTGTTGTGATGATATACAATGATGTTGATAATGTGGTGGTGATCTGGTGGTAATTGTGTGCCCACAATTAGTCGAAGTGGTTACAGGTGTAGCCTTGTTTAGTGGTCATGTGCTTGGTCTTAAATGGGATGAGTTTGAAAATTTGTGTATGCCTGATGAAGCGAAACGTTGCTAATAAGAATTTTTAAATGCAAGTTCTGATAGTGTGCGGGAGTGTCTCGTTTGCAGATTGTCGACCGATCTTTTTTGGTCGTTTTTCCTACGCACCTATCATCTGCAGGTGTGCGATGGGTTTTAATTGACATAATGTAAAAGGAACATTAGCAAAACGTTCTTAGAACATGTTTTGTTAGTTGGGATGTTCCCTTTGGTTGTTATAATTGGACTGATTTAGATTGTACTAATATTTTCTGAGCCAGTGCAACGGTGGTAACACAGTTACAGAACAATAAAAGCAGAAAATAAAGTTTACTCATTGTTTTACAGTAACTTATAAAATGTGTACGGTGTGGCCATGTTATAGAGCAAAAGATAATAAAGTCTGTTTTTATAAACAATCAGGGGGAGGGCTGCCATCAGGGGCAACAATGAGGAACATTGTCCTGGATCCTGTGATGATGGAGGCCCATACATGACAAAATTTGTCCTGGCCCCAGTACATTTTAGCTGTTTTTTTTTCCCATATTTTTTGTGGTGTGCTCATGCTGTGATACAAGGATGAACAATGTGTGTATTAACATTAAGACACAAAGCAAAACACAATAACATCAGCTAATAGCAGAAAAAACAACCACCACAAATTAAATGTTGCTATTCTTGCCATTCATCAGCATCGCATTATTGACAGTTAATCTGTAAATATTACTTTAATGCTCTAGACCTGAACTGTTTACTGAAATAAATTTTACAACTACTGTAACAAAATTGCTGTCAACAAGGAGCTAACATACCAGGAACATACAGAACAAGCAAAATTTTGTACAGTGCAGTCTTCCATCCCATCATGCACCTCCCAGATCATCTCACAGAATAGAGTCTGACAGATACTAAATTGTAATTAGACCGATTACCTCCTGATAAAATCTCTTGCAAGGTTTCAGAGCCCTTATTCACAGCTCGACTTTTATGAGTATATCCTCCTTACGTATCTCTATTTAGATAAAGACTGGTTGTCAGAACGAGGGGGGGGGGGGGGGGGGGGGGGGGCATGGTGGTATTACATTACCGTTTTATTCGCTCAGGCTGTACACACATGCACCTGTGTACACAGTCTGTGCATTCATAAGGAGAGAACTCTTTTTCTCACTTTTGCTATAGGCCTACTGATATAAATCCTTCAACAAAATCTCCATTTCTGCAAAATATTGAATCATACATTTATTATTCAGCAGCTATAATGATGATTACCACTTGTAGACTTGCAACTGGAGTTCACTGTCTCTCATCTAAGCGTCTTTGAACCTCATTGTCTAGGTGATTGGAGGAAATGAGAGTGTATCCCATGCCGTGTATCCACCCACAGTGGCAGGCCTTCATTAGCGTCCTGTGTGTTTTACTATCAACAGGCAAAGACAGAACGATTGTCTCATTCTGCACATTCCACAGCCACTGAGTGTGAGTGTGATTGAAACACCGCAGCCATGTTAATACCTCCGCTTCTATAAATCTATTGGCTGTGGTATGACTCCGCTGTTGTCCTGCTCTGGGCTGTCTATCGTTGTGTGTGTCTCTCTCTGTCTCTCATTCCCTCACCAATGCTCCTGGCACATTCCCGGTCTCCATCTTCCCCTCTATCTTCAACACTGTTGGCTATACGCAGCCCAAATTCCTGGAAAATATGAACTTGTGCGGACTTGCAGGACTTATACTAATACAAAGGGAGTATTTTCCAACTGCGTAAATAACTCAAAACAACACCTTTCTTCTGCTGAGTTGCAAAGCAGTGCACTTGAAACTGAAATCTCTGAATTGCCGTAGCGAGAGAGTGAGGTGGGAAGCATCGAGCCTTGACCCTGTGTGAAGTGAGCCAGTTACAACAACATTTGTACAATATGTTTAACGTCAATGAAAGGAAAGTGTGACATAAGCTTCATTATGCTGTCTATATAAATATCTCAGGCTGAAATGGGATCATATCTCCGAGTCAAAACATCTTGTGAGAGTTACAACATTCAACCAAATTATCACTGAGGAGAAATGGGAGGCAAAGAGAGTCTATTGACAAACCTTTGGAAATGGATTTTCGGCTGATCTTGTCCATCGGTTTGAATATGTTAGAATTTAACAGTGGACTCTTTATTTGTACATTTTCTACTAAGTGTAGTCTCACTCTGTCAATTAAATGCCTATTTCAATAATTGATTGTTTTTCCCAGATCAATAATACTTAGAAAACAGCACTAATTTATGACTAAGAACACATTTAGATAAATATGACAGAATAACTGTCTATTTTATTCAGTGATGAGCAGCTATAAGTAGGATTTTCACCTCGAGTCTTCTGTTTTTCAAATCTGAATGAGCTTCCTTTCAAATGCATTGCAAAATATACAATTCTGGTATGAATTATTGCAAGATCACTTTATAAACAGTTGAAGAATAGTCGATAATCTTGCATATCTTTCCACCAGATTTCTCAGATAAGAGGTTGCATAGAGAGCAACTACAAATTTAGACAGATAATTACAGATGAATCTTATGTTATATTTTGTGGCACTGTAGTCACTTTTATATGTATGCTCCTAATACAAATGCATGTGAAAATGGTATTTCTCTATGGTCTGTGGCTCGCTCCAGATGATACCTTACGAAGGTATTTTCAAAAAATGCAATACATTCCAAACAAAGGATGGGATGCTTGAGATTAACACTTGATGAAAGTCTCATGGCTGACCTCTTAAGTAGCCTGTGAAGCTCTGCATTCTTTATGTCTGTTTCTTGACATTTCTGTTTTCTGATATCATTAACTGTACGGACTGCAGAAATATTCTATTTCAAATATAATGTATTTGCGTGACGCTTAATTTATTTAACACGGTGCTGAAATGGTGTTTTGATATGAGGTCCATGGAAATCATTACACTGTTAACTCTCCAGTGAGAGATCCATTGGAAATAAAACAAAGTGATAAAACATGACAATTTCTCATGCATTCCTCTGATCATTGTCATTAATGATCAGTTGCAATTGATTTTGAGAACTATTGAGCAGTGTTAGCATACTGAAAGGCATTTCAGAGCATATATATGAGGTCAAGAGAAGAACTCTTACACAACAACTCTTAACAAACAACCAAAACTGAAACAAACCACTGAAAATGCATTCACTAAGGAGCAAACCAATGAAAAATAGTGATCAGTATCAGTAAAAGTGCATTAAAAGCCCCACAGATTAAATATCTCACAAACATAATAGTTTTTACATGTTGCATCTCTTGCATTTGCTTTTTACCTTTGAGTTTAAGAGTAAAATGATCTGATACCCTTTCTGTTAAAAGTTCTCAAAGTGCTTTTGAAGGAAAATAACAGGGCATTAGTCAAAAGAAGTAGTCATGATATAAAATGCTTATAAATAAAAGTCTTTGTTTCATATCCAGCGATATGCCAAATATCACTTTCTTGATGTTCTGTCACTTCAGAGCATGAACAGCCATTACACCGTGGCTGCGTTGCTGATGTGCATGTGCTTCCAGTCTAAACTCATAAAATATATAAGGCTGATTTAACAGAAAAAGATGCACAAAAGCCTTCTCAATCTGCTGATAAGAATTTCAGAAGGTCTTGACTTCACAGCTAAACAACCCCTTGAGTCTTGAATGATCATTGAGATCATTGTGTCCTGGGTTTTCTGAGGGGTGAATCACAAGTCAGACACTCCTCTAGGCTTTTCCAAAGCCTCAAGGTTTGAAATGTGTAAGCATGAATCTGGAATGTTCTAGATTCTTTTGTTCTGACAGTGGCACCACTTCCTTGTTCAGAATCGCTCTACTCAATCCCAACAACAAGGGTTCTTGGTTAGTGACACAAACTCAGTTCCTTCCTGACCGAGCACTTTTTACACTGGACCACGCAGCACCAGTGGAAACGGCAGAGACAGTTTTCCTCCAGGACCACCGTCTCGTCCCGGTAACCCCGCTCGCAACACAGAAGGTCACATCCGCTCACGTCCAGCGCTGTGCTGTTGCACATTCGCCCGCGTGTACCCAAGGAACCTGTCTTCCGATTGGGCAGGCAGAAGTCCGGTGACTCGGCTGAGTAGATGAGATCTTGCTTGTCTGGAGGTTTGATGTTCTGCCCCACTGGGATGAGAGTCTTACCGTCATTCCCACCCATCACTTTGGATGCCCCGTTGAAGCGCTCGAGCAGGCGATCGCCCACTTCGCGGAAGTGAGGCATTTTCTTCCAGCAGGTCCTCAGAGTGCAAGAGCCAGACAGCCCGTGACATTTACATTCAGTTCTCATATAATTCTTCACCGCCTGCAGTTCAAGACACAAAGATAGTTCAGTGAGATAAAAGGAGAAGCTATTTAGAAGGAATTTACCCTAGTCTCTCCCCTCCCTCTGTAGCCTCCAGCCACCTGAAAGCCAATCCGAGAGCTTGAAAACAGATTCATACAGTTCTATACCTGTTGAAATAAACTTCTGGTAAATGCAGTATTAACATTTTTCTCACTTTAATTCCAAACAATTCTTTGCGAGGCATTTAAAAAAAAAAAGTACTGTAGAAGAAAATCACTATCTGCCAAACATGTCTATATGCCCCCACCTCGCTCCTTAATGCCTATTTACCTGTGACTGACCCCTTACAGGACCTGAGGCTGTCAGGCACTGACCCCTTGAAGATGAAGCACTACTGATACTAGTGAATAACTAATATGATGGTTTGGCCACTGGGCGACGGATGATTGCTTAAAGGAAATCATAAATCTGACTTATTGAGACTACTGAATAGTGTATTGTAAACTATAAAATAGTAAACTGAGAAAAGAGTAGTTGCATACATCTCAAGAGATATTCAAAATGATGATCTAATGCACACATACGCCAGATATTTCCATTGTACAGTATTACAAAAGTAGCTACAATGTATATAGACATCACAGATGCCACTAAAGGAATCAAATGTACAGTAATTGCAACATAATGGTTGCTTTCCAAAAAGTTTTTTTTTTTTAAACTCACACTAAACGTCTATTTTTTTGCACACTATACCATGGAAAAATATAACAGAAAATGTAAATACACTCCCGTTCAAAAGCTTGGGGTTAGACCTTTTAATGTTTTTGACAGAAGTCTCTTATGTTCACCAAGGCTGCATTTATTTGATCAATAATACGGTAAAAACATTAAGATTGTGAAATAGTAATACAATTAAAAATAACTGTTGTAAAATGTATATTTTAAAACATATTTATAACATTATAAATGCCTTTCCTGTCAATTTTAATCAATTTAATGCATCCTTGCTAAACAAGCAAACAAAGTATTAATTTCTGTAAAAAATCTCACTGACCAAATATATTTGAACAGTAGTGTAGGTGTGTCATTCAATTAAATATTGAATCATTATTTAGTTAAATATGTTAAAGGTGCAATGTGTAAATTTTAGCGGTATCTAGCGGTGAGGTTGTGAATTGCAACCAACAAGCACATAGAGAAGCTACAGTGGCCAACACAGGAAGAAGTCGTAGTCTGAGACAGCATAAATTATATTTACTTAATTATTCAGAAAAATATTTTATTGTGAATATTAATGTTACTTGTTCACTTTAGCTAGCTTCTTTGCATGAAGAACAATATAGTGACGAAACGCGCTCTGTAGAGAAGTTTGTCCGTTTAGGGCTACTGTAGAAACATGGCGGTGCAAAATTGTGACTTTAATGTAAGGGGACCCGCGGTGTATGTAGATAGAAATGCCTCATTCTAAGGTAATAAAAACATATGTTATTATGTAAGGTCTTTATACAATATAGTTATGTATAATATAACTGAAAACATAGTTATGTTTAATATAATGCATTTCTGTCAATAGATCCTCCTAAATATTACACCTTTAATTCATGTATTTGATTTGACGTTGAAACTTTTTCATTCAGTTCTGGGTTATTACTAAAACTGATTGCAACATTTAGAGCTGATTGGAAATGATTGGAACTGCAGTGCAAGCATCCATATTCACACAACCACACACTTACACACACTAAAAGACATGCCTCTAAAGGAGCAGGTGTTTCACTTTTGAGGGAACTCGAGCTGTGTTATCTTCATTCACACATTTTGGGAACGCCTCTGCGTGATTGCGTCTGAAGCACGTGTGTGAAATCAGTCCAATGGCATGACGGAACGTCACAGGCAGTGACATCAGGACCAGGAAGCTATAAAGCACACCCAGACCAAACATTGTCAGGTTTTGTGCCTCAGCAAGCGCTCTGTGTGAAATTGTTTGTCTTATTTAGTGTTGTTTGTCGTAAAGTATAAAGTACAAGACATATGGCGAGCAAACGTGTGTTCATTCGTTTAAACGTCATTTAAGTCATGTGTTCCTCCCTGCCCTCGCTACATCACGGGTGGGGATACACAAGATTTGGGCATTGTTTGTTTGGGAGCGGAGCATGTAGGTCTTGAGGGGGCTGACTGTGTGCATTGCGAGAGATTACAGCTTCGCAGGCTCCGCTCCTGCCTGTCACTCTTTGAGGAGGGTGATCAGGCTAGTGTTCCCGTAGTTCCGGCCCAGCTGCGATCGTAAGGTTCGCAAATGGATTGCAGAGTATTAGAGACGGGCTATGCCTTTTCTCTGCCCTCACCCTAAGCACCAGTGCTGTCTTGCTGGGATCGGAAGCCTGTGCTGTGGCTTCTTCTGCCCGGAGTGAGAGCCCCGTGCTTCAGCTCTCTAGCGATGAGAAGGTGGATGTGCTGAGCATTGATGCGGAGGAATCTGAGGATTCGCCACCCTCATCCCCTATGTACGAGGAGCTTGTAGAGCTTAAAACTCGTGCTGTGGCTCAGTGAAACTTCAAATGGCCAGCCGAGAAGCAGGGCGCACGTCTAAAAAGTAAATTAGATGAGTGTTCTTTGCAAGTAAAATCACAACCTACATGCAATGTCGGCTTTGGTGGGGTTATTCGGCACCAAATAACCAAGTCAGGCTGGTGCGTGTCTGCATATAATGGCCATCTTGCAGGCGTACCAGGCAGACCTGCTGAGATACCTTGATGAATGTGAGGGGGTAAACCCAGACGCATTTAAAGAGCTGTGCAGGGCCGTTCTACAGCAGCTCTGGTGGCCAGGGAGAGGCATCTGTATATCAAAACTTCTCTGATATAAAATCTAAAGACAAGTCATTTATTTTGGATGCTCCACTTACCCCTCCTGGCCTCTTCGGGGATGCAGTCAACTCTGCCGTCGAGAGGTTCCAGGAGGCGAAAAAGGTGGTGGCAGAGTTCAAAGGCTATCTCCCTTGCCAGACCTCTGTGGCTGCTGGCCCCTCCAGGGGACAGTGGTCCACACCTCATTATACGGTGCCCTCAGGAGCCCGTTCTGCCAACCCCGCCACCTGTGGTGTTTTTGGGCACAGCAGTTTCCAGTGAGCATATGTCTCAGGCACAAGACGTTGTGTCAATGCATCTGAGTCAGTCCCTCAAAGTTACATCGTTGGGACGCTCACATCCTCTGAGGAGGGAAATAGAGGAATCAGCTGAGTCGTTCCCTGACAGTTTGTTTGAGAGGCTGGTTCCCTTAGTAGACCATCTGGCAGTGTGGAAATGGGTCCTCCAGACTGTAGAAAGATGCTACAAAATCCAAATCGAGAGTCATCCGCCTCGTTTCAACAGGGTTTTGACCACTGTCGTGGGCCCTGAGTAGGCTCTGGTAATGGAACAAGAAATAAAAACTCTTCTACAGCCTGTACTTCATTGTTCCAAAGAAAGATGGGGGATTGTGTCCCATTTTAGATCTGCGCCAGTTAAATCGCTCATTTAGAAACCTCAAGTTCAAAATTTTTTACAGATTGTGACTCAAATCAGATCCGAGGACTGGTTTATCATGATAGATCTCAAGGACGCATACTTCCACATATCCATCCTTTCACAACACAGGAAGTTCCTGAGGTTCGCTTTTGGGGGCGAAGCGTACCCATATTGGGTTCTTCCCTTCGGTCTAGCTCTATCACCCTGCACTTTCACGAAATGCGTGGATGGAGCTCTGGCTCCGCTGTGAGTCTGGGGCATCCACGTGTTAAACTATATTGACGATTGGCTAATCTTAGCAAAATTGGAACAGATGGTGATTGATCCTTGAGATGTCATCCTCACCCATATGAAAGAGTTGGGGTTAAGGCGCTCAAGACCCAAAGGCACTCGAGACATCAGATTGTCACGAGCATCACATATTGCTGCAGTAGCATCCTCTACCCCAGATACGGCTCTGACAAGGATTGCAAACACTGGTCTCCTAACACCGCCTATACATCTTGAGAACAGATTTGAAGTATTAATAAATGAGGAATCCCTGAATGTGATGAATGTGATCGAACACAGACTGAATCAGCCAGTAGAGCAGACAGCGGCACTCAGCTCAGAGCGCAGCCGAGCACAGGACTCTGATAGTGGGTGACTCCACAATCAGAAACATTATTAGCAGGGATACAACTACGTGCTGCCTTCCACAAGCAACGACTTCGGATGTAAATAGGGAACTTAAGAACATTCTGATGAAACATAAGACTGCAAATCGACTCATCATTCATGTGGGGAAAATGATATTCATAAAGAGCAGTCAGAACTCCTTCAGAAGGATTTCAATGACCTTTTTGAAACACTTAAAAGACTGAAGGTTCAGACATTCATCAGTGGACCACTCCCAGCAAGAGGAACAAACAGGTTTTCACGGTTGCTTGGGCTTAACACATGGCTGCAAAAAACCTGTAATATAAAAGGAGTGAACTTCATTGACAACTTCAATCTTTTTTGGAGTCAGAGGCAACTGTTTCAACAGGATGGGCTCCACCCAAACAAACTTGGTTCAAGAGTGCTAAAAGACAATATCTACTTCTCCCTCAATCATCCTTCTGCAGTGTGTGACAATCTTCTCAACCTGAATAGCACACACACACCTGGACACAGTATGAATGACCACAGGACTTCACTTCAGCACCTGAATGGACATGCGGTTGACATATCACACAAGGACAACGATAACACCATGCAGCAACAACAACTTCTGCTCACGGACACAATCTCAGCAGAGCCCTGCCCACAGAGCTCACCACAGACAGACCGGGACATATTAGAACTGCTCCAAGATTCAGCACCCAGGGACAACTTTCTGGAAAACAGCGAGGGAAACCAGGACAGCATATTACAGCCTCCGATAACACCAGAGCAACAGCCCCTCTCCCTAGACACGTTATCCCTCTCTCCAGCATCTCCACTTCTGTGCTTCTCAGAGAAAATGGAAAAACTGGTGTATGCTGGAACCAAACTATCCCACTCTTTTGCTGCAAGCCCCCAGATGTCAACCAAAAAACGGCAGGCCCAACAACCACCAAAGCCAGCGGGCCCAGTCCCTCCTCCTCCCCCTCCTCCTGTGAGAGCTCTTTGGCCTCTGCCACAGCGCCAGGGCTCACACCCTCCATCTGCTCGAGGTGAACCAAAAACAACTGATACCAGCTCTCAGTGATATGTGTCGGGTCCCCGCTATGATAACAGTAACTTTCTTAAATGTTTACAAAACAAGCGGGAACCCAGTGTGACTGAATCTTTCTCTATTGCTGTTCAATTACATGATAGAAAATCTAAGGCCTTCAAAAGCCGTACAGCAAACCCATCTAATCAGGTGCCTATTACGCGCCAAACTAAGATTGCTGTGGGGACAAAAAGTAAGACTGTTAAGTTAGCACTTTTAAACATCCGCTCACTTAAAAATAAATCACTTCTAGTCAACGATTTAATAACCACATACAACCTGGACTTTATGTTTCTAAATTAAACTTGTGGAACAGTCCTCAATGAAACATCCCCTCCTAACTTTACTTTTATGAGTCTCTGCAGAGCGGGTACGAGAGGCGGGGGCTTAGCTGCTCTTTTTAAAGATGTCTATGAATTTAAGCAAATATCATTTGGGAATTACCCGTCTTTCGAATATCTGGGTATTGTGTTAAAAGGTGCTCCACGTGTTTTACTTATCATTATTTACAGGCCTCCAAAATACTCTCTAGCCTTTGCTGAGGACTTTACAGAACTGCTATCAACAATTTCCTCAGAGTTTGACTGTTTTGCTATTGCTGGAGATTTTAACATTCACATAGATAATGCAGAAAACAATATGGCAAAATAAATCAAAACTGTTTTAAAAACTTTTGATCTGACTCCGCATGTACATGGTCCCACACACAATTGTGGACACACTCTAGATTTACTTATCAGTAAGGGTTTAAACATCTCATCGATTGTTATTAAGGATGTAGCACTGTCTGATAATTTCTGTATTTTCTTTGATATATTGATCTCTCCTGCCATTGAAGCTAGATCTGTGTCTGTCAAGAAGAGATGCTTAAATGAGAACACTAGTGTGCTATTTATGAAGGCCATATCTTTAAAACCAAGCATATCCGGTGACACTGTTGATTTTCTCCTTGATTCTTTTAACTCAAAAGTTAAAAGTGTAATTGATGATATTGCTCCTGTGAAAGTCAGGAAGAATAGTGGTGGACAAGAACCACCTTGGAGAAACTCAACAGCTGCGCAAAATATGAAAAGATAATGCAGAAGAGCAGAGCGCATGTGGCGGAAGACAAAACTTGTAGTCCATTATAACATCTACAAAGACAGCATCCATGCTTTTAATATTGAACTAGGCAAAGCTAGACAG
The DNA here is from genome assembly GCA_030578255.1 of Tiaroga cobitis. Taxonomy (NCBI): domain Eukaryota; kingdom Metazoa; phylum Chordata; class Actinopteri; order Cypriniformes; family Leuciscidae; genus Tiaroga; species Tiaroga cobitis. The sequence goes on from CM060599.1 coordinate 25,423,219, forward strand.
ACTTTCTTCTCGAATATTATAAACAGAAACTTAAACAACACACGCACTCTTTTTGCTACTGTAGAGAGACTGACAAACCCCCCAAGCTAGAGTCCCAGTGAAATGCTCTCAGACAACAAGTGCAGTGAGTTTGCTTCTTTCTTCTCTGAGAAAATCAATAATATCAGAAAGTTGATCAGCACATCCTTGAGTTGCTCTGGGGTCAGGCAGATCAGACCACAACCTGAGAAAGTAGTTACTATGTCTGTTTTCGAAGAAATTGATGGCACAATTTTGGAAGAAACCATACAGCACCTTAAAACAACATCCTGCGCCCTTGACACACTTCCCACATCTTGTTTCAAAAGTGTGTTAAACAGCTTAGAAGCAGATCTCCTAGAAGTGATAAATGCCTCAATTTTCTCTGGGAGTTTTCCAAACTCCCTGAAAACTGCAGTTGTCAAGCCCCTCCTGAAAAACAGCAATCTGGATAAGACCATCTTAAGCAACTATAGACCGATCTCAAATCTTCCTTTAATAGGCAAGATCATTGAAAAAGTTGTCTTCAATCAGCTGAACAAATTCTTAAGCTCGAATGGATACTTTGACAATTTTCAATCTGGTTTCCGATCGCATCACAGCACAGAGACAGCGCTAATAAAGATAATAAACGATATTCGCTTAAATACTGATACAGGGAAATTATCCGTACTGGTACTACTCAACCTCAATGCTGCATTTGACACTGTCGATCACGACATACTTCTTGACAGGCTGGAAAACTGGGTGGGGCTTTCTGGGATAGTCCTATGGTCCAGTGGTTTCTGGGATAGTCCTATAGTCCAGTGGATTATTGTAATGTACTCCTCACTGGCCTTCCTAAAAAGACCATAAGACAGTTGCAGCTCATACAGAACGCTGCTGCCAGGATTCTGTGCAGGACCAGAAAATATGAACATATCACACCAGCCCTCAGGTCTTTACACTGGCTCCCAGTTACATTTAGGATTGATTTTAAAGTATTATTACTGGTATATAAATCATTCAATGGGTTAGGACATCAATATATTGCAGATATGCTCACTGAATATAAACCTAACAGATCACTCAGATCATTAGGATCACATCAGCTAGAAATACCAAGGATTCACTCTAAGCACGGAGAGTCTGCTTTTAGCTATTATGCCAGCCACAGCTGGAACCAGCTTCCAGAGGAGATCAGATGTGCTCCTACAGTAGTTACATTCACATCCAGACTCAAAACACATCTGTTTAGCTATGCATTTACTGAACAAACACTGTGCCACTGTTCGTCCGACTGTTTTTACTGTACTGGTTTTGTCTTTTCTTTTTTTTTTTATAATCTCTGGAAGAGATTTTGAAGGAGAGCGGGAGAGTCTTCACTCCGATGAGGCGAGTGAAGGAGTTAGTTAGTTATACTGCTGAGAGTATAAGAAGTCGCTGAGAGCTTCGTTAAGGGTAACGGCAGCAGACAGTGAAGCGTGCTCTGTGGGGGTCCCGCTGGGCATTACTGGTGTAGCACCACCCCAGCAAAGTACGTCCCTGGGCTAGAGGTTCAGTGGCACCGTAAACCGGCTCAATCTCTTCCATCTCAGATAGGGGTGGACCAGTACTACTTTATTTTATTTTTCATTCTAAACTGTTTTAATTATTCTTATTTGTTTTGATTATTTTAATTTATTCTATGTAAAGCACTTTGAATTGCCATTATGTATGAAATGTGCTATATAAATAAACTTGTCTTGCCTAAGGCGGAATGCCAAGCAGAGTGTGCTTTCTCCAGCACAGAGAACCACTTTTCTAGATTAGTTTCTCACAGCAGTAAACAAGATAAAGCTAGGCCAGTCACTTACTGTCAGACAGTTTCAGAGACTGTCGGGTTTGATGGCAGCTATGTCCAACGTGATTCATTTTGGCCTGCTGTACATGAGACCCTTACAATGGTGGCTCAAGACAAAGGGGTTTTACCCGAGGGGTAACCCCCAAAGACTTAATCTTTCACCCCCGCCCAGAGTTGGGTTTTGCCTCTGAGGGGGCCAGATCCATAGAGTTTACATATTCGAATGATGTATTACTCGTTTCTGTATGACAAAAATGGTTGGTACAGTGCTGAAGTTTCTGCAAGAGCGGTTCTCTGCAGGGTTATCTTCCTCCACTCTGAAGGCCAGAGCTGCTTACCACGAACCGTTGGGTGGTGAGTCGTTAGGGAGAGACCAATTAGTAACACGCTTCCTCCATGGTTCACTAAGGCTGTGGCCTGCAAAACACACTAGAATTCTGGCTAGGGACCTGGCTGTGGTGCTAGAAGGCTTGTCTATGGCTCCCTTTGAGCCTATTGAAATGGTACCAGTGAAGAGTCTGTCCCCTAAGACGGTATTCCTTCTGGCTATTACGTCTCTTAAAATAGTGGGAGACCTCCAGGCACTGTCGGTGTCCCCTATGTGCCTCGAATTTGCACTGGGGATTGTCAAGGCATTCTTGTACCCTAGACTGGGTTATTTGCCCATGGTACCTACTAATGTGCCATGGCCTATTATTTTGCATGCCTTCTGTCCTCCTCCTTTCAGTGCATTTGACACTGTCGATCACGACATACTTCTTGACAGGCTGGAAAACTGGGTGGGGCTTTCTGGGATAGTCCTATGGTCCAGTGGTTTCTGGGATAGTCCTATAGTCCAGTGGCCTATTATTATTATTATTATTACTATCCTATAGTCCAGTGGCGTATAGTCCATGGCCTATTATTTTGCATGCCTTCTGTCCTCCTCCTTTCAGAAGTTTAGACCAGCAGAAGCTTAATTCAGTGTGTCCAGGGAGAGCACTGTGGAAAAAACTGATTAATTGGTTGTGTGCTTTAATTCTCCCAAGAAAGGACTGCCAGCAACCAAACAGACTCTGAGCAAGTGGATAGTCAAGGTTATCTCTCATGCTTATGAGGCCTCTTGACAGCCCTCACCTTTGGCTGTTAGAGCGCAATCAACGAGTATGGCGGTCTATAAGGACTTATGATCAGGGGCTTCAGATCAAGATGTTTGTGATGCGGCAGGGTGGTTCTCTACTCTCAAATTTGTGAGATTCTACAATCTGGACCTGCGAGCTACACCAGATTCACAGGTGCTTTTGTCTTAGTGTGCTTGCAATGATTCACACAAACAGGTCCTCGTAAGTCTGGCGATTTGGGCGTTTTCGCTCCCAAAGCTTCAATGACGATGATGCAGCGCGAGTTCCCTCGAAATGGATTGTCTCGTGTTACGACTGTAACCATGGTTCCATGAGAAAGGAAGGAGACGGTGCGTCTCCCTGCATCCCTGTGATTGACTTGCTTTGGCCTATTAGTAGCTGACAATTTTTGGTCTGAGTGCGCTTAATAGCTTCCTGGTCCTGACATCACCCACCTTTGACATTCCGTCATGCCATTAGACTGATTTCACACACGTGCTTCAGACGAATTCTAGCAGAGGTGTTCCCAAAGCGTCAATGACAATAACGCCTTCTCAGGGAACCAGGGTTACAGTTGTAACCTGAGACATTCTCAATGAATGGAGAAAACATTATTTATGGAAAATCTATTGTGTAATATCTTTACATATGATGCAATGTCCATAAGGCATTAAAGTTTATTATTGAATTACTGCACATATGCATTTCTGTGTTTGCATTTTCTATGCATTTTTATGCTGTTCATGTTGTGAATGAGATGAGAAAAATAGACAGCTGAATATCACCTCTGCTCAGTGTCGTATTGCACATATTACTTAATAAATAATGAATATTAAATTGATATTATTGACAATTTCTACTCTGAAAGGAACTGGATGTGTCAACTCATAATAATATTTACTTGTTTAATTTAATGTACATAATGCTTTCATTTTAAAAGCCCTAGTTTAAAAAAATAATTACAGTCCTTTATATATTAAATTGACCTAGACAATAAGGAACGGAGAGAGTGGTGATTTGAGGACACTAGTCTCAACTGTCTTCTTCAGCTTCTGCCAAGTATATTTCCATAACATTTCCGAGCTCTTCCATGCTTGGGCTTTTGAAGTGCACCATCTGCTCATTTGAGCTTAACTATCTCTGAAGGGTTGTGCAGGCAAAATAGCACACGACTGTGCTTGTATCATCTATGCATCAATGCAAAAAATCTATCTACAGTGATATCGTACCAAGAACATAAAAAAAAAACCATCTATGCCAAACCTGCATGAGGGTGACAGGTACTAACTGAGGCGCTGTACAAAACACTCTGCAAAACATGTAAGTAAATACTGTAAAAGCTATCTGGCTAGTCATCACAATTCCTAATTTTGTTTATTGTTGATATGTATTAACAAAGGTTGTGAACTAAGTACTCTATATTACAAAAATATATCAAATTAGTTTCTGTCAGGACCACTATCCTCAAATACGACTGACAATTAGCATACAGTTTGGATTGGCGGTATGATTCTGTTCTGGGCAAGAACTTATCTGGGCCGGCAAGTTTCAATCCCTTAGAAGCCTATGGAGGAGTGATCCAGCTCTCAGATTTAATCAAAAAGATCTTAATTTGTGTTCCAAAGATGAACGAAAGTCTTACGGGGCTGGAACAACACAAGGGTGAGTAATTACTGACAGAATTTTCATTTTTGGGTGAACTATCCCTCTAAGAGTTAACTGACTGGTTGTTTATTTAATAATATGTAGTTAAAGGTGCACATTGTTCTGTCAATATTATTTTATAAAAATGTATACCTTATAAATGTCAAAGGTGCACATAGTTTTGTCAATATTATTTTATAAAAATGTTAACCTTATAAATGCATTTACTGTTGCATTTGATCATTTAATGCACCCCCCCCCCCCCCCCCCAAAAAAAGACCCCAAATTTTTCAACGGTAGTGCATAGTGTTACGACATTATTTTTAAATATGTTTTAATTTAATATATAGATAGGGCCAATTATTGGATTGGATTTATACCGCCATCCGCCGCTAAACGACTGTAAAAAGATATTAAGTCTGGTTAAACATTGCTAGAATTGTTTTAAAAATGTTATTCTACAGCTATATGTGACAAGATAAACATGAAATAACGTACCAGTCGCCCAGCCTCATTATTATGAAGGTCTATCAGTGTGCGGATGTCACTCTTGCCCTTCCTCCGTCTGGCGTCCATGAACTGTTTGGACTTCTCATAGCCGAACTCCACGTCGTCCCCACAGCCCCCCCACTCCCACTTGACCCCTTCGGTTGGGCCAATACTCGCTAAACGAGGGGGAGGCCCTCTACTCCGCGTGGCCTCGCAGCCGCATTGCAGCAGCTCCCCCATGCTGCAAGCCTGGGTCACTGCATGCGTCACACCCGCTGCTGTGATGGCATACACAAACGCTGTCTCTCGGATGTCTGTGAAAACACACACACACACAGAGAAAGAGAGAGAGACAGACATCAAAGTTAGCTTCTGATTGTTGGGCAGACTGGGTTGCATCTGACTCTGATAATTATGGCACTTTAGATATCCTAAAGCTGCATGGGCTATTTCTGTGATAAGGTAGTCTCATCCCAACGACAGAACTACTGTGGCACAAGCCGTATATGAGGACAGAGCAAGCTGCATTGTGGATGAGTCCTTATGCTGTTCTGTTAAAGATCATGTTCCATGATTCTCCAATATGTAAGAACTTTAACAACCCAAACATGACAGGAAAAAATTACGGTGTACAATATATTAAAATAGAAACATTTATTTTAAATGAAAATTATATTTCACAATATTACTGTTATTACTAAATTTAAATAAATGCATCATTGGTGAACACAACATTTATATATATATATATATATATATATATATATATATATATATATATATATATATATATATATATATATATATATATATAAATGCTTTTTTATTATTTAAATGACAAAATACACTTTATGTAAAAAGTTATTTTAAAAGAAAGTGACAGGGCCAATTCACTAGAAGAATTTATTAAATGGTAACATTTAATAATGCTTTCTGAAAACAAATTCAGATGTGTTTAGCAACTTGTAGTAAGGGAGTTGAAAGAAATTACTTTTATCCTGTGTAAATGCTGGATGCAGTGAGTGTGCAGTCACTCTTCAGTCTTGTGCCAATTCTGCATCGCATGATTCGGTGAATGGGATTCATTAAAGCCAGTGAAATCAAATCAGAGCTCATGAGTGCACACACACACACACACACACAGAGAGAGAGAGATATTAATCCAAGCTGTCCATTCACACGCCCACTGTCGTCTTCATACTGTGAAGCAATGTGTGTGCATTCCTGTTTTGATACATCTATGGACATTCTGACAGCACCCCAGCTGAAATCACCTGTAGCTTTCTAGCACACAAAACACTAATGAAATCTATATAAACTGAGTACTGTTCACTACATTACTATCCAAAAATGCAGTACTCTAAAGAGAAGCAGATTATGTGCATTTCATTTTTATTTTTGTACATTTCTGTCACTGTCTGGCTGTATAAATATTACACAAAGGGGAAGAACTCACAAAAATAGTCTTTAATACAATAATCCATAGAATACAGAGCAGAATCACGGGGGAAACACATCCACTAAGACGATACAGGACAAAGAACCAAGGAGAACTCAGGGCTTATAGAAACAGAACAGGTGTGGGGAACTAATTAACAACAATAGAAAAAAACCAGTGGCGGGAAAATGAGAACAAAGGAAACAGGAACTAGAGTGCTTCACTGGTACAGGCTGCACCATTCCTGTCAGTGTTGTTGCGATCATTCCCCTGTGTGCTCCGGCACTGGTGAGAGTCCCAAACTTCCTGAAAGAGCAACACGGGTGTGTTTGCGTCTTTTTCAAGATGTCATTCCACCAGTACGTTTCTGGATGCGGTTGTTCCCTGTCCCCGTCTGACGGTCACAATAGTTGTATCACGTGTTTGGGCTTACAGCACGCTAAAGCAGCTTTTGTGGATAGTTCATGTTCCCACTGTGGGAACATGATTATCGCGATGTTGAGATCAAGATTCGCCTTCGTCCACGAAGGTGGAGTCCCCATTACCACGCCCCACCCCAGGGTGCCGTGTGGGATGGGTGATCGGAGGATTATAATGATGACCTTCCCCACTACCCCCTTGACGGAGGAGCGGTGAAGGGTTACGAGGCTATCCCTGCAGTGGAGCGGTCTGTCGCGACACACGTGTCCGGCGGCCTCTACCTCTAGGACGGGGGATCCTCGTCTCCCCTCTCGTCCTTTCTGACGGGCAGAGCTTACAAAGCCTGTGAGCAAGCCGCTTCCTCTTTGCATGCCATGGCGTTGCTACAGGTCTACCAGGCCAAGGCAGTCATAGATATGCACGAGGGTAGCCCAGACCGTGCGCTCATAGGTGAGCTCCACACTACAACCAACCTCACCCTCTGGGGCACGAGCGTTGTGGCGTGCGCGGTCGGTCTGGCGATGTCCACTTTAGTGGTCCAGGAGCGCCATCGCTGGCTCAACCTGGTTGATATTACGGATGCGGACATGGTTCGGTTCCTGGACTCCCCAATTTCCCAAGTTGGGCTATTCGGTGACGCGGTGGAGAACTGCGCCCAACAGTCCTCTGCCGCCCAAGTGCAGACGGAGGCCATCTGGCACATCGTGCCCCGGCGGCCCGCTGCTGCCTGTGGCAGCTCCTCTGCCTGCTCTTCGCCGAGGGCGTCCCCCTGCCACCACTTCAGCTCCCGCTGGGCCTCCGCAGCAGCCTCCACCCAGGCCTCAGCGTGGAGCCAGCCGCAGGCAGGGCGCCCAGGCTGTCTCAGGCGCTGCCAAACCAGGTGGCAAGCGTAAGACTAAGCGTCCCTGAGACAGGCCACCCAGGTATGTGGGGACGAGCTCTTCAGATGGTTACCGTTTCGCTGCTGGCTCCCCGGTGTCCAGCGGTACCAAAATTGTCAAAATAGCTAATTACTCCATTCCTGGGTCCCAAGAGGGTCAGACTGGTGGTGTGCGACCCTGTAAAGCCTTGTACCCCTCAGCCCCCTCTTGTGGTTCGAGGACCCGGTCACGCCTTCTCACGCACACCCTGCCGACCCGCGGAGACAGATAAGTGTCGTACCGCACACTCAGACCCCGCTTCGGGCTGCCCCCGGGCCTTCCAAGCCAGGTCCCAGTCCTCCACTTCGCTGCCCCACCCCGGGTACGTCTGTGGTGTCTCTGGTCCCCCTGGCCAGATTCGTGGAATCCTGGAGAGTGCTTCGCAACCGGTCCAAAAGGCTCCTCCGTACCATCAGACTCGGCAACACGATTCAGTTCGGCCGGCGTCCGCCCAAGTTCAGTGGCGTCTGTACACGTCGGTGTTGAGCGAACGTGCCCCTGTCATGTGCGCTGAGATTGCAGTCCTACTGGCAAAGGATGCAATTGAGCCAGTTCCTCCAGCCGATATGAAGACCGGATTCTACAGCCCTTACTTCATTTTACCCAAGAAAGGCGGTGGGATACGGCCAATCTTGGACCTGCGAGTCTTGAATTGGGCCCCTCACAAGCTTCCATTCAAGATGCTAACGCAGAAACGCATTTTCGAATGCATCCGTCCCTGAAATTGGTTCGCAGCGATTGACCTGAAGGACTTGTACTATTTATGTCTCCATCCTGCCGCGACACAGGCCATTTCTGCGCTTCGCGTTCGAGGGTCAAGCGTATCAGTACAAAGTTCTACCCTTCGGGCTGGCCCTGTCGCCCCCGCGTCTTTATGAAGGTCGTGGAGGTGGCCATTGTTCCCATGAGAGAGCATGGTGTTCGTGTCCTCAACTATCTCGACGACTGGCTGATACTAGCTCAGTCTCGGGAACAGTTGTGCGAATACAGGGACTTGTTGCTCCAACATATCAGCCCAGTTGGGTCTTCGGGTCAACTGGGAAAAGAGCAAACTTGCCCCCGTGCAGAGGATCTCTTTTCTCGATATGGAGCTGGACTCGGTCCAACAGACAGCACGCCTCACAGAGGAACGTGACCGGTCAGTGCTGAACTGCCTGAATGCCGTCAAGAGCAGAACAGTGGCCCCACTGAAACTTTTTCAGAGGCTCCTGGGGCATGTGGCAACCGCAGCCGCAGTAACTCTGCTCGGCATGCTCCATATGAGACCGCTTCAACACTGGCTTCACGGCCGAGTCCCGAGGTGGGCGTCACAGAGCGGCACGCTACGTGAGACAATCACCCCGGCCTGCCGCCAAACCCTCAGCCCGTGGTCAGACCCTTCGTTTCTCCGGGATGGAGTGCCCCTTGAATGAGTGTCCAGGCATGCTGTGGTCTCCACAGATGCCTCCAACACTGGCTGGGGGCCCTCGTACAACAGGCATGCAGTAGCGGGGATCTGGACGGGCCCCCAACTGCATTGGCACATCAATTGCCTAGAGTTGTTTGCAGTACACCTTGCTTTGAGACGCCTCAAAACGCTGCTGCTCGGCAAGCATGTTCTGGTCCATACGGACAACACTGCGACCATTGCGTACATCAACCATCAAGGTGGTCTACGCTCCCCTCGCATGTCGCAACTCGCCCGGCGCCTCCTCCTATTGAGTCAGAAGCATCTGAGGTCGCTTCGTGCCACTTATATTCCCGGCCTGCTCAGTCGTGCCGCCGACGAGCTCTCACAACAGCCTATGGCCCAGGGAGAGTGGAGACTCATCTTCAGGCGGTCCAGCTGATCTGGGATCCCTTCGGGGGCGCACAGATAGATCTGTTTGCCTCTCCAGACTCGTCCCATTGCCAGTTGTTTTACTCCCTGACCGAGGGGACCCCCGGCACAGATGCACTGGCACACAGCTGGCCCCGGGGCTTCCGCAAGAATGTGCTTCCCCCAGTGAGCCTTCTTGCAAAAGTCAGGGAAGAGGAGGAGTAGGTCTTGCTAATTGCACTGTATTGGCCCAACCGCACCTGGTTCCCTGCTCCTCTCGACAGCCCCTCCCTGGCCCATTCCTTCTCTCTCAGGGACGGGGCACCGTATGGCACCTGCATCCAAGCCTCTGGAAACTCCATGTTTGGTCCCTGGACTGGTCGCGGAGGTTCTAGGTGATCTACCACAATCAGTCGTAGACACCATCACTTCTGCAAGAGCACCCTCTACGAGGCATGCTTACGCCCTGAAGTGGAACCTGTTCATTGAGTGGTGTTCTTCTCACCGAGAAGACCCCCGAAGGTGTTCGATTGGGTCCGTGCTTTCTTTCCTACAAGATGGGCTGGAGTTAGGGCTGTCTCCCTCCACCCTCAAAGTGTATGTTGCCTCTATTTCCGCACATCACGATGCAGTGGATGGGAGATCCGTGGGAAAGCACGACCTGATCGTCAGGTTCCTGAGCGGAGCGAGTAGACTGAATCCGCCTCGCGCCCCCTCTATACCCTCTTAGGACTTCAGGATACTGCAGGCAGCTGAGTTAAAAGTCCTGTCTTCAAAAACAGTTCTCCTGCTTGCTTTGGCCTCCATCAAGAGGGTAGGGGACCTGCACGCATTTTCGGTCGATGAATAGTGCCTGGAATTTGGGCCGGCTAACTCTCACGTTATCCTGAGACCCCAGCCTGGATACGTGCCTAAGGTTCCTATCACTCCCTTTCGGGACCAGGTGGTGAACCTGCAAGCGCTGCCCCCGGAGGAGGCAGACCCAGGCCTGGCTTTTCTGTGTCCCATCCGCTCCTTGTGGACAGAATAAAAAGCTTCAGAATCTCAGACCAGCTCTTTGTCTGTTACGGAGGCCAGCAGAAGGGAAAGGCTGTCTCCAAGCAGAGGTTGGCCCACTAGATAGTGGATGCCATCATCTTGTCGTATCAATCCCAAGATGCACCATGCCCCCCTGGATTGCGAGCCCCACTCGGAGTGTACATAGCTTCTTCCTGGGTGTTGGCACAGGGTGCCTCGCTGACAGATGTTTGTAGAGCTGCAGACTGGGCGACACAAAACACGTTCGCTAGATTCTATAGCCTATGTGTCGAGCTGGTTGCTTCGCGTGTACTCTCTTCACATAGAAGCCAGTTAACACCGTAAGCCCTGCTCGAAGTGTTGGCTTGCTGCACACATTCCCCTCCTATGGACGGGATACGTGCGCCATTCTTGCTCCAGTAGAGTATTCTTGCTCTTTAGCCGAACCCTGTTGAGTTTCCCCACAACCCTTGGCAACGGACGTGGTGGAGCGTCCGATGCCAGGCCTAACACTCGTATGCACTGGTGGAACCTGTGCTAGACTGTGTCCATATGTTGTGATCCTACGGCGATCCCATATGTGTATTCTTCCACGGTACGGCTCCCTGCGGCGAGCCCGTGTCTTTCCCTTGGCAGAGCCCGCTCTGCCGTCACTAACCGGTTGAGTCTCCCCCCTGTAATCCTCCACATGTATACCTCCCTATGAGCAGGATGTGGCTTTCGCAGTGTCTTCCTTTCCCCGAAAGGGCACGCTTTCCCAGTGTTATCCAAGTCTGACTGAGTGGGTCTTGCGTGACAGCAGTGACTTCCCTGGCCTAAGCCCTGTCCCATCTCTGCCTCAATAATGTGGGGGGATCAGGAGGCTTTTTTCTAGGCAGTGGAAGGTGGCAGCACTAGTGGCATTTTAATTGGGATCCCAATCAGTCGACACACGTCGACTACGTCGAATGTGAGCGACTGAAAGGGAACGTCTCGGTTACGTATGTAACCCTCGTTCCCTAAAGGAGGGAACGGAGACGTAGTCCCGTCGCCACTATTGCTGGACCACCGCTGACTGCGCTCGGTTTCTCAGCGAAAAACAAATGGTGTGCCCATCCACTTCCGTATTTATACTCGAGATGCAAAGCTCGCACTCCAATGTGCATTGGCTCGTTTTATCAATACTTGAAGATAACAGGCTCCCTAACGCCCGTTTCACACATACTCCGTGTGCAGTGCGTATGCGGTGCGTGTTGCAGTGCGTGTTGCGGTGCGTGTTACAGGAGCAGCACGCGCTATAGTGCTTTCACATATGCTGCGTTTGCAGTGGGTAACTGATCCGCGGCTGTACCACAAACACATACTCACTATTTTTTATTTCAAATCCAGAAGTTATGCAGCAACTTTTATATAAAAAAAAAGGTTTTGTCAGCATTGCGATTCTCTTTGTAGCCTACACATATACAAACTTGAATGGACGTATGCACGTTTAAACACAATTTAAACAACATAGGCCTATAATTCCATGCATTACTTCTATATTAAGTTGCTCAAGCAAGTGGTCAAATATTTAACCATGTACTTATATTAAAATCGCAAACATCTTACATTAAAACTTAAAATTGACAAAAACAGCCGACTCTCATGCCTTTTCTTTTGCATTGAAATTTTAATACAATAAATCTTGCATGTCACAAAGAACTCGTAATGCCCGTTTCACACATACTCCGTGTGCAGTGCGTATGCGGTGCGTGTTGCGGTGCGTCTGCGGTACAGGAACAGCAAGGGCTATAGTGCTTTCACATATGCTGCGTTTGCAGTGCGTAACTTATCCGCGGCTGTAGGCTACCACAAACACTCACTATTTTTATTTCAAATCCAGAAGTTATGCAGCAACTTTTATTAAAAAAAAAATGTTTTGTCAGCATTGCGATTCTCTTTGTACACATAGCTATACAAACTTGAATGGACGTATGCACGTTTAAACACAATTTAAACAACATAGCCCTATAATTCCATGCATTACTTCTATATTTATATATTAAGTTGCTTAATCAAGTGGTCAAATATTTAACCATACTTGTATTAAAATCGCAAACATTTTAAAGTGAAACTTAAAATTGACAAAAACAGCCGATCATGCCTTTTCTTTGCATTTAAATTTTAATACAATACATCTTGCATGTCACAAATAACTTGTTTTTCCACCTCCACGAATGAGACGAGTGTCGTTCCCCTTCAGGGACTACCGCTGCGTGTAATCGCAGTGGGAACGCCCTCAGCGTGACGCATCTGAAGCATGAATGAAATCAGTCAATGGAGAGAATGAGCGTACGGCGAGTGACGTCATCGACCAGGAAGCTATAAATATCCCCTGAGCACACCAGCCGCCAGCTTTTTGTACTTCAGCAAGCTCTGAGGTGTGTCTGAATCTGTCGATAGTGTTTGTCTGTTCTGTCAGGAGTTTATCACTATATATATATTATATATAAAAAAAAAACAATATGAGCGAGCAGTATAAGAAGTGTGTTCCCCCCTGTGCTCGATACATCACGGGTGGGGATTCACACGAGCTATGTGTGGCTTGTTTGGAGTGCAGCATGCCCAGTCGGCTCTCGAGGGAGTCGATTGCGAGCGCTTTCCTCTGAGAACTCTGCGCTCGTGGCGATCGCTCTTCGAGGAGAGTGGTTTGCTGCGAGCTCCCCAAGGCTCGGGTCCCGCTTCTGTTGAGGCAGAGCGGCGGCGCTTGTCTTGGGGTTCGCAGATGGATCTCACCGGCGACGTTGAGACGGGCCCCGCCCTATCTCGGCTTTCTCCGGCGGGATTCAGTGCCTCTCACCCGGCTTTGGAAGCATGCGCTGCGGCGGTTACTTCTGCCCGGGTGAAGGCACATGATGATGTTGAATTGAGATTATCCAGTTCTGAGGAGCTGGATGTCAAAAGTTTTGCATCAGAGACTAGTTTATCACATTATACTGCAAATGAAGGAGGTTTGATGGATGTGTTATCTCGGGCTGTTGAAAAGCTAAAAAAAAAAAGGAAAAAAAAAACAGTATCGGGGGCCAGCTGATAGACAGGATTCTAGAATTAAAAGCAAACTAGATGATAGATTTCTGTCTGCACAAGCTCAACCTTCTCGCCCGTGCTTACTGTTTTTCCCAGATCTTCAAAAAAAAGGGAAAAAATAAAAAATAAAAAATAAAAGGTTTCAAAGACCTGGGTTAGACCGGTCTCAAGCAGAATTTACACAAATCAGTCCAATGCTTATGAAAAAATAATAACATTGTTGGTGCTAAATCTGCTGGTTATGTGACGATGCCGAAGGCAGAGGAGACGCTCGTCAGCTATCTCTCGCCTGCTTCATCGTCTTCACTTAAAGCACCGGCCCTCTAAAACACTAAAATACTTATGCGTTAGTGGGGAAGGCTTACTCGGCGGCGGAGGGCAGTCCCAGTCGCCGAGTACCTCAAAAAGAGCGCAGCAAAAACGAAGTGTCGCGTCTCGTGCCCCCCCCCAGAGAAACTGGAGGGACGAGGCGGGGCGCTCTCCGGCGCGACCTTCTCGCGGTAGGGCTGATCTGAGGACAGTCATTATCACCAAGAAGGCCGCATCGAAAAAATCCTGACGTGCTGAGCGTCAGGACTCTGAGGAACCATCGTGAAAGACTTGAGTTCACTGCACAAAAACACGGTGCCCTGTCTTTCCCGATGCCCTCAGGGGTCTGCTCTACTAACCCTGCCTTCACAGGGCGTAGAGAGACTCGGCGAGCGATTTCCCGAGGGACGCTCGCCCCCTCCGAGGAGGGTTGTGGAGTGCCCAGACCAGCTGTTCCCTGCCAGTGTGTTACAGGGCGCTGTGTCTGTCACTCGGGATGTTCATCCAGAGGCCAACCTCGAGAGGCTGGTTCCCTTAGTAGAGTTCCTGGCGGTATGGAAAATTCTCCCCAATGTTTCTTAGTGGCCTGAATACTATAGAGAACGGGTACGCTATTCAGTTCAGAACGAGTCCACCTCGGTTCAGAGGGGTTCTGCCCACAGTGGTGGGCCCCGAGCAGGCTCTGGTATTAGAACAGGAGGTAAAAACTCTGCTGCAAACAGGGGCTATAGAACGGGTTCCTCCACCCAGCAGGGAGTTAGGATACTACAGCCGGTACTTCATCGTTCCGAAAAAAGATGGAGGGCTGCGTCCCATTCTAGATCTGCGTCTCTTAAATCGCACCGTAGGGAACCTCAAATTCAAGATGCTCACTCTCAAGCAGATTGTGTCACAAATCAGATCCGAGGACTGGTTTGTCACGATAGATCTAAAGGACGCTTACTTCCATGTATCCATCCTCCCTCAACACAGGAAGTTCCTGAGGTTCGCTTTCGGGGGCGAAGCATACCAATATCGGGTTCTTCCGTTTGGCCTAGCACTATCACCCCGCACGTTCACGAAGTGTATGGATGCAGCTATAGCCCCGCTGAGACTGCAGGGCATCCGTATTCTGAACTATATAGACGATTGGTTAATTCTAGCTCAATCAGAACAACAGGCGGTTCGGCATCGAGATGTCGTTCTTGCTCACATCAAGAGGTTGGGGTTGAGGCTCAACGCCAAGAAGAGTGTTCTTTCTCCATTACAGAGAACCACTTTTCTCGGTGTAGTGTGGGATTCGACGACGATGCAGGCACAGTTGTCACCTGCTCGTGTTGCTTCGATTCTCGCCGCAGTAGATCAGGTCAAGCTAGGCCACTCATCCACTGTAAAACAGTTCCAGAGACTGTTAGGCCTCATGGCAGCTGCGTCCAACGTGATACCTTTTGGCCTCCTGCACATGAGACCGTTACAGTGGTGGCTCAGAACCAGGGGATTCTCCCCGAGGGGAAATCCGCTTCGCATGATCATGAGTTCGCGACGGTGTCATCGCGCCCTGGTTATGTGGAAAGATCCTCGGTTTCTGTCCCAAGGCCCTGTGTTGGGAGCTCCTTGTCGTCGCGTTATGCTAACGACAGATGCCTCTCTCACGGGGTGGGGGGCGATCATGAGTGGTCGCCCAGCCCAGGGTCTGTGGGAGGACCATCACCGTCTATGGCACATAAATTGTCTAGAGATGTTGGCAGTGTTTCAGGCTCTGAAACACTTCCTCCCAGACCTAAGGGGCCACCATGTTCTTGTTCGAACAGACAACACATCGGTGGTCTCTTATATCAACCATCAGGGGGGTCTGCGTTCTCGCCCACTTTACAAACTGGCACGTCAGATTCTCCTGTGGTCCCAGGGGAGAATTCTTTCTCTGAGAGCTATTTATCTCCCGGGGTATTTAAATCAGGGGGCAGACATCCTGTCGAGACAGGGGCCGAGGCCCGGGGAATGGAGTCTTCACCCCGAGGTGGTGGAGCTCCTATGGGAACATTTCGGTCGTGCCGAGGTAGACCTATTTGCTTCCCGAGAGACATCACATTGTCCACTGTGGTTCTCTCTCAGCCTGCCAGCCCCACTGGGGTTAGACGCGATGGTACATCCGTGGCCAAGGTCACGTTTGTACGCGTTTCCCCCGATCGCTCTGCTTCCGGGAGTTCTGGAGAGGGTTCGCCGGGACGGGCTCAGTCTTCTGCTAATAGCCCCGTTCTGGCCGGCCCGAGTATGGTTTGCGGATCTAGTGTCTCTCCTCGACGGCTCTCCCCTAGAGATACCGATCAGGAGAGATCTACTCTCTCAGGCGAGTGGGTCGATCCTTCACCCCCGCCCAGAACTATGGAGGCTGTGGGCTTGGCCTCTGAGGGGGCCCAGCTCATAGATTCTGGTCTCTCGACTGAGGTCATTGAGACCATCCTCCAATCCAGAGCTCCCGCCACGAGGAAGTTATATGCCGCGAGGTGGAAACTTTTCACCTCTTGGTGTGGAGAGCGCCAGCAGGACCCAGTTAACTGCCCGGTTGGTACAGTGCTGGATTTCCTGCAGGACCGTCTCTCCACAGGGTTATCCCACTCCACACTGAAGGTGTACGTGGCGGCCTTAGCTGCTTACCACGCCCCTTCGAGCGGAGGTTCTCTCGGGAGACACCCACTTATATCTCGCTTCCTTCGTGGCGCCTTGAGGCTGAGGCCTGCAGTTCGCACGAGGGTACCAGCTTGGGATCTGACCATCGTCTTAGAAGGTCTCTCCCTGGCTCCTTTCGAGCCCATCGAGGAAGTTTCGGAAAAGTTCCTTACACTAAAGGCTATCCTTCTTCTCGCTATCTCGTCTCTAAAAAGAATTGGAGATATTCAAGCACTTTCGGTGGCTCCCTCGTGCCTAGAATTTGCTCCTGGTATGGTAAAGGCTTTTCTCTGTCCGAGACCAGGGTATGTTCCTAAGGTACCAACCACTTTGGTTAGACCTATAGTACTGCAGGCTTTCTGTCCTCCGCCTTTTTTGACGTCAGACCAGGAGAAACTTAATTTGCTGTGTCCCGTTAGGGCTTTAGATGCGTATGTCCACAGAGCTGCCCTTTGGAGGAAATCAGAACAATTGTTTGTCTGTTTTGGGTCACCTAAGAAGGGGTGTCCGGCATCTAAGCAAAGGATGAGCAAGTGGGTGGTTGAGGCCATCTCGCTTGCTTACGGTTCGGCCCATCAGCCTTCACCTTTGGCTGTAAGGGCTCATTCCACCAGGAGTATGGCTGCCTCTACAGCTCTTCTTTCAGGAGCTTCTCTTCAGGACGTTTGTGATGCGGCAGGCTGGTCCTCACCGCACACTTTCGTCAGATTTTTTTTTTCCCTTGACCTTAGCTCCACTCCCGGGGCTCAGGTTCTCTCGTCGGCTTGTGTCTCCTAATGACACACGACGGGGATTTGGTAGTATGGGGATGTGGGTATTGCGTTCCCACTGCGATTACACGCAGCGGTAGTCCCTGAAGGGGAACGTCCCGGGTTACGTATGTAACCCTAGTTCCCCGAAGGGACGGACGCTGCGTGTCCTGCCATTCTCCCGGCATCCCCTTGGGTCGCTTGCTTCAGTACTTAAAGCTGCCGGCTGGTGTGCTCAGGGGATATTTATAGCTTCCTGGTCGATGACGTCACTCGCCGTACGCTCATTCTCTCCATTGACTGATTTCATTCATGCTTCAGATGCGTCACGCTGAGGGCGTTCCCACTGCGATTACACGCAGCGTCCGTCCCTTCGGGGAACTAGGGTTACATACGTAACCCGGGACGTTCATTATGTCCTTGTTGAGGTAAATTGGCGTTTTCCTTGATTAAAACCCCGGTCTTAAAGTAAAAAGATGAAACGTATATTCAATTAAATACATTTATGGTGAGATTACTACATTTTATTGAATTAAATGCATTTATGGTGAAATTACTACATTTTCAGGTCAATCTGTGTTCATTTTGACCACGAACCGTGCGCTGTCACTTTAATTCAGCGTTTGCAGCACAGCAAAAATAGACTCGGTGCGAACGATCTCTGCACTGCTGTATACGCACCGCACCTGGAACGGATCGACGGACTGCATCCGCATCCTGCATCTAACCTGTTAACATGGGTACGGAAAAAAATACGCACCTGTTTATTCTCTGTTTATCTGTATAGGCTACCTCACAATCATGTTCATCATTTGATCCTGTTAATCCTATTTTTTATCAGCATTGTCATGATGGTAATGCAATGAAATTGTTACAGTAAGTTGGACTATGACAAGAAAAGTAAATAATGTTAACTGAAAGAGATTTTGGACATATGGAAACTCACTGTTGGCAGAACTACCTAACATGACACAACAGAAATAAAAACTAATGGACCAATGTCTTGTCACTCATGCACTGCTGGTTTTCATAATCTTTCATGAATATCAGATATGAATTTTTTTAAATAATAATTCCATGTCGAATCTTTAAAATTAATATTTAAACCATTAAATATGTATTACTGTCCAAATGTCACTTATGACCCTCAATGGACAGACACCTGTGATGTCTGGCTTGTGGGAAAGTTTTATTCTGCAGAAGCAACTAGCTTATTAAATATGTTAGAGCAGAGCAGATCTAGAATGTGTATAATCATAATTAAAATTACCATTACTTTAAAAAATTCCTGATATTTCCAGATTTTCCATGTTCATTGGAACCCTGATATTACCTCAGCCTTTTTGAATGTCAAACATATCATGATCAAAAAATATTTTGTAAACATTGTATCATCCACCATTTAAACTACAAAGACTAAATTCACCCCTTTGGAGCCACACTATCTAATCCAATACATTCATAAGACAGGGGTTGTCATGACAGACAGAGGGTAAAAAGTCTCTTGATTTCACCTCCCTCTCTTATTTTTTCCTCCAAGACACAAATTCCAAACAAATTTTGTGCAGCTGTCTATGCCCAGGCCTGTCTAGGAAAGAGAGAGAGAGAGAACATATTGCCAGAAGGGGCTTCTGTGAGAATTAGCAAATATTTTTTTAATACTCAATCTTTGAGTCAATGAAGCATGGGGCTGCAGGATGAAAAGAGATGCAGAGAAGGCAGGGCCCCTCCAGCGGCTCTACCAGTGCTGACTAGCGGGAATCATTTTGATTGATTTATTTTGCCAACATGTGCTGCCTGCATGCAGCGAGGGCTGAGAAAATCTCTAATGCTGTGCAGATCTTGCATACCTGGGATCCACTTTTATCAACTGAAAGCAACCGAAGCAACACACACATGCTCGTGGATAATTATGTGTAATTCTCAGGCTATTCTCAGGGTCCACATGAAGCGCAACCTATACCATCTTTTAAGTGAACTTAGAAAGTCAGATTCGGGGTATGAAAAATTGCTCTCACACTAACAAACTGAAGTGATCTCTGATGTCAAATGGACTGTCTCAGCTCTCAAAAATGTCCAATACAGTTACTCTTGAGTGCACAAGGAATCAAACAGGTCTGGCTGTCCCTTTAAATGATAACATATATTCATGCAGTCCTTCATGCTGAGTGCACCAGCCTCTGACCTGTTCCAGCAGTGGGGCTGGAAATAAAGCGAATGCCAAGCTACAGTGTGCTTTGTGCTTAGGTTTGTAGCATACATTACGGGTTTGAAATGGGATTATATAGAAAAAAGAGAGTTTAGAGTTTCAATGCTGGCAAAAATGCTTTGCCTCCGGGCTTGAAGATGCACTGTTGATATGTTGAGCTTACTTTTGATATTTTTCTCTGCCTCTTTCTCTCTCTCCCTTCCCTTTTCTTGAATGCACGCATGTTTACGAGTTCAAATGTGAGTTTACGATCACTACCATACTGAAGATACCGAAGACATCTGCTGAACAAATGGATGATGTGAGGATGTTATTTCTGATAGTAAAATTTTAGAGAAACTCTGAGTCCCATTACAGAATACCAGAGGGATCATACACCTACTGTATGGCACTATCTCACAAGATAAGATGTGATTAAAGAAAAAAAAAATGTTTTAATTCTGTATAGTGGTGGACGAAGTACACATACCATGTACTTGAGTAAAAGTAAAGATACTCAAGGTAAAATATTACTCAAGTAAAAGTAGAAGTTCTGCCTTTAAACATTCACTTGAGTAAAAGTACAAAAGTATTTGCCTTCAAATGTACTTAAGTATCCAAGTACTTAGATTTTTTTTATGGCTATAATGTCCTATTATAATTTGTCACAAGACTCTTGCTTAACTGAGTCTAAGTGAAGACTAACGTCACTCTTGGCACACCAATCCATTAATGAAATGACATTAATTAGTCTGATATATATATATTGTCATGATTCTGCCCTCTTGTCATTTCATTTCTCTAGTCTTGAGGCAGGATCATGACAGACCCATGTTTTGTGTGCAGGCACATGGCCTTGATTTTGGGTTGTGTGCTTGTGTTGTCTCGGTCTCTTTCCCCGCCCCCTTGTTATCCTCATCTTGTCTTCATTGCCTGATCAGTGTCACCTACTGTCATTATCTGTTCTCCCTATATTATCCCCTTGTGTTTGCTGTCTTGTGCTGGTTCATTGTGATTGATTGTGTGTGTATCCACACACGGTAATACTTGTGAGTATCTTGTCTTGAGTTCTGTCTATACAAAGAAGTTTTCTTGTTATAGTTATTTTGTTCCTGTGAGGTTTTATGTTTAAGTCTTAGTCTATTGTTGTTAGTCTTTTGCTTTGCCTGTGCTGTTTTTCCCCCCTCGTGGGGTTTTGTTTTCCCTTTTTGTTATCAATAAACCTTGTGTGTCAGCAAACTGTCTGCAATTGGGTTCGTTCCTGAAGATCCGTGACATATATATATATATATATATATATATATATATATATATATATATATATATATATATATATATATAAATAAATTATATATTTATTGTATATATAATATATTGTGTATATATATACAATATATGTGTGTAATAATTCAATTATATATGAATTGAAATATTTTTTTGTTTCATTTTGGAGGGAAGGGGACTGTTCCCATAAGGTATAAAACATTTACAGTATTTACTGTATATATTTTTCTCCAGCGCCTATGGTCATAATTATTAACATCTTAATGTTATGATACATTCACATAAACCTGCACAACGCCATAAAAAAAAAAAAAAAAAGTGTGTGTGTGTATGAAGACTTCAGATGCAAAAGCCTTTAAGTGCCATCTGAAATTTTCTTCTAGAATTATCATTTGTATCAAGCTTGTATGTTTATGTTCAGTTATTTCACTTTAATGGCAATAAAAATTATCAATTAATTGACTAAAATTATTAATCACTGAACTTAAATATATAAGCCTTATAAAAAAGCTCATTTTAGAAGAAAATTTCAGATGGCACTTAGAGGCTTTTGCATCTTCATATATATATATATATAATATATATATAGATATATATAGATATATATTCTATGTTATGGGAGCAGCCAATTTCCCTCCAAAATGAAACACACGTATTAATGCAGTGTTTCTGCTAGGCTACTCCCCAGAAAAAAAAAAAAAGCTATTATATTATATGCAAGTCATTTTAGTGGCAACGTAAGCAATGTACATTATGCGTCAATACTTACCGATAATTGCTGCAATAATAGCTGCTGCTCTCTGTCCCGCTTAAAATCATTGTCAACGCGATTTGTTTGGAACTATTGAGAGCTACACGAATAGCGTGACCGCGCGGCGGCGAGATCACTGTCACAGGTCCAGTGGCGCCTCCAGAAATTTTTCATAGGGGTGGCCAGATGGGGCCACTTAAAATCTTGGGGTAGCACACCAAAACTATAAACCATAATTTCAGAATTGTATTCTACTATTGTAGTAAACCGGCCTGTAGAAAACTCAGAAAGACTTAAGGAAACTCCTACTGATATGCTTTGGTTTATTGTGTTATATTTAATGTTACTAATGATATTAGTAGGGCCCTACTAATATATATTATAATGATATATATTATATAGATATATGATATATATAAGGGCCCTCGCCCCGCAGCAAATTTCCAGATACTTACATAATTGTGATGAATTTAATCCTTTTTAAGTTATTATTTTGCAGTGTAAGATTACAGTTAACACCTTTAAATATTACATAAATGTATTATGAATTTTTAATAAACTTAATGAGATAAATCAGCAGCAAAAATCAATTCTTGAAAAAATCTGCACAGTAATTTTATAAAATCTAAATATGTTAATAAAAACAAATTACTATTAGTTCTCTTATAAAATTCAATCAGGCAATCATACATTTCACAATTTTATATTTATATACGAATGTCAAGAATTCAGAAGTGCATATATAGCCTACACTACAAAGAAATAATATGCAATTAAATTATGCTTATTTTAAATGTATTGAGCAGGGTAGGTATAACAAAATATATTGGCTTTTAATGATATTTCAGTGCGCAAACCCATGATAACATGAAAAACAGAGCGCACATAGCGTGTATGCGCATCGCGGGATTCGCGGGTGCAGAATGTGCTCAAAGCAACATGGAGTCACAGTGTGCAGCGCTGCATAAGTGCGCATTTAAAAGTTCACGTCACAAAGCGAAGAAATGTCGAGCGCACAAATCCTAGTGCGATTTGTTCCTTTGTTTCACACTTTTGAATTCCAGTTATTGTGCGTTTGATGCCGATTCATACATAGTCCTTGTGATGTGTGTGATCTAGCAAGCACACGGTAGTGAGTCGTTTAAAAACAGCAACAAACTCCAACAAAATAAAGTAATTTTATGCAAATCTACAGCCTTTTATCTACAGATAATGCATTATAATGGGAATATATCATATTGGAAAGAGTTTTACCGTGCATCCAAGAGGCGCGCGCGCTGTTTGAGAATGATTGACAGCCACAGAGGAGGGAAAACGAGTTTCCGTATACTTTAATGATGTAAATAGACTTCTGTCCCTCACATTAAGCTATGGAATGACTTCAGATGACTTTGTCACCCAAACTGAAGTAAAAAAATCGGGAGGCGCCGAAAAGCGCGCTGTTTGCATCCCTGCTTGTCAAAACGTGGCAAAGACACATCAAAAAGCTGCTGAAACAGTATACTGTAACCGTTTAGCACTTAAAAAGCACGCCACGACACATAATTACCCGTCTTCTTTTACTAAAGAATATTTTTGACTTATTTATGAAATGCATAACTGATGCTACTAAAATTTGTACTGGCCATTGGGGTGGCCAGTGGGGTGGCCAGGAGTCAAACAAAGCGCGCGCCGATATCAATCAAATATATATGTTTTACTCATGTATTGTATACTACTGTTCAAATTTTTTTTTTTTTTTTTTTTTTTTACAGAAAGTAATACTTTTATTTAGCAAGGATGCATTAAATTGATCAAAAGTGACATATTTTACAAAAATGTCTATTTCAAATAAATGCTGTTCTTTTGAACATTCTATTAATCAAAGAATCCTGATTTGTTTTTTTCTTACAGTTTCCATAAAAGTATTAAGCAGCACAACTGTTTCAACATCACCAAATCAGCATATTAGAATGATCTCTGAAGGATCATGTGACACTGAAGACTGGAGTAATGGCTGTTAAAAATTCAGCTTTGGCATAACAGGAATAAATGTAATTTTAAAACAGTTATGTACTGATTTTTACTGTACTTTTGAAAACATCTAACCAACCCCAAACTTTTGAACGTTAGAGTATATCATAGGCTTCAAAATATTTTTTTTCATATATACCCAATTGAAAAATAAAAATACTAAAATATATTTGAAATACATCAATTTAATGCTAAGTATACTAAAAATACATTTACATATTACGTACTTAATATGAATACGCGGCAATTGTACTTTTGGTATACTAAATTGATATACTTAAAGTCTGATAAATTCGAACACCTAATTTTGTACTTAATGTACTTTAGATATCCAGAAATAGTGCAAATAAATATATACTTAAGTATATTGATTGTGCTGAAGTGAATCTATTGCAAGTATACTTTAGGTACACTTTAAATATCTTGCATTTAAAGACTGATAGTACATAGAGATCATACTATCCTTACTTATATAGTGATATTAAACATTTTAGGCCTAACATTAAGAAATGTGCATTGTGCAATAAAGTAGTACTCCAAATAAATTTTCATTTTTATATCCGTAAGTCTCAAGTGATATGTCAGTAAATATGTTAATGGATTTGTAATATACTTAGTATGAAATAAATGTATGATAAAAAAATTGGTATAGTTTTCTTTTCACTAGGGTATAAAATACATTTAAAAATTTAAAAACACTGGTCTCTCTCTCTCTCTCTCTCCATATATAGATTTATACATAGATAATTTGTATGGAAATTTCAGTTATATTTTAGACTCCATGCTAGTATTTGTGCCATAAATTAAAAT
Organism: Tiaroga cobitis; assembly: GCA_030578255.1. Classification (NCBI taxonomy): domain Eukaryota; kingdom Metazoa; phylum Chordata; class Actinopteri; order Cypriniformes; family Leuciscidae; genus Tiaroga; species Tiaroga cobitis. The sequence continues at coordinate 25,447,680 of CM060599.1, forward strand.
TCAATTTGAATTCAAATGTGTGTTGCCATTCTGAGACCTGAACCTCTGGAAAAATTTCGGTGTCCTCTGTACATCAGACAATGCACGATACCATACACTCATTGACATAGACATGCAACAAGAGGGCTTGACCGCAAAAATAATGAGGCGCATTCCTGAGGTGACAGGGCAAATTACGTGCACACAGTGTCCTTATCATTTCTGGTGTTTCTAATTGGAACCGCATATTGTCTCTGAGCGATTTTAACGACTTCATTACAACCTCAGAGACAACATGTAAGAGCAGCCGGCAGCATTTCCAGCAAATTCTGGCATTAGAAAGCCGCTCCCCTGGGCCAAGAAAACAAGCTCTGGTTTACATGTTTGAATAGGGGAAGAAAATAGCCCCCAGTTATTTAGCAATGGAAGAAATATGTGAGACACTTTGTACAACCCTATCGCACGGTGCAGGAAGTGAACCTGCCTTAGCAGAACTCTCATGACACGTGGTCATTAGAGCAGAGTCTCACGGTAATTGTGGTAAATGCATGAAAACAGAAGAGCACTTAAGCTTCACCTATAGACACAGAGGAATTTATGATTAATTTCCATTTTGTGAGGCAGTCTCCAGTGCTCAGTCTAAGATGGGCTGATGCAGACAGAGGAATCATGTTGCAATCCGTGTGTGAACACGTCCACACTGGAGGCCAAACCGTGAACTCTCAGCTCCAGACCTGGATATGACAAGCCTGCATCTCTCTACATCACTGTGATATGGGTATGTCTAAAGAGAAAACTCAAGTCAAATTAGGCACAGCATTTGCTGACCATCCTAATCTCATACCAATCTCAGAGTATTGTGAGCCAAAATAGTGCCCTCTACTGGTGACAACCAATGAAACTGTTTAAAAAAGAAAAGGTGGGCAACTTGCAGCATCTAAAATTCATACTGATATATCCTTTAATGATTTGCTCATGCCAAAAAAGATGGTTGCAAAAACTGTATTATGCAAGAATTCTGTCTGTTGTTCTAAGAATACCAGCAAGCAATTTTACGTTTAAAAGACATTAGCCATCCAAACACAGCCCTGACATCTAGGCTAAAACAAGGCCAATTTAAGTGAAATCAGTGAAAATTTAATAGATGTCTAACCATAGCCCAAGAATAAATGCTCATGTCAAAGAAATGAAATCAAACACCTTGTAATCACCGTTGACTTTGCTTACATGATGGGATATAATACATCTCGCAAATTTTACGACATGTAACCAAATTCATGGTTATTTTGGCTAGAAGTGGGTTACTCATAGCCGGACTAAATCGGGTGTATAGTTAACCTAGATGGTGAAATGACAGTTATTGCTTGCTGGGATGTGTTGATTTTTGGGACAATTTACAAATTTAAATCAAGTTCTCGTAAACCTGTGGCCTGAACTACCAGATGCATTTACACAAGGCTGAGTTGTGCCTATTATGTATCGAACCACCACTTAATCGGATTGCTATCCATCTCGAATGGAAAGCCTTTACACTCGCCCTTTAAGTTGTTCATCAGATCTTTAAAAGAAAGCGTTTACAAAATATTAGATAATGACAGACATTTTAGACTGTTGTGGGGTAAAATAATGGCCACTACTGAACAAGTTATCAAACGTGAGAAGGGAGGAGTTGAACCCTGAGTGGACGGCCTAATAATTGTAGAGGTTACGTTAGTTTATTACTCTTCAAAGGACTGAAAAATGTGGCAGATCAATGATCATGCAATTTTGGGATCGTTTTTAGAGAGCAATTTAACACAGAAGAAGAGCACTGAGGTAAACCGGACACAACAGCTGTCCTTGTTCTCTTATGAACTTGGATCAAACATGCTGAAAAGAGGGCATGGGTCTCAGGGCCAGAGTTCATGCCCTCAAAGAGACGTCGCTGACACATAATCGAGGCACAGATTGATTAATTTAGGTAGATAACCTGGGAGAGTGGATTCTCTCACTATGTCAGGACAAATGCTCACCTTGCTGGAGGATTTTGCCAAAGTATTTGTTCTGGCTGGTACAGTTCCAGCGACGAAAGCGGAACTGGTATTGACATTCTCGCACGCCCAGCTTGGCGCCCTTGGCGACTTCGTTGACGATCTCCGGCTGGGTCTGGCAGAGCTCGGCCTGCTTGCCCGCCAGACGTTTGGTCTTCCTGCAGATGCTATTCGGGTCCATGACCAAGGGACTCCCCACTGCCCTGAAACCAACAAAGCTTCATCAGATGACTCATCTGAACTACATAAGGTTTCAAGATAAAGTGCGGTTATCTTCTCAAACCGCACGGCACACAAACCACTTTAAATGATTAAAAGTATTATAAATGTAATGTTCTGTTGCTTTACTGCAAGGTTCAGGTTAAGGTCTGAGCAGATCCTCATTCATTTAGGCTTTTCATGGTTTTTAGGCATACTCATTGTTCCTTGCAGATGACAAAGAAAATAAACAGAAAAAAGAAAACTACTAGAGTCAGACACACTATAATGTCAGCGGTAATAGTATTACCCCTTTAAACATAAACAGATAACATTTAAAGCAAAAACGCTACGTCTTAATTGCTGGGTTTTATCAAAAGTGACGACAGACGTGTGTTTACACTTGAATCAATTGTTTATTTCAACTGCTAATGGGAGAAGAGGCCTCAGGTCCAAAGTGTGGAGCGGGCTGCCAGAGCTTCCCGTGACAGTCGCTATGACGTAATGTAAGAACGGCACAATCCTTCGGTTCTTTCTTTTTAATAACTCTCGCCGTATTAGAGTGAAGTTCAGCGTCTGTGATCCGTGCAGCTGAAGTCGGTTTTTATCATTACGTTGCCATCTGGGGGAGCAGAGCTCTGTGCGAATACCTCATTGCTTTTCATTCACCCCAGTCAAGGCTAATCTTTCAGACTAATAACATTCATCTGCAGTGCGAGTTTGTTTTAAAAAGTCAAACCAACGCTCTTGCCAGTCGCCTTCCATGGCGGTCTGATAAGAAATATGAGAGGGGAGATAGCAGGCTTTACAAGTGATGCATCCCATCTTGATAGGCCTAATATTTAATTTACATATGACCACTCAACAGAAGTCTTTGGACATGGAGCAGCGTGAGTGTGTTATGCCGTGATATATGCTTACATGTGCTATTGGATTCATTTCATTGCACATTAAAAAATGTTATAGAGCCAAATTAAGTACATTTATTTTATTTAATTTAATTATGACAAAATAATTAATTAACTGTTTTTCTCTCACTGTATTAGTAAGATGTCATTGGTGTCATTCTTAGCATCACATACATTATGAGCCAGTCAATGTTTCTCTAATTGTAAATGCTTCTATTTGTTTTAGTGGTTTAATGTGAGGAATATTCTAAATATGTGTGGCCAAATGGAGTACAGGTTAAATAACAACAACAACAAAACAATAATATTTTGATGGGCAGTTTTAAAGGTAAAATTATTTAGTTTGTCTTTCTTTTGAATTACTCATGTCTCTCAAATCTGTGAGTGTCAGACTTGCAGTTTGACTTGACTATTAAAGTTTGACTCAAACCATGTATTATGTTGCTGTTCCTAATTAAGTCACAGGCCACTTTTCACATACTACTCACCAATGTCAATTTTTACTTGTATGCGGCGCCTAAAGAGAAATTTGGACTCTGTCTACAGCAAAAATTAGCAGGAGATGATATATTTTAGTTAACGCTACACACTATCACTATGCATTCATATGAATAACACTTCTGTAAAGCCATAATTGCAGTTTTTATACATCACAAATACCTGATGATTTATTAAAATAATTTATATATCGCTCAATATATACATATAGATATATACGGTGTGAAATGCTATTTTGCATGTGAAAATCAATATGAATTGATTTTCACATGTAATTGTATTCAGTTTTTTTGGAATATATATATATATATATATATATATATATATATATATATATATATATATATATATATATATATATATATTTGAATTATTTATTGATGGCACATTTGATTATATTGATTATATTATTTTAATGACAGTATAACAATTACTTCCTTTAAAAAAATTATAATACTTACATTTAAAATTATTGTTAAAATTTAAAATTATTGTTATTGTTTTGACAGTCTAGAAGCTCACCAGGAAAAGTCTCCCTATGGCCAATTCATTCCTAAGTGTTCCTATAGTGCATTAATCCCTCTATTAGCTCGATCTGCACAAGCAGATACAATGTTCTCCGCTGCAGTCTCTGATTATCTACAAACTTGTGAGTTTCTCAGCGCCAGGATCACTGCTCAAATAATGGAACCACATTTTACAGCAGGAGGTGTAGACTCGTAAAAGAGCAGACAGCGTTGGAGCGATTCTCTCTTTCCAAATCCTGTTTCACTGTCAGAAGGGGCGAGGTAAAGCGTTGGCTTATAAAGGAAAGCTTGAATATCACAAAAGCCCTGGGATGCATATGTGGTCACATTATGGCTTGGGTGATATAGAGATGAAGATATTCGTCTGCGTCTGATGAACCATCCCTTCCCTGGCTCTAATCGAAACCAGCCACGACCATGGCCAAAACATTACAATAGACAAAGGAACATGCCTGCAGAAAGAGTCAATCTGGACATGATGATCACTTCAGCCATTTCTTATACAGTGATTCATTTTAGGATTTTAATAGGGGATGTTGATCCGAGGTCAGCACATAAGGCTGGTCACAGAGGAAGACCACATGCCCTTGATGATCAACCATCATATTCACGGCTTTATTCAAAGCCACTCTTTCCTCCTTCTCCTTTATCTGTATGTGATAAGCGAGAGATGGGGCCTAATCATAACATGGAAAAGGATGTACCCAACTTGTGCAATCAGGAATATCCAAAAACAGCCACACCGTGATGTATGAGAGAGATAATATAGAGGGGGAACGGCGGGGGGGAACTGTGATTAAGAGAAGTTATCCAAATAATCAGTGCGAACATACACATGCACATTTATCTTTTCATAGACCCGTCGCCCTCTGCGCCTGTTGAGACCTCAGGTTACATTATGAATTGCGCGGTTACAGATAAGTCTCTTCTTTTTTCACTTTGTGAAAGAGCGAAATTCATCCCTACTTAATCCCACAAGTATGCTGGATATGAAGTCAGTCACGACAGGGCTGGAACTGCACAGAGTGGCTTGGGTTCACTTCTGTGGCGCATGGCGCAGAGCCATGGCACAGTCTCGTCTTGGAGTGCGCCACTAAATCATGCAAGTGGAACCACGGCGCTGCGCAACTCCATCACCACGACGCTGTCCGTCACACGCAGATGGGACAGACCTGAAAAACGGGAGAGCGGCAGACGCATGCTCGGAGGTGAAACACCGTAAGTGCGGCCAAACGGGCCAAGCAGCTGTCATCCAATCGTTATCTGATCCATCTCTCAAGGCCGCTTGATTGGATATCTCTCCATTCTCCAAATGAGATTCGCTTCTCCCAGACTGAACATCTTAGAGGAGACTGTGCAGTCTGGGACACACTCACATATATTGGTTTGGTCCAATAGGAGACTCGTGAATGGATTAAAAAAGAGGAAAATCTGTCATTATTTACTCACCCTCAAACCGGAATGACTTTCTTTCTTCTGAGAAACACAAAAGAAGATATTTTGAGGAAAGAAAGAAAAAAAAGTCCATACAATGAAAGTCAGTGGAGTCCAATGTTGTTGTTTTGGACACCATTGACTTTTATTGTATATTGACAAAAATGGTTAAAACTTTCTTCCTTTTTTCACAGAAGAAATTAAGTCAGGTTTGGGACAACATGAGGGTGAGTGAAAAAATGACAGAATTGTCACTTTTTCAGTAAACTATCCATTTAACACAGATGTTCTCAATCAGAAGGTGAGGAAAATTATTTAAATTAAGTTCAATTAAATATTGTAACTTAATTAAAAAGCTAAAAAAACATAAAAGCAAGGTGTAAGCTAAACATACATTATTCTTATGATCTTTTGTTTTATTGGAGAACATACAGTTCTTGAAAATTCTGCAATCACAAATACAGTTATGGTTAATTGATTTAATATATTGACAAATATATGTTTCATTATTAGAGCAGAACATGTGTTTCATTATTACAGAGGACATATTACATGAGAGGCCTTTGAATATTTTGTTGGACAATGGAAGCCTTCAAGTCAAAAACGTTTAAGAGATCGAGAACACTGTTTGAACAGAATAATTAAGAGTGTGAAGGAACGGATTGGGTTGAGGTCACACGGGCATTAACATACAAACAAATGTTGACTGAGAGTGGACTCACACAGACATAAAAGCGAGAGGGTATGGCGCGTGCACAGTCACACCTGTCCGACAGACTCCTGGAGGGCTGCCAGCACATGACCCCGAAGACTCCAGAGGAGGTAAGGCTTCCCATAGCTTCCTCAAGCACTCAGCTCTCAGCCCCGCAGATCAGAGCACAATCAGAGTCCTGAGAGCCAGTTTATCTGCCTCCGTTTCATCTCCTCTCAGCCTCAGCATGTGAATGGCACGCTGTCTGTCAGAGACCCTCGGCCCAGCCCAGCACCAGACGAGAGGTTTGTGATGGCATGCGTCATGCCCCAAAGAAAGCATCATTGTCTTTGCGAACTTTTTTTTAGACATCCAGGTGTATGAAGGAGTGTGTGTGTGTGAGATGTGTGCGGAGAGCATTAGGTGCAGCTGACTTTGTATAAGGTGGAAATTTGAACATTCAAAGTTAAACAACACACTTGTTAAAGGTAATGTGTCACTTTGGATTGTCTGTGTTTATCAAACAATCTCCCTCTTGTCAAACTCGTGCATTTCAGAGTGTTAAGAAAAGGAGTAGTTTATGATGACACCCACAGCCCGGAGGTCCAGCTAAAATTCCAACTCTGACCTGATGTGTCTATCTCTAAAACAGAGTACAGCTTAACCCTTAGTAAACCCACAAAAAAATTAAAGCTATAATCAACAAACGTTTATGGTATCACAGTAAATTTCTCTGAATATATATTTATGATGTAGGCTATTAACTTTTTTAGAGTGACCTACTGATCCACCATTTTTTTTTCAGAAATCCAATTAATGTTCTTTTAACTAACAAGCCCTTTACACAAATGTTATATATAATCTGTGCAATTATTTACTGTGAATAACTCATTCTTAACAGTTTTTCATTTTGCGGAATGGAATTCTCAATGGAAAAGTGATTTGTATTTTAGAAGTGAATAGTTTTCATAGAGCATGCAGTAAATAAGGCACCAAATCATAGACAATATTGTGCACAGAAATGCATTTTATGCCTGTAATCAGCAAAACTGCACCACATGCACTATTAGCAATAAAGGTTAAGCAACCCGAATGTTTTACAGCCCAATGTCACAAAATAACCTTAATAAGTTCCAAAAATATCTTAGTTCTTTATAAAACAATAGGCTATATTTTACGCATTCAAAAACCAATACACTGATCTGAAGAACCTACATTTTTAAACTCCAGAAAAACCATACAACCCACTCACGAATACAACAAGAGGTTTGCTGAACCAGAAAGCCATTTATTGTTAAGAGTGATGTTTCTTTAAAGAATAATTATGCGATAAGCCGGAACGAAGAGTGTTGTCATATTTTTTTCTATTCGATCATCATACTGTAACGTTGAAGTTTCCCTAATCACACTGATCAAACTTTAAATATGGAGCTTGCTGGAATTTCTAGAGGAAATTGAGCGCGCGCCTGAGATAGGCTATACTTACCACCAGAGCCCGATGATGTTGACTGGACAAAGCAGGATAAAGAAGAGAGCAAGTTGTGTTCTGGAAAGTGGAATCGTCATGGTCAAATGGCTTTCGAAGGACAAAAGTTTACGTGATGTTGAAGAACTAGTCCAGAGATGACAATGGCTTGTCCTGTGCAAAAGTTTGGTAATATCTGAGAAGATTCAGCACCCCTGGATAATACACTTCCAAGAAGCACATCATCGGGTGAGGACGGTCGCAAAATCCGTTTGGAGAGTCGTCAGCATCTTCATTATTAGCCTACTTCTTGGAGACCTCCATCCATCAAAAACAGATAAATTGAGGAGAATTCCAGGCAGAAGTGCACTAAGATTAGGTTAATGGAATGTAGTCAAACCTCTCGAACTACTAAAATGCCAGAACTTTTAAAAAGCGTTTTCATTTGGTATGTACAATATTAAGTTTTTCTTCTGAAGAGCAAAGCTGTTAACTTGAGTGCCATGTGCTGAACCTGCTTGCGCGCGCCCTTCTGCGAGTGCTCCAGATCTCATCCTGATCCAAACAGGTAGACGTCTAGGCATTTTGTGCTCCTCTCGTCACACTCTTTTCCTGCCTTCAGCTGGGGACCTTTTTTCCTCGTGGTGTAAGAAATTCAGAGCTCATCACCCACTCAGTGACGTCGCCCGGGGCTCGAGTCAGGAACCTTGTCATACAGGAAAAAACGGTTCTGATCTACAGTTTTTGGAGGATCAGGTAGCCTAGTAGCCTACACAACACAGTATGAATGTCCATTGCTGTTAAGCGGTTTATTTTTTGACAACTTTAGCAGGCCGATTTTGATATTTAAACAAGAGAAGAATCAAGCTGTAAAAGGAATGGAAGACCTGTTTAAATAAATAATAATAATAAAAAAATATATATAACATTGACATAGCCTACATTATAATTAATAAATAAACTATTTATAGGTCTATACTCTTTTTTAAATGAATGTAAAACAATGTAATTTGGCATAGAAGCTTTATTTAATAGAAATAAATAACTGTCTCTGATAAGAAGTCATGTTTGATTCAGCTATATGGTCCAGAGAGGGTGAGCAATGGTGACACACTTTATTCCAGTATCACATTACTGTGAATGAACACACTTGTGCTCAGGTATCTTTCCCAATTCACTCCAAGTGATTTAGCCTTGCCGTCTTGCTTCTTCAGAAACATTATCAAATATTTTAAGATTTATTTTGTTGTAGAAAGACAATCCCAAAATTCTCAAATTCCTTTCAGCTTGTGCTTTTGCATTCCAACCCCCCATTGTTTAAATAATAATTTATGAACATATCAAATCATATAAAAACACGGTCATATTTAGCCTTTAGTGCATTTAAAACAAAGCCATAAATCTCACACATTTGGCCTGCAATAGCTGTCCTCTCATCTATCATCTGCGAAGATCTGTATTATCACCCTCATTAACTGTCCTCCCAATGTAATTTGTGGCTCTCAAGACAGTTCTTCATTGTGATGTTGTCTTCATTCGCCGTACACGCTCTACCTCATCCATCCGATGGCCAGGGGGTCCCGAACTGAAATCCAAGACCTCCCTGCTCTTTTGAAGTCTCACTTTACTATTGGTCACAGTGATGAACTGCATCACATACAGGTAAAATCAAAGATGGAAGCTCTGTTTCTGTTTTCATATCTCGTTTGAGATAGCTGGGAGCAGAGAGGGGATGTGATAGACTGTTTATCTGTTATCTCAGGGTCAGGTCTTTTTGATTTTCACTCTTTGTTTTCCCTCCAGCTTCAAAGCAGCAAATATGGAACAGTTTTGTCTGAGGTGCAGGTGTGTTGCAGCTAAATTTATCATTACATAAAAGAGGGAAGATAACCTGCCTGTCTTGAGGGATAGTTTAATTGCAGAGGGACGGTCAATTCTGGTCTGAAGGCATATAAATATCCCGAAAGTTAATGCATTTGGCATTATGTACAGAATTGCTCGATTTAGCAATGATAAATGTTACAAAATCAAATCTGTTAAATAAATAACATCTAATTGCACCAAGTCAGTTTTGTTCATGTTTTTCCTGTAGTTATATGAGATGAAGAGCCTTCTTTATATTAAAGAAAGTACTATTTTATCATATCCCATCTATATATATATATCTGCTGCATAATTGGAAACATGGCTTTGACAAAAAAGACTGTGCACTCTTTCCCACTTTCTCTCTTCATACATATGTGTGTGTTAGTGTGTGTGTGTGTGTGTGTGTGTGTGTGAGAGAGTGTGTGTTTTGTTTGGGAGGAGCGATTCTTCATACTTGGCTTAAACTTTATGGACAATAAAGATCCCATTTCAAAGTACAGCAGGGTGTTGAGCCTGGGGTCTTGGCTGAGCGTTCCTGGGAACAGCCCTCTGAAGACCAGGAGAATATCTTCAGCTGACACATGGCGCGAAAAAATCCCCATGCAGACCGTGTGGCAAAACTGCCTCTCATTTACTCAGCACTAAATTTACAGTCAATCTCTCAGGTCAAACTTTTTTGCTACTAAAATCAATATCCATTATTCAGGGGGAAAAAAAGCTGTTAATTATGATCTTCAACCCTTTTCCTATTGTTTAACATTCTGGTGTCAAACTGGGAGTGAGACAACTCCCTGTTACGTTAGCATCCAATGCGATTTGAAATCCCATTGCACACAATATTTTTTAGGCATAG